>CAWUFW010003721.1:1200000-1597500 GCA_963921515.1 Calotriton arnoldi
ATGGACTGTTCCCATTGGGAGCAGGATCAAGTCTGATGTGCATATGGTTGGGTTCAAACTGGAATGGCATGGTGAGTAAAAAAACTATGGATTTATGCTCAGATCTCTGTACTGGGGTGAATGTATGACATTGTTCTGCATTCTGTCTATCAATTGTTCTTTTTGCAGTTCTCACCCCGAGTGGGACGGAGACGTGGGTCCCGTGCTCTCCATGCCACTGGAGTCAAGCTATCCTGACTGATGAGGGGTGAAACCCCCAAAACTGGTTCTAGGATGTTTGTTTCCAGTCCAGGGAGGACCTGGCCTGGCAGTTCGGGCTGGACTGTTCCCATTGGGAGCAGGGTCAAGACTGATTTGCATATGGTTAGGTTCAAACTGTAATGGCATGGTGAGCAAAAAAACGATGTGTTTAGGCCCAGATCTCTGTACTGGGGTGAATGTATGACATTGTTCTGCATTCTGTCGATCAATTGTTCTTTTTGCATTTCTCACCCCGAGTGGGACGGGTATGCCCAGACGTGGGTCCCGTGCTCTCCATGCCACTGGAGCAAGCTATCCTGGCTGATGAGGGGTGAAACCCCAAAACTGGTTATAGGATGCTTGTTTCCAGTCCAGGGAGGACCTGGCCTGGCAGTTCAGGCTAGACTGTTCCCATTGGGAGCAGGGCCAAGACTGATTTGCATATGGTTGGGTTCAAAGTAGAATGGCATGGTGAACAAAAAAACGATGGATTTATGCCCAGATCTCTGTACTGGGGTGAATGTATGACATTGTTCTGCATTCTGTCCATCAATTGTTCTTTTTGCATTTCTCACCACGAGTGGGACGGGTATGCCCAGACGTGGGTCCCGTGCTCTCCATGCCACTGGAGTCAAGCTATCCTGGCTGATGAGGGGTGAAACCCCGAAACCGGTTCTAGGATGCTTGTTTCCAGTCCAGGGAGGACCTGGTCTGGCAGTTCGGGCTGGACTGTTCCCATTGGGAGCAGGGTCAAGACTGATTTGCATATGGTTGGGTTCATACTGGAATGGCATGGTGAGCAAAAAACGATGGATTTAGGCCCAGATCTCTGTACTGGGGTGAATGTATGACATTGTTCTGCATTCTGTCCATCAATTGTTCTTTTTGCATTTCTCACCCCGAGTGGGACGGGTATGCCCAGACGTGGCTCCCGTGCTCTCCAAGCCACTGGAGTCAAGCTATCCTGGCTGATGAGGGATGAAACCCGGAAACCGGTTCTAGGATGCTTGTTTCCAGTCCAGGGAGGACCTGGCCTGGCAGTTCGGGCTGGACTGTTCCCATTGGGAGCAGGGTCAAGACTGATTTGCATATGGTTGGGTTCAAACTGTAATGGCATGGTGAGCAAAAAAACGATGTATTTAGGCCCAGATCTCTGTACTGGGATGAATGTATGACATTGTTCTGCATTCTGTCGATCAATTGCTCTTTTGCATTTCTCACCCCGAGTGGGACGGGTATGCCCAGACGTTGGTCCCGTGCTCTCCATGCCACTGGAGTCAAGCTGTCCTGGCTGATGAGGGGTGAAACCCCGAAACCGGTACTAGGATGCTTGTTTCCAGTCCAGGGAGGACCTGGCCTGGCAGTTCGGGCTGGACTGTTCCCATTGGGAGCAGGGTCAAGACTGATTTGCATATGGTTGGGTTCAAACTAGAATGGCATGGTGAGCAAAAAAATGATGGATTTAGGCCCAGATCTCTGTACTGGGGTGAATGTATGACATTGTTCTGCATTCTGTCCATCAATTGTTCTTTTTGCATTTCTCACCCCGAGTGGGATGGGTATGCCCAGACGTGGTTCCCGTGCTCTCCATGCCACTGGAGTCAAGCTATCCTGGCTGATGAGGGATGAAACCCGGAAACCGGTTCTAGGATGCTCGTTTCCAGTCCAGGGAGGACCTGGCCTGGCAGTTCGGGCTGGACTGTTCCCATTGGGAGCAGGGTCAAGACTGATTTGCATATGGTTGGGTTCAAACTGGAATGGCATGGTGAGCAAAAAAACAATGGATTTACGCCCAGATCTCTGTACTGGGGTAAATGTATGACATTGTTCTGCATTCTGTCCATCAATTGTTCTTTTTGCATTTCTCACCCCGAGTGGGACGGGTATGCCCAGACGTGGGTCCCGTGCTCTCCATGCTACTGGAGTCAAGCTATCCTGGCTGATGAGGGGTGAAACCCCGAAAACAGTTCTAGGATGCTTGTTTCCAGTCCAGGGAGGACCTGGCCTGACAGTTCGGGCTGGACTGTTCCCATTGGGAGCAGGGTCAAGACTGATTTGCATGGTTGGGTTCAAACTGGAATGGCACGGTGAGCAAAACAACGATGGATTTAGGCCCAGATCTCTGTAATGGGGTGAATGTATGACATTGTTCTGCATTCTGTCCATCAATTGTTCTTTTTGCATTTCTCACCCCGAGTGGGACGGGTATGCCCAGACGTGGGTCCCGTGCTCTCCATGCCACTGGAGTCAAGCTATCCTGGCTGATGAGGGGTGAAACCCCGAAACCGGTTCTAGGATGCTTGTTTCCAGTCCAGGGAGGACCTGGCCTGGCAGTTCGGGCTGGTCTGTTCCTATTGGGAGCAGGGTCAAGACTGATTTGGATATGGTTGGGTTCAAACTGGAATGGCATGGTGAGAAAAAAACAATGGATTTAGGCCCAGATCTCTATACTGGGGTGAATGTATGACATTGTTCTGCATTCTGTCCATCAATTGTTCTTTTTGTATTTCTCACCCCGAGTGGGACGGGTATGCCCAGACATGGGTCCCGTGCTCTCCATGCCACTGGAGTCAAGCTATCCTGGCTGATGTGTGGTCAAACCCCGAAACCGGTGCTAGGATGCTTGTTTCCAGTCCAGGGAGGACCTGGCCTGGCAGTTTGGGCTGGACTGTTCCCATTGGGAGCAGGGTCAAGACTGATTTGCATATGGTTGGGTTCAAACTGGAATGGCTTGGTGAGCAAAAAAACGATGGATTTATGCCCAGATCTCTATACTGGGGTGAATGTATGACATTGTTCTGCATTATGTCCATCAATTGTTCTTTTTGCATTTCTCACCCCGAGTGGGACGGGTATGCCCAGACGTGGGTCCCGTGCTCTCCATGCCACTGTAGTCAAGCTATCCTGGCTGATGAGGGGTGAAACCCCGAAACCGGTGCTAGGATGCTTGTTTCCAGTCCAGGGAGGACCTGGCCTGGCAGTTCGTGCTGGACTGTTCCCATTGGGAGCAGGGTCAAGACTGATTTGCATATGGTTGGGTTCAAACTGGAATGGCATTGTGAGCAAAAAAACGATGGATTTAGGCTCAGATCCCTGCACTGTGGTCAATGTATGACATTGTTCTGCATTCTGTCCATGAATTGTTTTTTTGGCATTTCTCACCCTGAGTAGGACAGGTATGTCCAGACGTGGGTCCCGTGCTCTCCATGCCACTGGAGTCAAGCTATCCTGGCTGATGAGGGGTGAAGCCCCGAAACCGGTTCTAGGATGCTTGTTTCCAGTCCAGGGAGTACCTGGCCTGGCAGTTCGGGCTGGACTGTTCCCATTGTGAGCAGGGTTAAGACTGATTTGCATATGGTTGGGTTCAATCTGGAATGGCATAGTGAGCAAAAAAACGATGGATTTACGCCCAGATCTCTGTACTGGGGTAAATGTATGACATTGTTCTGCATTCTGTCCATCAATTGTTCTTTTTGCATTTCTCACCCCGAGTGGGACGGGTATGCCCAGACGTGGGTCCCGTGCTCTCCATGCTACTGGAGTCAAGCTATCCTGGCTGATGAGGGTGAAACCCCGAAAACAGTTCTAGGATGCTTGTTTCCAGTCCAGGGAGGACCTGGCCTGACAGTTCGGGCTGGACTGTTCCCATTGGGAGCAGGGTCAAGACTGATTTGCATGGTTGGGTTCAAACTGGAATGGCACGGTGAGCAAAACAACGATGGATTTAGGCCCAGATCTCTGTAATGGGGTGAATGTATGACATTGTTCTGCATTCTGTCCATCAATTGTTCTTTTTGCATTTCTCACCCCGAGTGGGACGGGTATGCCCAGACGTGGGTCCCGTGCTCTCCATGCCACTGGAGTCAAGCTATCCTGGCTGATGAGGGGTGAAACCCCGAAACCGGTTCTAGGATGCTTGTTTCCAGTCCAGGGAGGACCTGGCCTGGCAGTTCGGGCTGGTCTGTTCCTATTGGGAGCAGGGTCAAGACTGATTTGGATATGGTTGGGTTCAAACTGGAATGGCATGGTGAGAAAAAAACAATGGATTTAGGCCCAGATCTCTATACTGGGGTGAATGTATGACATTGTTCTGCATTCTGTCCATCAATTGTTCTTTTTGTATTTCTCACCCCGAGTGGGACGGGTATGCCCAGACATGGGTCCCGTGCTCTCCATGCCACTGGAGTCAAGCTATCCTGGCTGATGTGTGGTCAAACCCCGAAACCGGTGCTAGGATGCTTGTTTCCAGTCCAGGGAGGACCTGGCCTGGCAGTTTGGGCTGGACTGTTCCCATTGGGAGCAGGGTCAAGACTGATTTGCATATGGTTGGGTTCAAACTGGAATGGCTTGGTGAGCAAAAAAACGATGGATTTATGCCCAGATCTCTGTACTGGGGTGAATGTATGACATTGTTCTGCATTCTGTCCATCAATTGTTCTTTTTGCAGTTCTCACCCCGAGTGGGACGGGTATGCCCAGACGTGGGTCCCGTGCTCTCCATGCCACTGGAGTCAAGCTATCCTGGCTGATGAGGGGTGAAACCCCGAAACCGTTTCTAGGATGCTTGTTTCCAGTCCAGGGAGGACCTGGCCTGGCAGTTCGGGCTAGACTGTTCCCATTGGGAGCAGGGTCAAGACTGATTTGCGTATGGTTGGGTTCAAACTAGAATGGCATGGTGAGCAAAAAAACTACGGATTTAGGCCCAGATCTCTGTACTTGGGTGAATGTATGACATTGTTCTGCATTATGTCCATCAATTGTTCTTTTTGCATTTCTCACCCCGAGTGGGACGGGTATGCCCAGACGTGGGTCCCGTGCTCTCCATGCCACTGTAGTCAAGCTATCCTGGCTGATGAGGGGTGAAACCCCAAAACCGGTGCTAGGATGCTTGTTTCCAGTCCAGGGAGGACCTGGCCTGGCAGTTCGTGCTGGACTGTTCCCATTGGGAGCAGGGTCAAGACTGGTTTGCATATGGTTGGGTTCAAACTGGAATGGCATTGTGAGCAAAAAAACGATGGATTTAGGCTCAGATCCCTGCACTGTGGTCAATGTATGACATTGTTCTGCATTCTGTCCATGAATTGTTTTTTTGGCATTTCTCACCCTGAGTAGGACAGGTATGTCCAGACGTGGGTCCCGTGCTCTCCATGCCACTGGAGTCAAGCTATCCTGGCTGATGAGGGGTGAAACCCCGAAACCGGTTCTAGGATGCTTGTTTCCAGTCCAGGGAGTACCTGGCCTGGCAGTTCGGGCTGGACTGTTCCCATTGTGAGCAGGGTTAAGACTGATTTGCATATGGTTGGGTTCAATCTGGAATGGCATAGTGAGCAAAAAAACAATGGATTTAGTCCCAGATCTCTGTACTGGGGTGAATGTATGACAATGTTCTGTATTCTGTTTATCAGTTGTTCTTTTTGTTGTTCTTCCCACAAGACATGACCAATGCTGAGTTTGGCAACACAAGACAATGATGCTTGCAAATTTGCACATTTTGCACACACTACTTGTGTGACATATTCCCAAGGCCACGTTTCTCCCAACAACATCATGTTCTCCATGGTCTATAGACAATATCATCGCTGCAGATCTCACAAGGGTGTGTCACATCAATTGATGGTGTATGATCACACCTGTATGTGGCAGACTGACACTCCGAAGATGGCCTATTTTATAAAAATCAATTTTTCCTATCTCATCATACGTTACACAAAACTTAGATACAAGGGCAGCGTACATAGGAGACAGCGCCAAAATTAAGACCAGGGAAAACCAGATCTTGGCGAAACGAGGAGAAATGCATTATTTCTCCTCGTTTTTGCTTTTTCCATGTGTGCTGCCTTGGCAGCACACATGGAAAAAGCGAAATGCCTTGGATTGTTTATGTACAGGAAGGTCCCCCTTCCTGTACATAAACAATCTTTCCCCTGCACGCAGACATCCTTGCACTATGGTGCAAGGGTGCCTGCGTTGGCACTACACTACTAAGTGTAGCGCCAGCGCAGGGTGATTCGCAAGGCTGCACCATATCATTGTAAATATGGTGCAGCCTTGCATTTCGGAAGTGGCAAAGTGAGGCGTTAAGCCATGACGGCTAACGCCTCACTCCGCCACTTTCTTGAACATATGCACCATTGTGATCCAGACTGCATTTTTGACTTTTTTACAAAAAGTGTTCATTTAACAATTTTGAGGTTGTACTTACCACCTTGTAGGCCAATGAGGACTCACAGGTGGTCCAACATGTCACCCTCTCAGCCCACGCAATCCTGCCATCGGTGCTTCCATTGTCGGACAGTCCTGTCCACCCTGAAGATCCTCAGCATCTGACTGCGTACATGCTCCCACCTCACCTTCCGTACACGTACGGAATATCCCTGCAGGATCCTACCCCCACTCTCAACCATCAAGGGAAGATAGTATTTTACTAGCCAGAGGAATCCCCCCAATGCCCCCTCTGGCATCCTACCCTCCCTACCCACACCCACCATCTTCTAGAACACACCTAAACCCACTAGTAGAAAAATAAAGCCCAAATAAATACCCCAGAAACTATTAATAATGTAAAATTACCCCTTGGACAGACACCCAACAAGATTTGGTACAAGACGCAAAAAACACGTAAGGACAAGTACAGAAGACTTCACAGAGACACTAGGAACAGTTCACAGGACACAACAACACTCTCTACTTCCAAAAACACCAGCACACAACTCTAAACACCTCCAACACTCTCCACATTCACTAACAGTGTGCTCAAAAGAGAAAGTGAAAGTGTACAGTACTCCTCCAGTAGACAGGATGCAGCTGACATCACTTCCTGTGTGTTTGCGGCCCGTTTTTTGACTATGCTGTAAGATTCTGCACGCAAATTGGCTTTAGCGGTAATATTCCGTGTTGTTACTTGTATTTCGCGATAATTTTCCATAGCGGTTATGAAAAAATTATTGCTTTTGCGTTAAAGCGGCAATCATTTGGACGATAAGTGCAAGTTGCTCCTGAGATGAACAGGATTTCATGCAATGGCATGACTGATGAAAACATTTCTTTTGTGATGTGATCAGTGTTGGGTATGTGACTTACCTCAATCTGAAATGTCTAGATTACCGTTATACAAAGCTGTCTACATCCACTTGGATCACACATTGCAGACTATCCACATTCATTCATGTGTGATAATACATGCATGCATCAGTGCTCGTCATTGTGTTTGACATAGTATGTGTGACAACATTAGTGACTGTCAATTTACTCATTCCTGTGCTGTCTGCTACTGTTTGATATGCTTGCAACACACATGTAAATGAACATCAGGCATCCAGGACTTGCAAAACATATTTTGGATGCTTAAAACAATGTGTATGCTTGACAACAGATTCAAACTTGGTATTATTCCGCCTAGTTTAGCAGATGTGCACAATTTATACGCACAGCTGCAAAGTCAGTGATGTGCATGAATTAAGGTGGTTGTGGGACACGATGGTGATGTACATTATCTGATGATGTGATGTGAGCAAATTGTGTATATTTTGCATTATATTTGCTATCTATGCTACATAGGACAACAAAGCACACTAAGCCATCTGTTCGCTTGTCGTGGAGCCAGTGTCCAATGTGGACAGGACATTGTTGGATGGCCACTACTGAGCAGCACTTTACATTGTGCACTACTTACAACATCATGACGTTCAATGTCAGTAAGCACATACAGTCAAGATGGAATTAGATCAACACTGTTTGATTTATATTTGAGCCATAGTGTCAGACACAGGTACTGCAGTGTTTATGCAAAATGTCTTTGACAGCTAGGCCTGCGTCTTCCACAGGCCTATGTGCACTAGCAGTGGACATTGATGCAGCATCAACAACACTTAGCTGTTGGCAAACTCTGGCATGCCAGATGTAGACCCATTGCAGTCCGGAGATACAGGAATGGTGCAACGTGTATGGTTGAACAACCAATGTACACATGATCATATACATAGGGTACTCTGTGTTGCATGGCCCACACCAAGACAACGATGGGTTGACAGTGGAGACATCCTATTTTGTGCTGCCCCTTTTCACATCATCATGCATGTTGTTTTTGTGCCAAGCATTAGCTGGTGAAGGTGAGGCACCTGACCTTGGCACAGCTTTTATGTCAGGGTACCTGTGACTGTGCAACTTTGAGGGCATATTTGCATTCCCAGCACATGTGTTTTCCACTGGCAGACTCAGAGTGCCCAGCTGTACCCATGCTGGTGTGCTCCCGGGTGAGCAAGTATTGCGTTTATAGATTCACTGATCAGTACAGTGCGTTGTGTTTGGAGGGCTTGTGTCGTCCACGGTTTTGAGATGGTTTTATATGGAGCAGATGAGGCACATCAATGGCATATTCAGCAGCAACATGTTTACACTGCTTGTACAATCATGACTTACATGGGATATGTCTCACATGTGTTTAGCTTTCTTAAGTTGTCAACCAGGAGACAACCATGTGTGTCTGTTTTGCAGCATCACATGTTATGAATCTTTTGTATGTATGGTGGATTTCCCTTGTTTCTGTATGGAGATAGGTTTTGGGGTAGCATTCACGTGACTGGATTTGCGGTACTGGTTGCCCCCACAGGGCTGCAACACATTCCATATGTCTGTTTTCTGGCCATCTTGACCAACATTGTATTCTACCGAGTATGTTGTGCATTCCTGGAGTGATACAACAAAATGTGACGATGCCACATATGGTAAGTTGCATGTTTGTCTATGTGTTCAACTGTGACTGCAGGTGTGTGTGTGTATGTATATTTGTGTAGTTATGATAAATTGGTACATGACACACATCATGCAATTGACATTGGTAAACTTGTATTGACCATCGCCAGACATTTTGGACAATGTCAGGGTGCTACTATTTGTTAGCATGTCCATCTCACCCAAAACATTGTAATCCTGGTGTAATTGTTAGTATGTTGATGGCAATCTTTTGCTCTAATAATTGGTTTTCCTGTTGCACTTCACCCATGCACATTACTTAGGTCATAGGCCCAATCCATTGTTCCATCCCCAATCTTTGGAGGTCATTACGATGGCGGACGGAAAAACAACCGACCGCCATGGTAGCGGGAAATCACCGCCCACCGCCACCGCGGTAAAACCGACGGCTAGATTATGATCCTTTGCGGTAAAAATCCAACCGCGGTGGAAAGGAGACCCGATAAACCGCTGTTCGCCTGCGGAGAAGGCCCAAACCCGTCCGCGGCGGTCGGTTTCGCAGCGGAAACAGCCCAAATGACCGCAACCACAGAGGAGACACCGCCATCGAAATTATGATATTCCTGACATCCCCGCGTTGCAGTGCGCTGTTTCCGCCCGCCGCGGTCGACAACATTGATGAATCAGTGAGACGGCGGAAGCGCCGTAGCCGAGCCACCGCTGCGGACGCTCCGTTAAAAAAATGGCGGTCGCGAGAAAATCACACAACATGGACACAAAGTGCACCAACCAAACAAGGCATGCACCCAAAAATACCTAACACAGCCCAAAGACACACCCCCATGGGAAACTCCTAAACTACAAATCCCAGGTTCACACACACACCACACCTGCTACCAATACCCCATCCTGACACACCCACAGACACCAGTATAAATCCAGCCCCCAACAGACCACAATCCTTTGCAAAACTCCACAACTGAGGGGACATCCACCACAGATGACAGGAGAGGCAAATCTGCACAACACACACACATCACCACCACCACCACCACTTCCACACCTGCACCTCTAACACCTTTGCACAGCACACACCATACACATCACAACCACCACTACCACTTCCAAACCTGCACCTTAAACACCTTGACACATCACACACCATGTCACCACAGAGAATGCCCAAATTCACTGAGAGTGAGTTGAGGGTCATGGTTGATGAGATAATCAGGGTAGAACCACAATTGTTTGGTAACCAGGTCCAACAGACACCACTGGCAACAAGAACGCTAATGTGGAGAAGGATAGTAGAGAAGGTAAATGCAGTAGGGACCGTGCCACGCAATAGAGATGAAATCGTGAAGAGGTGGCACGATCTGAAGGCAGTGGTCAAAAAGAAGAGAGCCAAGAACCATGAGCTAGCTCACAGGACAGGCAGTGGCCCTCCCGTTCCACTCAAAACATTCACTGAATGGGAGGAGAAGGTGCTTGGCATTCTACATCCAGAGAGTCTCTCAGGAATACCCGGGGGAGTGGAGGCTGGTAAGTACAAACAAATGCCTAACATCACACACATGTACTGTCTTGCACTACTACAAAGTAATAGCTCCCAGGTACAAATGTATTCATGTGCACAACACTCCCCCCAACACATCTCTCGCAGATTCAACAGACACTCCCCCTGAAGCCCCCAAAGGTAGCTAGCAACATCACCATGGGTACATGTGTACATGCTGCCAGCACTACAACTCCCACCAGGGCCCCTTGTCCCACAGCTGAGCATGAAGGAGCCCTCCCCCCACTCAGAAGCATGCCTCAGCCATTGTGTGCTTCACCCTCACCTAATAGGTAGGTAGCCATCTTTACAGGGAGGTGGCTGTGGAATAGGGAGGCCTGCACCACAACTCCCACCAGGCCCCCTTGTCCCACAGCTGAGCAGGATGGAGCACTTGTTCCACCCAGAAGCATGCCACAGCCATTGTGTGCTTCACCCTCACCTAACAGGTAGGTAGCCATCTTTACAGGGAGGTGTCTGTGGAATAGGGAGGCCTGCACTACAACTCCCACCAGGCCCCCTTGTCCTACAGCTGCGCAAGATGTAGCCCTCCACCCCAACCCATGTGCCAACCATAGCATTGCTCACCTTAACCTAACAGGTAGGTAGCCATCCCTACAGGGAGGTGGGTGGGTGTTTGGGAAGCCTGCACTACAACTCCCACCAGGCCCCCTTGTCCCACAGCTGAGCAGGATGGAGCACTTGTCCCACCCAGAAGCATGCCTCAGCCATTGTGTGCTTCACCCTCACCTAACAGGTAGGTAGCCATCTTTACAGGGAGGTGTCTGTGGAATAGGGAGGCCTGCACTACAACTCCCACCAGGCCCCCTTGTCCTACAGCTGCGCAAGATGTAGCCCTCCACCCCAACCCATGTGCCAACCATAGCATTGCTCACCTTAACCTAACAGGTAGGTAGCCATCCCTACAGGGAGGTGGGTGGGTGTTTGGGAAGCCTGCACTACAACTCCCACCAGGCCCCCTTGTCCCACAGCTGAGCAGGATGGAGCACTTGTCCCACCCAGAAGCATGCCTCAGCCATTGTGTGCTTCACCCTCACCTAACAGGTAGGTAGCCATCTTTACAGGGAGGTGTCTGTGGAATAGGGAGGCCTGCACTACAACTCACACCAGGCCCCCTTGTCCTACAGCTGCGCAAGATGTAGCCCTCCACCCCAACCCATGTGCCAACCATAGCATTGCTCACCTTAACCTAACAGGTAGGTAGCCATCCCTACAGGGAGGTGGGTGGGTGTTTGGGAAGCCTACACTACAACTCCCACCAGGACCCCTTGTCCCACAGCTGAGCAGGATGGAGCAATTGTCCCACCCAGAAGCATGCCTCAGCCATTGTGTGCTTCACCCTCACCTAACAGGTAGGTAGCCATCTTTACAGGGAGGTGTCTGTGGAATAGGGAGGCCTGCACTACAACTCCCACCAGGCCCCCTTGGCCCACAGCTGAGCAGGATGGAGCACTTGTCCCACCCAGAAGCATGCCTCAGTCATTGTGTGCTTCACCCTCACCTAACAGGTAGGTAGCCATCTTTACAGGGAGGTGTCTGTGGAATAGGGAGGCCTGCACTACAACTCCCACCAGGCCCCCTTGGACCACAGCTGAGCAGGATGGAGCACTTGTCCCACTCATAGGCATGTGACGTCTGTGCAGCCGCACATGACACCATGCCACTTAGTCCACAGTCACCGACACAAATAATGCAAAACAGTTGTGTTGTAGTCACCATGCACAAGTCTCTGTTCAAAATTGACCCACATTGTGTACACTGTGCCAGGCATCACACACTGCAACACTAACAACGATCATGCTGCCCTGCAGCAGTGTCTGGCCTTTTTTTTGCAAAGTGCAAATCACCCATGTCATACCACAGTGTTGCAATGTAAACAGTGGAAGTGCAGTGTACCCAAAAACTACACTGCAGCTGGGACTCACAATGCTAAACTAATCACATCCCAAATGTCCTGCAACACACCCAGCTACCACAGTGCTGCACTGAATTGCAGAACAGCACCTTGTCTGAATAAAATTGTCAAAGGTGTCTTGTTTGGACCACCAATGTGTGTATGCATTGACAATGTTCACATCTCACACTGTCTGTCTGAACAGTGCTGGTATAGTCTGGCCCCAAAAGCACACATTGTTTGCACAGGGCTGAGTACATCTCACACACACACCACTGTTGACCACAACATGTAAGTGTATGGATGCCCTGGAACAACTGCTTCACCAGTACTGTGCTCATGTTCTCAGGTCCCCAAATACCATGAAACCATGACAGTGTGGAAATGTATGCTGGGTGAGATGTTCACCCTGCTGAATGTCACCACTGTGCTACGAGACTATACCCCTTGCCCCATTGTGCCTTCAAATGTCGGGGGAGTGAACCCCACAGCCAGATAGGTGGGACAACAGTGATGGGGGGGCTATACCCATGCCCTATTCTGCCTTCAAATATTGGGGGACTGAACCCCACAGCCAGATAGGTGGGACAACAGTGATGGGGGGCTATACCCCATGACCAAATGTAATCTGAAATCAATGGGTACAAAAAGCCACACACACATTATGCTCACCACACACACATTCCATCCAAGTCACATAGCCATGTCATTGCTCACCTCCACCTCAAACGGTAGTTAGCCATCTTCACAGTGAGACGGTGTATTGTGTTTGACTATCCGTCCCACAAAATGCAACATGCATGCTGTTCCACCACTATGGATGATGGGACACTACACCCCCAATAAGAATCATGTGGCAGGCAATGTATGCTACCCACCCAACTCACAGGTAGGTAACCGCATCTCACAGGTCGTGGTGTGTGGGGCTGGGAAGCTTGCACAACAACTCACACGGGCCCACCTGACCGCCAGCACACAAGACCTATTACTTCCTGGCACCAATATGCATGTGTCAGTCACTGCAATGTACACTTCAAAAGAACTGGCATGTGGACATATCATGCTGACTTGTCCCACACTGGACCAAGATGGAAGCCCTCATCATACACACACAGAGAGGTCACTCAAATACAAGGAAAAAACAGCAAACACAACATATCAACAGCCACAACATGCAGCCAGATATGCATTTATTAAAACATGTTGGCATAGGACACCAGGCCTCTCAATGCACAACTGCACACCCAGATAGCATTGGCAACTATAGTGTGCACACACCTAAGAAAATGAAACTGTGACAGCAACCAAAGTGTGAAAGTCTGAAACACTTGTAGATGGAACTCCGAGCACAACCATGCACACCACTACATGCCATCTGACAGTAGCAGTGGTCCAGACCACCTAGGATCTAATTAAAGCAAACTTAAGCATGTCTGGAATTGCAAATACAGATATGTACACCACATAGAAAAGGTATGCTTGAGACTACAATGTTCACTCAATGTGCAGAGTAAACCGCTGCAAGGGCTCAACAAGTGACACATACGCGTAAATGGATGACATATGATTGATCAATAACTGTATGCCAACATGAGACTGTCAATGTTAAACAATTATATTGTGCATGTCATGTCTTGACAACTCCCAATATGGACAAGTAATGCATGTACCACAACAGCTTGTAATGCATCACTGGATGTCGGTCAATGCAAATTTGTAGAGTGAACAACTGCTGGATGTACAAACAGTTGATGTAACACTGCTAACACAAACTTTGCTGGGTGCAACACAATGACCATTTCTCATCTGACCCACAGGTGACCAAGAACTCACTGCAGAGGATGACACCATCCTGCAGAGCCAGTCCCCCCCCCCCCGGAACAGAGACAACTGGATGAGGACTCCCTGGATTCCTTGGATGAGGAGCTCCACGTTGGCCCATCTGGTGTGGCAGGCCGCAACCAGTTCCAGGCACCCATTGTCCCCCCAACCACATCAGCTGCAGCCCCTGATCATCCTCTGACAGCTGCTGTCACGGCCTGTGTGTCAACCACTACCACCACCACCACCACCACCACAGCTGGCCGCAACACCCTCCCTGCCCCAGGGGTTGAGCAGCCCACTACATCGACTGCAGAGGCCAGGGAGAGGATGCAGCAGGCCAATGTGAGGACCGGACAGGACCTTGGCAGCAGTGCAGGTGGTCGGGACAGGGTCATGCAGAGGGGGACTGATCCTGGGATGGAAGCCCTGGGCCACATCGACAGAGTCCTTGGGGCCTACCAACAGGCCCAGGGACGAATGGGCCGGTTAGAGGAAGAATCTCGGGAGCACCTCTTGCTGCTGAGGTCCATGGACACACGCATGGGACAGATTGTGGACCTCTTGGGCAGCTAGTGGCGGTTCTGAGGGACAGGCCAGCGCAACATTCTACCCCTCCGCCTCCCCCTGTTGGGCAGCAGGATGACACTTCATCATCTTCCCCTGCGTCCACAGAGGGGGGTGAGTCCTCAGACACCACTGTCCCTGCACTAGTGGCCCCTCCAGTCAAGCGCAAAAGGGGCCGTGCAAGGAAAGGCCAGGGGGACCCACGTGCCAAACCACCTGCCAAACGCTAGTCCCCGAGCCAGCTATGATGGCAGACCACTGCACCACTGCATTGACCTTTTGGACTATCCTTCACCACACTACCATGTGAATGTCATCTATCTGTTGGACTGGGTCTCCACATCATTGTGAGGACTACTCAAGTATCTCATCTACCATGACTGTCAACTCACTTCTTCAATTTCCCCTTCACATTTTCTCCACCCTCGCATGTCACAATTGTAAATAAATACACCTTACACACATGTTGTTGTGTCTGCTCCGTCTTTAATACAGGATGTGCAACCTTCACCGTGTAGGACATGGTCCAGGGGAATGGAATGTAGGTAGGCAGTGAGATGCTGAAGGGACCTAGGGAAAACCGCAGAACAAGAGTCACTTGTATGGGTGTGGCGTCGCACACATCACACAACACTTGTCAACAAGGTACTCAGATCTACAAACCTTACACAGAGCAACAGTCACCATAGAGACATTCTGTATCACACTAACCAATCACACATACATTGGCAGGCAGCAATGAGTCAACACAAAGCTGCAGTCAGCAAGCTCACATACACCCACACAGCAACTGAAACACCACTATGCATACTCACCCACAAGCCATGCACGCTCCGGAAGCAGATTGGCCATCAGCTGAGGAACGATGCTGCTGCGCAAAATGTGGTCATCATGGGCTGAGCCGGGAAACTTGGCACACATGTGTGAGATGATCATGTCCGCCAGGCACACCACTTGAACATTTACCGAGTGTGAATGCTTCCTATTGCGGTAAACCTGTTCACGTGCCTGTGGTGGCACAAGCCCAACATGTGTGCAATCAATTGCACCAATGACATGGGGGATATGTCCAAGGGCATAGAAATTGCCCTTCACAGCCACCAACTCAGGCCCCCTGGGAAAATGGATATACCTGTCTTTGTAGAGCATCATGGCCGACAGGACATCCCTCAGCACCATGCTGAACATCGGCTGTGACATCCCACCTGCACTTGCGACCGTGTGCTGGAATGAGCCTGTTGCATAGAAATGCAGGCATGCCATCACCTTAGATGTTGCGGTGAAAGCTGTTGGATATGTCCGACGTGGCTGCAGGTGGGGCTCCAACATGGCACATAGGTTCTGCAGGGTTTGTCGGTCCAGCCAGAATTTGCGGATTATATCCTCATTCTCCATGTCTGCCAGGACTGTGAACGGACAATGGATATTGGGCCTCCTCCTCCTAGGACAGATCAAAGTGCACAGGGCCTGATTCACAGAACTAACTTACGTCAAAATCCTAAACTTACAACAATTTTGGTATTCACAGAATGAACTTACACATTTGGGTATTCACAGAATGAACTTACAACAATTTTGGTATTCACAGAATGAACTTACACATTTGGGTATTCACAGAATGAACTTACAACAATTTTGGTATTCACAGAATGAACTTACACATTTGGGTATTCACAGAATGAACTTACAATTTTGGTATTCACAGAATTAACTTACTCATTTTGGTATTCACAGAAGGCACTTACTCATCAATGAGTAAGTGCCTTCTGTGAATACCAAAATGTGTAAGTTACACAAAATGTGTAAGTTACACAAAATGTGTAAGTTACACAAAATGAGTAAGTTACACAAAATGTGTAAGTTACACAAAATGTGTAAGTTACACAAAATGTGTAAGTGTCTTCTGTGAATACCAAAATGAGTAAGTTTATTCTGTGAATACCAAAATGAGTAAGTTCATTCTGTGAATACCAAAATGGTAGTAAGTTTAGGATTTTGTCGTAAGTTAGTTCTGTGAATCGGGCCCACAGATGTCAATGCAGAAGAACATGAAATGTGCATCACATCAATTTTTTCTACAGACACATTCCCAAGTCTTACAACATGCACCATTAACCGACAGGGCACTTCACAAGTAGGTACACATCAGGCACACAACTCGTACACCTGTCCCCTTACCAGCAGCAATTAGCTGTGCACCCCTCCGGCTCATTCGCATGCACAGTGTGATATACTAACAGATATGTGTGCATACCTGTGAGTATGACCCCCAGCATATGTTAATAATTGCAATACTACCCGAACACACCATGTTGCTGGCCCTGATACACCTCCCAACACAGGTTGCACATGGCACACATCAACTACACACTGACCACCGGCTGAGCGTGGGGGACACGTGTGTGCATGTGCATTGGACAATGTGCCAGTTGCTGATGCCCCTAGTTCAGTAAATGAGACGACATTGTGCGTTACATTGCACACACAGACATTGACCATTATCTCCATATGCTATGCAACACATTAACTGGACAGTCTACATTTCATTACACAGCACATGTGACATGTGCGAGTGTATGTGCCCATGCAATGTATTGGCGACCCATATATGGTATGTGTTGGTGACGTGGAGTGACATGTCCCTTTTGTGCATTTGCCCTCATGAGGACCCTTCAATTGTTGAGACACTGGGCACTGTACATGTTGGCCTATGCAGAGAGCTGGAGGACACGTTAGGTGCAGCACAGCTACTCCACAACTCCATTAACGCTCACTCCAGGCACTGTCTGGCAGACATATGGTGGTGCCTACCGCCTGGCCCCTGAGGTGTGTCACCGCCCATAACCCATGCACGATCGCGGGAGACACCGCCAGATATGTATGTGACAATAGCGGTCACCATGCACCGCTACCCAAATCACAGTCACTCCAGGCACTGTCTGGCAGACATATGGCGGTGCCTACCACCTGGCCCCTGAGGTGTGTCACCACCCATAACCCATGCACGATCGTGGGAGACACCGCCAGATATGTATGTGACAATAGCGGTCACCATGCACCGCTACCCAAATCATGGGCACTCCAGGCACTGTCTGGCAGACATATGGTGGTGCCTACCGCCTGGCCCCTGAAGTGTGTCACTGCCCATAACCCATGCACGATCGCGGGAGACACCGCCAGATATGTATGTGAGAATAGCGGTCACCGTGCACCGCTACCCAAATCACGGGCACTCCAGGCACTGTCTGGCAGACATATGGTGGTGCCTACCGCCTGGCCCCTGAGGAGTGTCACCGCCATGGACCATGCCCTTGCAGCCAATGGGAAGCAGCCTTGCAGTAGCCTGATGCGAGTTTGAAAATCGCGGTAGGCGTGCACCACCCCAGCGGAGGCGGTCACTGGAGGCATTCAGAAGATGCACCACCGCGGTAGCGCGCGCATGGCCCCTACGGTGTGTCACCGCCATGGACCATGCCCTTGCAGCCAATGGGAAGCAGCCTCGCGGTAGCCTGATGCGAGTTTGAAAATCGCTGTAGGTGTGCACCACCCCAGCGGAGGCGGTCACTGGAGGCATTCAGAAGATGCACCACCGCGGTAGCGCGCACATGGCCCCTACGGTGTGTCACCGCCATGGACCATGCCCTTGCAGCCAATGGGAAGCAGCCTCGCGGTAGCCTGATGCGAGTTTGAAAACCGCGGTAGGCCTGCACCGCCACCGAGGTGGCAGACATTGGATGTATTTGAATGAGGCAGACCTGGTACACCAATTGCAGCACCCTGGGACCACTGACAAAGCCCCAGGGTCTATATATGTGTGGGAGGGTGCACCACATTCCCACAGCTACCAGGGACTGCTGACTGACAACCCTCACCTGCTGCTGCTGCCTCAAGGGACTGCTGGCTGCCACCCTGCACCTGGTGCTGCTGCCTCAAGGGACTGCTGGCTGCCACCCTGCACCTGCTGCTGCTGCCTCAAGGGACTGCTGGCTGCCACCCTCAACGTGCTGCTGCTGCCACATGTCCATTGTGATGTCGAGGACTCAGAAGATCCGTGCCAGTCCCTTCACCAGCGAGGACTTAAGGTCCTGGTAGACGGGGTGCTTGCACAGTACCCAAGGCTTTATGGCGGCCCTAATGTCGTTGTAAGTCTCCCAGACTATGAGTGAGAGTGCAGGGTGGGCACACGTGAGGTGGAGGTGCTTCGGTATCTGTCAGTGGTTGTGGGGCTCTGACATGCACTGCCTATCATGTTTACTACAGCGGGAAGGGCTTGGTGGGCTCTTTCACAAGTTACCCTGCATGCCTATCCTGAGTAGAGGGACATGTTCTGTAGTGTCAGCCATACAGTGCAGCTGCATTTTGGTGATGCAGGAGTCTGGCCAGTTATCGTTTGTGTGAATGGCTGTGTTGCTCCCAATTTACCCACTCAGTGTCAGTCCACCTGCCCTGCACTGTCCCCGCCGAATGCCACATGTCCACATCACTGCATGTACAGTGTGTTCCATGTGTGTTTGGTTCACGCCTCTTCATCTAAGTCCCATCTCTGCCATGTAGATTGCACAGGAGCAGCAGCGGGAGAAGGGTGTGTGTATGACAGTTGTTGTCACTCTATGTGAGTTCCAGGACACAGTGAGGCTTTCACAGGGCTAGGACACTTAGGTCTGCGCAGTGTTGGACACAGTGAGTCCAACAACAAGACACATGTTTTGCTATCTTCTCTATGTGTAGTTGTAGGTAACTGCAGACAGTAGCTGCGGCCAGACTACATGTTGCTGGCTGTGTTGGTATCCTGCATGTGAATGGGATGTGGAGGTACTGTGTCCACCATCGAACATGCATGCCTGTACGTCTGATTGACCAATGACAATGTACCATGTTCACAGCAATTGTTGGCTCTGTTACAGTTGTAGCTGGAGTTTTGGATGAGTCACTGTCGTGCTACTGCATTTTCATTGTGTTGTCATTGTGCACTGTGTCACTGGAACCTCACCCCTCTTGTCTCCCATGCCTGCAGCTGAAGGTCCACCAGCGTAAAGCCGTATGGAGGGCCATTGCCTCCAGAGTCCGAGATCTGGGTGTGTCAAACCGAAGGCGCACCCACTGTCATAAAACGTGGGACGACATCTGCCGGCTGAGCAAGAACGTGGCCGAGATGACGCTGGGGCTGCTCCCTTGGACTGGCAGGTTGGCTAGGCGCAGCATGACACCACTAATGGCCCGCATCCTGGCTGTCACACAACCTGAGCTGGACAGACAACTGAAGGAGCATCAGCAGCAAGCTAGGGGTGAGAATGTGTTGCAGGCTGCCTTTGGATGGGAGTGGGTGCATGTGTCTACAGAGTGTGCAAATTGTCAGCTGTGTGACGTTGGTTGTGTGGTGCAATGTTTTGTGAGTGGCCTCTGTGCTGGGTGTATGTGCCATGCATTTGCCCAAACGGTGCTTCATGAAGTCAGTTTTAGCACTGTGCATCTCTCTTACATTTGGAGTTGTGGCCTTCAGGTACCTTCTGCTGTGGGGTAGTGTGTGAATTCAGATGGATGGGAATGCCAGTGTGCCAACCGTGAATGCGTTTCAATGAATGCGTGCTATTCCAGACCTCAGATGTCTGCCAGTCAGACATCTGAGGCCAATGTGCAACAGTAGATGTGCCCATGAACTCGATATGGTGGATGGCATGTGTGCAGGGTCATTGTGGGCTGGTATGTTGTGGTCTGTGTGGTCCCCTACTGCTCCATACATGTAGGTGATGTGCACCATGTTGTGGTGTTCATCCTTGCCAACATCGGGACAGTGTGTGTGCACAGGCCATTTTGTGGCTGTGTCTGATGTGAGCCAACAGCAGGATGGTGTGCTGTGTGAGTCACCTGGGGCACTTATGGCAGGATGTGTGTCGGACATGCACCATTGGGTTGATATTTTGGGTGGCAAGATATATGTGTGCACAGGGTGGCATGCGATGTGCTGCACACCTCTTCTAGGATGCAGATGTATTGGCACGTGTTAGTTCTGTTGATGCCACTCATCTCACAGTACTTCTCTCTCCTATGCAGCAGCTCCCGTATGTGCAGAGGGAGAGGGGACGGACACCAGTGGTGAGGCTTCCAGTGCAACAGCCGGACCGGAGCAGACTGACACAGATGTGACCAGCGCCGTGGAGGGGGACAGGAGTCTGCTAGAGGATTCACAGCTGGAGACACAAAGCTCTACCTCATCTGACGCCAGCGGTGACGCATCCATGTTGGGGGGTACAGGGAACGGGGACTCGGCCTCCTCTTCTGCCACACAGAGTCCAGTGCCCAGCCTCCCTTCAACCTACACTGGTGCTGCCCGTGTCCGCACGAGTAGGAAGGGAAGAGTCACCTTCACCCCAGGCACAGCTTCCCCAGCCCATGTCAGCCCTGCTGCCCTCAGTGCAGAAGCAGTCGAGCTATTGCGCCAGCTGTGTGTGGGGCAGACAGCACTTCTCAATGCCTTCCAAGAGCACGACAAAAAGTTGGGGCAAGTTATAGCTTTCATGGAGGGCATACATTCCGACGTAGGTGGGCTACACCGGTCTGTGCAGTCATTGTCATCAACTGTGACAGCAGCCCTGCAACAGGCACATAGTCAGGGAGCGGCTCCCAGCACTCGGTCCGGCCCCGTGTCACTGTGCACCTCTGACGACAGTGACAATGCTCAACGGACCCAAAAGTCCCGATACAGAACCCGCAGCACACAGGAGCAGCAGCAGCCCAAGCGTACTAGGGCGCAGACACCATCCCCACATAAGAGTAGGGCCACCCCAGAGTGCAGAGAGAAAAGCCCATCAGGCGACAGCAAGGGCCACAAAGCAAAGAAACAAGCATCAGGGTCACAGGCCTCACCTTCCTCCCCCGCCAAAGACTCCCCTGTCCCAAAGACGTCTCGCAGAGGCAAAATGACAGTTTCCACACCCACTGAGAAGGTGTTGCCTGCAAACATTACACAGGATGAGGGCCCCATGGATAATCCATCCTTGACCTCCACTCCCATCCCAAGCCCTGTGAAGCCAGCACGGGAGGACACTGTAGGGGGCAAAGCTGGTGGACAGAGGGAGGCAGGGCGGCGGCAAACACCAGGCAAGCGCACAGCGGGATCGAGCATGTCCCCAGAGGGAGGGTCAACATCCACACCAGAATCAGCTTTGGTAGTGGGGTCACCTGTTGTGTCTGCCCCAGTTCCCCTCAATCCCCAGACAGGGAAGCCTTTCAGGATCCCCAAGAAGTGGGGAGGCACCCCTCCACAATCTCCGGCACACACTGTGTCTCACCAGGGCATGAGTCCACCTCCCCGGGCCACCACCCCACCTGGTCCAAGCAGCCCCCCAGCTCCCACAAGCACAGTTGGCTCTTCCACAGTTGTTCCTCCCACTGCCCAGGGCAGCCCTCCAACTGACCCCAACACACAGTCAGCTCCAAGTCCGACAGACAGCCCCATCTGAGTGGTGGTAACCCTCACACACCTGTCTGTCCACAGGGGTGCGTGTGATGCCCATTGTCAGGCCCATTACTCTGTTGCTGGGCATGGCATGGTAGAGTTGCATACATTCCCTGTGTAGCTTCTGATGTCACTACTCTGCACAATGTCTTTGCCTTGTTGTTCACTGCTGTTTGCCCCTTGCCTGTGCATCTTCTCATGGACTTAATCTGCACATTGGACTGGCCACTGGCCTTGTCATTCACTGTTGTGTGCCCCTTGCCTGTGCAGCTTCTCATGTACCTCACCTGCACTGTGTCCTGGCCACTGGCCTTGTTATTCACTGCTGTTTGCCCCTTGCCTGTGCAGCTTCTCAGGTACCTCACCTGCACTGTGTGCTGGCCACTGGCCTTGTTGTTCACTGCTGTTTGCCCCTTGCCTGTGCAGCTTCTCATGTACCTCACCTGCACTGTGTCCTGGCCACTGGCCTTGTCGTTCACTGCTGTGTGCCCCTTGCCTGTGCATCTTCTCATGGACTTAATCTGCACATTGGACTGGCCACTGGCCTTGCTGTTCACTGCTGTTTGCCCCCTGCCTGTGCAGCTTCTCATGTACCTCACCTGCACTGTGTCCTGGCCACTGGCCTTGCTGTTCACTGCTGTGTGCCCCCTCCCTGTGCATCTTCTCATGGACTTAATCTGCACATTGGACTGGCCACTGGCCTTGCTGTTCACTGCTGTGTGCCCCTTGCCTGTGCAGCTTCTCATGTACATCACCTGCACTGTGTCCTGGCCACTGGCCTTGTTGTTCACTGCTGTTTGCCCCTTGCCTGTGCAGCTTCTCATGTACCTCACCTGCACCGTGTCCTGGCCACTGGCCTTGTTGTTCACTGCTGTTTGCCCCTTGCATGTGCAGCTTCTCATGTACCTCACCTGCACTGTGTCCTGGCCACTGGCCTTGCTGTTCACTGCTGTGTGCCCCCTGCCTGTGCATCTTCTCATGGACTTAATCTGCACATTGGACTGGCCACTGGCCTTGCTGTTCACTGCTGTTTGCCCCCTGCCTGTGCAGCTTCTCGTGTACCTCTCCTGCACTGTGTCCTGGCCACTGGCCTTGTTGTTCACTTCTGTTTGCCCCTTGCCTGTGCAGCTTCTCATGTACCTCACCTGCACTTTGGACTGGCCTTGTTGTTCACTGCTGTTTGCCCCTTGCCTGTGCAGCTTCTCATGTACCTCACCTGCACTGTGTCCTGGCCACTGGCCTTGCTGTTCACTGCTGTGTGCCCCCTGCCTGTGCATCTTCTCATGGACTTAATCTGCACATTGGACTGGCCACTGGCCTTGTCGTTCACTGCTGTGTGCCCCTTGCCTGTGCAGCTTCTCATGTACCTCACCTGCACTGTGTCCTGGCCACTGGCCTTGTTGTTCACTGCTGTTCGCCCCTTGCCTGTGCAGCTTCTCATGCACCTCACCTGCACTTTGGACTGGCCACTGGCCTTGTTGTTCACTGCTGTTTGCCCCTTGCCTGTGCAGCTTCTCATGTACCTCACCTGCACTGTGTCCTGGCCACTGGCCTTGTTGTTCACTGCTGTTTGCCCCTTGCCTGTGCAGCTTCTCATGTACCTCACCTGCACTTTGGACTGGCCACTGGCCTTGCTGTTCACTGCTGTTTGCCCCTTGCCTGTGCAGCTTCTCATGTACCTCACCTGCACTTTGGACTGGCCACTGGCCTTGTTGTTCACTGCTGTTTGCCCCTTGCCTGTGCAGGATCTCATGTACCTCACCTGCACTTTGGACTGGCCACTGGCCTTGCTGTTCACTGCTGTGTGCCCCCTCCCTGTGCATCTTCTCATGGACTTAATCTGCACATTGGACTGGCCACTGGCCTTGCTGTTCACTGCTGTGTGCCCCTTGCCTGTGCAGCTTCTCATGTACCTCACCTGCACTGTGTCCTGGCCACTGGCCTTGTTGTTCACTGCTGTTTGCCCCTTGCCTGTGCAGCTTCTCATGTACCTCACCTGCACCGTGTCCTGGCCACTGGCCTTGTTGTTCACTGCTGTTTGCCCCTTGCATGTGCAGCTTCTCATGTACCTCACCTGCAATGTGTCCTGGCCACTGGCCTTGCTGTTCACTGCTGTGTGCCCCCTGCCTGTGCATCTTCTCATGGACTTAATCTGCACATTGGACTGGCCACTGGCCTTGCTGTTCACTGCTGTTTGCCCCCTGCCTGTGCAGCTTCTCGTGTACCTCACCTGCACTGTGTCCTGGCCACTGGCCTTGTTGTTCACTTCTGTTTGCCCCTTGCCTGTGCAGCTTCTCATGTACCTCACCTGCACTTTGGACTGGCCTTGTTGTTCACTGCTGTTTGCCCCTTGCCTGTGCAGCTTTTCATGTACCTCACCTGCACTGTGTCCTGGCCACTGGCCTTGTTGTTCACTGCTGTTCGCCCCTTGCCTGTGCAGCTTCTCATGCACCTCACCTGCACTTTGGACTGGCCACTGGCCTTGTCGTTCACTGCTGTTTGCCCCTTGCCTGTGCAGCTTCTCATGTACCTCACCTGCACTGTGTCCTGGCCACTGGCCTTGTTGTTCACTGCTGTTTGCCCCTTGCCTGTGCAGCTTCTCATGTACCTCACCTGCACTTTGGACTGGCCACTGGCCTTGCTGTTCACTGCTGTTTGCCCCTTGCCTGTGCAGCTTCTCATGTACCTCACCTGCACTTTGGACTGGCCACTGGCCTTGTTGTTCACTGCTGTTTGCCCCTTGCCTGTACAGGATCTCATGTACCTCACCTGCACTTTGGACTGGCCACTGGCCTTGCTGTTCACTGCTATTTGCCCCTTGCCTGTGCAGCTTCTCATGTACCTCACCTGCACTGTGTCCTGGCCACTGGCCTTGTTGTTCACTGCTGTTTGACCCTTGCCTGTGCAGCTTCTCATGTACCTCACCTGCACTGTGTCCTGGCCACTGGCCTTGTTGTTCACTGCTGTTTGCCCCTTGCCTGTGCAGCTTCTCATGTACCTCACCTGCACTTTGGACTGTCCACTGGACTTGCTGTTCACGGCTGTTTGCCCCTTGCCTGTGCAGCTTCTCATGTACCTCACCTGCACTTTGGACTGGCCACTGGCCTTGTTGTTCACTGCTATTTGCCCCTTGCCTGTGCAGGATCTCATGTACCTCACCTGCACTTTGGACTGGCCACTGGCCTTGCTGTTCACTGCTATTTGCCCCTTGCCTGTGCAGCTTCTCATGTACCTCACCTGCACTGTGTCCTGGCCACTGGCCTTGTTGTTCACTGCTGTTTGACCCTTGCCTGTGCAGCTTCTCATGTACCTCATCTGCCCTGTGTCCTGGCCACTGGCCTTGTTGTTCACTGCTGTTTGCTCCTTGGCTGTGCAGCTTCTCATGTACCTCACCTGCACTTTGGACTGGCCACTGGCCTTGCTGTTCACTGCTGTTTGCCCCTTGCCTGTGCAGCTTCTCATGTACCTCACCTGCACTTTGGACTGGCCACTGGCCTTGTTGTTCACTGCTGTTTGCCCCTTGCCTGTGCAGGATCTCATGTACCTCACCTGCACTTTGGACTGGCCACTGGCCTTGCTGTTCACTGCTATTTGCCCCTTGCCTGTGCAGCTTCTCATGTACCTCACCTGCACTGTGTCCTGGCCACTGGCCTTGTTGTTCACTGCTGTTTGACCCTTGCCTGTGCAGCTTCTCATGTACCTCACCTGCACTGTGTCCTGGCCACTGGCCTTGTTGTTCACTGCTGGTTTGCCCCTTGCCTGTGCAGCTTCTCATGTACCTCACCTGCACTTTGGACTGGCCACTGGCCTTGCTGTTCACTGCTGTTTGCCCCTTGCCTGTGCAGCTTCTCATGTAAATACTGTGCATATTGAAATGCCCACTGGCTTTGCTGTTGCCCACATTTGTTGTCTCAATATGCAAATTGTGAATAAACACAGTTGGTCCTGCTGTGAGTTGTGTCAGTGTCCTTCCTGAATAAAGTTGTTTCTGTGTGTGCATGGTTTACTGTGTCACATGCTCAGTATGCCACTTCAACATTGCCAATGGGTTGTCTCACATTTCATTTGTTTTGCAGGGGTGGGAGGCACTTCATTTCTACCTGACTGTGATACTTATGGGTGCAGTGCAGGTGGTTGGCAATGAATTCTTGTTGTCATCTTCCTTCTTTGCTCATGTTTTCTATGGTGGACACATGTCAGGTTTGTGGGCAATGGCAGCACAGAGTGGGAGTTTGGGCACAGGCTTACAGGCAGGCAGGCCAGGGTCATGGGGTCTGTGTGAGCTTCCTTTCTGTGTGCCAATCAGTGTCGGTGTATGGACATCTTGTGGTGATGAGTTATCCAGGTCCCATAGCTTACTTCCAATGTGTGCACTTGGGTGGTGGAGAAGTGTATGGTGTGAAGGGGGTGACTTTGTTGTGACTGTGGATGTGTGTGCACCTGCATTGTCAACTACTGCCATGTGTCACCCTGTAGTGGTGTGCCTGTATGTGTACTTGTTGAGCCCTGTGGTTGTGTTTTGTGCACATGGCAGTATTGTGTGGTGCTGTTGTGGGAGGAGGTATGTGTGACATATCCTACTTGTACTTGGCTGTCATGTAGTGTGTCACTGGGCCATGTGTGTTGTGCAGCAGACATTATCTTGTCCAGTATTTGGATGCCTATGTGTGGCTGTTCAGTTTTTGAGTTCAGGGCCTTCCTTACATCCCTGTGCCTATACATGGGTGTCCTTGCTGTCTCCAGGAGTTGTTGCATTGGGGTGACCGTGGTTTGTGTTGACTGACTGTGTCAGCCATGTGTGCTGTGATGGGCAGTGTGTGTTCTCACATGTGTCTTGTCTTGCATGAACATCACACATGCTTGATGGTTGTGTCACTGCCCTTCCATTTGTGGGCACCTCACTAGCTTTCCTATTAGTTGTCCTCCATTACTGCTGGCATGTGGTGTGTGTATGTAGCTGTGAGTCAGGGTGGTGTGTGTGTGTGTGACTTGTCAGGTAGTGTGTGCAGTGAAGTGTTTGGTCCTCATCTGTGTGTGTGTACATTTTGTGCCTGGCCTCAGTGTTCCTGGCTTGTGTGTGATGTTGTTGTGGTGTGTGTGTTGGCTGGGGCCTGGGCTTCTGTGCTATGTGTTCCTATGCAAAGGGTCCTGCTGTGGTTGTATATGCAGTTGTTGGGACGTGGGGCATGGTGTGGCTGTAGTTGTGTGGTTGTTGTGCAGGAGTGGCACTTGGGAGGCACATGTTGTGTCCCTTCAGGGAGGTAGCTGGTGTGTTGTGGATGGAGTTGTGGCTCTGTGCGATTTGTACGGTGCCCTTGGCATGCGCTAGCCCTGGGCTCTGCGTTGTGTGCATGGTTTCATGCACACTGACCGCGGCGGTGACGTGACCGGGACATTTGTTCATGATGGCGGTATATGGGTGGGCAGTATGTGGCGATGGTGGAACATGTGTGTGCAGTGATGGCTGTGTGCCTGTCCCCACAGGGGTGTGTGGTGCTCCCATGCGAAGTTTTTCCACCCTGGAGCTGTGTATTGTGTTACTTGCACTGTTGTGTCTGTACGTACCTGCGGAAGCGTCCGCGGCGGACGATGACTTGCAGGTGGTGTATCATGTACAGCACCGGGAAGGCGTGTAGGGCAGGATCCATCGCGGTGTGTCCCGGGTGTCTCTTTTCTGTCTCCGCTGTGGTGTCTCCGCCGTCTTTCGCTGTGCGGTTTCTCCATCGCGTTCCGCTGCCATGTTTCCGGCATCGTGATATCTTCGGCGTACGGGACGTCATTCCGCACGGCGGTGTGTGGTGATTGGCTCACTCCGCCGCGGTGGCGGGCGCACTTTGATGGCGGTCGGCGTCACACCGCAGTGGGCGGTAAATGGGCAATGTGTGGCCATCCTAATATGGCGGGCGTGAAGACCGCTGGCGGCGTGCGGTAAATGGGTGTTAACGCCACCGCCGGCACCGCGGTCGTGTCTCCGCCCGCCATCGTAATATGCCCCTTTGTTTGATGTATGTTATGTCCACTGCTATATGTGGGAGCTGTGTGGTTCAGTTATTTGTTTACCTTTCACTTGTCAGATATATGAACTTATGCAGAGAATAAACATGCACACAAGATTTTTGTGTGGTGACATTTTATTGCACAAACTAGGCTTATGTGCTTTTTTTAAACAAATGAAAACATATGATGTCATCTTTGGACATTGGGATTAGGTGAAGAAATTTGTGATGATTAGATCCCTCCGTGCTGATCCAGCAGCAGAAGCTATGGTGTGTGCAGAATCTACCTCTTCTTCCTCGTCATCCTCTGGATTGTCCTGATCCTCCGGCTCTTCAGCCCATGGCGTGTTTGTGCGTACACATATGTTGTGCAAAACGCAACATGCCATGATGATTTTGCAGACAAGTTCTGGGCTGTACAGCAGTCTTCCGCCTGATATATCGAGTCACCGGAACCTGGACTTCAGCACTCCAAATGTCCTTTCAACGATGGAGCTGGTGCGTCCCAGGGCAACGTTGTACTCTCTCCGTGCCTGTGTGTCTGTCACTCTGAGGGTCGTCATCAGCCATGGCGAGAGTGCATATCCTTGATCGCCTGAAACAGATAATGGAGAGATGTGTACATTAGTATTTGTGCCTGCTGTGTTTGCAGAGTGTCTATTTTGGTGTGTGTGATTTGTGCTACTTTGGATATTCGGATTTGTCATGTGTAGCTTCAGACAATTGACCAGCATCACTGCAAATTAAATTGCCTATACTTGACAGCCTACACATCACCATGGTGGCATTGTCTGGATCCTGTGGATTGCCTCCATGTTGTGACTGTCAGGATGTATGTTTAACTCAAAAAAAGAATACTGTTTCTTTACAGGCCCGTTGCACATACTGATCCTCTCATGTGCACATTTTTAATGGGGTGCACAATTGGCACATGTGCCTGCTGAAACATTCCCCCTTAAGTTTTTGAAGATTACTATTTTGGAACATCATCTATATACCTCATTGTAAGTGATTGTGCTGAGGGTAGCCGTGAGAGAGATTCCTTGTCTGCTAAACGTTGAAGTCATTGTTTGAGTTACAGTGGCACTGCTACCTGGTGCAATGAACTCACTGGGACATGTGATGACAACGTACATGTGCATTGATGTCCTTGTGCATGAATTGACTTTGACTCTGCATGTATGCATGTTTGAGTAATACCCATCAATATTTCAGTGTGTGTCAGTAGAGAATCGACACACATTGTTATTTCAAATTTTGGCCATCATATTGCTACACCTCACCAGGGTAGTCATATGCATGTTATACTAGGCTGAGGTAGAAGACCCCTTCACCTAAGCCACAATGGTAGAGAGGTATTCCCCGGTGTGGATACGTCCTCCTGAATCAAATAGTATTCACCAAAGGTATCCCATCCAGTGTAATGAAAGCTCGGCACTGAACTCTTGTGGCGTCAACCACTCAAATGCGGGTAAGGAAGCAATTCCTTTTTGTTGAATAACCCTCATACACTCTAGTAGTGTCATGCTTCATCATCGGGTTTACCCTGACTCCTAGAAGTCATGGTGGGCTCAACCATATTTCAGGGTGCACTTAAGAGAGATAGGCCAGGGTGTCTGAAGATTACAAATCCTGCTCCGTCTCCAGGTATCCCTTTAATGATGGAGTCGCAGGGAATATAAAAAAGAAAATAAACGGGTGTGGTCAGGAGATGATGGTCCTATGACCCTAATGCCATGCCAACATGTTTCACCCCTATTAGGTGGCCCACATGGGTCCTGGGTTTTCTTCAGGGCAAAATGGGGTTCCCTCTCTGGGTCTTCAGTGGGGGTGTTTCCCTATCTTGTTCTCAATTGAGGGCGCAGACAGCTGCATTCTCATGAAAAGGTGGAAGGTATACTTATCTCCCATCCAGTTCTGTAGTGTTTTATGTGCACCCTATTCAGGTGTATTTAATGTGTCTCAAGGGATTGCGGTTAGTGGGGGTAGCCTTGTATTCCCACTTTCCTCAAAGGTCCTGCCCCTCCAACATACCTACTTGGTTCCCGCCTCTCCCGGCATTTGCAAATGTGTGATGGAGGGGCAGGACCTTTGAGGAAAGTTTGACTACAAGGCTACCCCCACTAACCGCAGTCCCTTGAGACACATTAAATCCACCTGAATTGGTAGTCATCTGCATGCACATCATGTAGTGAGATTGTGATTTGCATTGTTTGCATGCTCTTCCGTTGCATGCTCCATTCTGCAACGACACAGAGTGATGTTTTATATACTTTGGAGAATATTTGTGTGCAGTTGGGCTCCCTTAATGCAGCACTACTTGCAATTACATGATGTAGGAACACATGATGCATGGTGCATGGCTGACTATGTTTTTGAATGTCAGCAAATTGTGCACCATCACATGTGAGTGCAGGGGATCTGTCATCTTCTTGTTCATATGGCACGTGTGTTTCTTTCAACATGTATGTAGCACAGCAGGCACATATGTTCTGTGTCATGTGCTGCATATATTTGTTTACAAGATTTTCAGGTGAGTTCAGCAAAATCTATATTCCATGTGTGCCATACTGGTTTGTGTGCGATTTTGTAGGCTACTCCCTTGTTGTGCTGTCTGACATATGTCTTGATCATTTGGCATTGGGTGCTTGTGTATAGTAGGTGGAGCTGTTACAAGGTATGTCGTATTACATTTGCTACATGTGCATTATCACATATTTGAGATACATGATTGGGGACTTGAGGTGTGTGGTGTGTTCAGTTAGTACTTGCCAACAAGCAGTCCATTTCCATATGTGCCATTCTCAAACCGCTGATTGATGATGGATTGTCAAAAGATGTAGGAGTTATGCACACTCCCTGGAAACTTTGCGACAACATTGATGAACAAGCCCCGGTGGTCCACGATTGCCTGCACGTTCATTGAGTGTGTGTGCTTCCTGTTCCTGTAGATATGTGCAGTGTCCGCAGATGGCACAAGTAGAACATGGGTGCAGTCAACTGCCCTCAACACATGCGGAAAGCCAGCAATGGCATAGAAGCCTTGCTTGTTGTCAAATTGTTCTTGCGCAGTGTTGGGGAAGCGTAGGTGCTGTGGCGTCAGGCTGATAATGGCATCCAAGACAGTTGGGTGGAACCTTGAGAAGTATGACTGGGAGACTCCACCAACTCTGGCAGTGGTTGGTTGGAAGGTACCAGAGGCAAACATGTGCAGCACTGCTAGTAGTTTTCTCTGAGGAGGGATGTTGGTGCTACACTGTGATGGTGCCTGCAGCCTGGGGACTATCTGGGTCAGTATGCGGAGGATGGAGGTCCTTTTCAGCCTGTAGTGGGCTATCACATCCTCTGGCGTGAGGTATATCAGGGTGATGCGTTGGCGGTAGACCCGCTCTCTTCTTTGCCACTGCCTCTGTGGTGTTCCTGGTGGCGGTGGTGGTTGTGGTCTTCTTGGGGCTCCGAGCTGCAAGAGTAGTACCTCCATGGCATCAGTAGGTAAGCAAATGAGGGTCTGGGGTAGTCTACCTTAAGACTGTTTTTTCAGCACCATTTTATAGACCAGCTTTTTTCTGGTCTTAAAACCAGCCGCTAACGGGCCTTAGCGGCTGTTTTTGGAAAGTATCGCCGGACCAGAAAATCATTGTAAATATCGCGAAGTGGGGTTAGCGGCCGTTTTTGCACGGGAACGCCTACCTTGCATCTCATTTTCGTTAGCTATCGCTAATAGAAGTGGCGATCGTAAAAATATAACGTTTTCGCCAGGAAACTGTCGCTAACTTCGTTTAGCGGCAACTTGTAAATATGGCGATAAAGAAAAAAGCTGCTGTAATGTCAAAAAATTGACACTACGGCGGAGTTAAATCCTTGTACATATGCCCCAGAGTGTTTTTTGATGCTGTGCATGAGGACCAAAATTGTCTTCTTATTATGTTCTGCCACTTCATTTATATACAAATATGAAGAAAATTGGAGTGCCAAAAAATGATTAAGCATTATATACAAATTATTTGAAAGATAATAAGAGTGTAAATGCAATGTGGACTATGTGGGTAGCATTTTTTGTCAAGTGTGGATGGCAGAGACAGTTCAAACAATGACGCAAGCATGTAGTTGCACCTACAAATGGCTGTAGCCAAAAAGGGAGGAAACCGTGGGTGTTCAAACAGGCTGCTATCTATCAGTTCTACATTTCTCTCTATCATACAGTTTAAACCACAGTGAATTTGTTTGTAAGGAGTAACCAGAGGTGAAGGATACAACGCTTGGGGATGCAATATTGCATGGAGTCCACATTGGAGCATTAGAGGAGCACCCCATTGCAATATGTTTTATACAACCTGATATGGTATATGTTCTCAGGAGTCCATTCAGGAATTGGGGAGATCTACAAATTGGAATGGGTTTTATACAACCATCCATAACATAGTACAAAACTAAAATTTCCATCCAGGAGCATCAGAAAACAACCTGTAGTAATAGGTGTTATACAGCCCGTCATACTCTTTAGTCTGAAGGGTTGCTGTGGAGCAACAGAGGGGAAGCCAGTATGCAATAGGCATTGTTTGATGACCAAGGAGTCCACCAAAGCTTTGATGGGGCTACAGTGGAGTGGCAAAAGTGCAACCATTATGCAATCAGCCACAGAGTACATCCCTGTGTGGCAGCAGTGACCCAAACTAAGAGGGTCATTACAATGGCGGGCGGATCGCCACCGCCCGTATGGCGGTGGCGATCCGCCCGCCATATTCCACCGCCCGCATGCCTATTCCCCCCGCCATATTACGATGGCGGGGGAACCCCGGCGTACGGAAAGACCGTATGCCGGTTTTCCGCCGGTCTGACAGGGGAAAGGGCACTAATATGGTGGCGGTGTCTGCAAGACACCGCCATCCATATTAGGATGGTGGCGGAGAGCAGCCTTTCCATGGCGGTGTTGCCGCCATGAAAAGGCATACAGTCTTTACTGTTGGGGGCCCGTTGCGGGCCCCCAGGGTGAAGAGGGGTGGGGGGTGCACATGGGGGGTACCTATGGTACCCACCTTCATTGCCATGCACTACGTGGCAGGCACCACGTGTGCCTGCCATGTAGTGCATGTCAATACCATGCACAGTCCTTTTCCATTGCGAGCGGGTCTGCAGCCAGCAGATCCACCCGCAATGGAAAAGGGCCAGGATGCGCCCGCAAGTGTGGCGGGCGCATCCTAATGCTCATGGCTGGTCCGCCGCAACTTCGGAGGTCGGTCCCAGGCTCCATTGCGGTGGCGGGCGGACTTTGTCCGCCCGCCATCGTAATGGACCCCTAAGTCTATCCAAAGGCAGCAAAGGAGTAGCCACTTTGTAATCCACCATAGCAAAGGGTCTCACAAGTTCACAGAGGAGCAACAGAAGAGCAATACGTTGGAATGGGATTTATACATCCAGCCATGCTAAACAGCCAGCGGGATTCACCCAGTCGTTCGCTTTCAATACAGCCAAACTGTTTGTTTTCCATGGCTACATAAACATTCATATTATATGGTCTGAGGAACAGCAAAGACGAAACCCAAGAATGGGAATTAAGCATGCATGGGGAGCTGTCATGGTTCTCACCTGATTCACCTCCACAGAAGATCATTAAAAAAGCACAAACACCTTCAGTCTCCTACCAGAGTCTCCAGCAGTTCACTCCAATACACAAATGAACTAAAGGACACCCCAAGGGGGAAAGGGATGAAAGGGAAGAGAAACACGTGATGGCAGTTTAGTGGATTCTGATGTACTTCTGATTGTGGACATCTCATTGACAACCACCTTGGAAGCTGTAACATATACACAAAATACTATAAGCTTTCTAATTAAAATCAGGTTAAATACTCAAATAATGTTTATAATAATTGGGCCCTTTTTGAGTACCTGTCAGAATGTTTTATCTAGCTCAGCATGGGTTTTGCTGACAACTGATGTCTTTTAAATAATGCTCCTAAAAGATAAATAACAAATGTTAAGTCTGTAAAAAAGGCAGGGGGCATGGCCAAGATAGCACAGAGATGGGACGCCTAACACTGAGGCTCTGATAGATTTTGGGCCCAACCGCATTCATTCTTCATAATTCAGAGACCTACCACACCAGGCGTGTTGCCCCGCCTGACTCCCCTGAGCAGCAATGGAGATGTGGAGCATGCTGTGGTGCTGAAACCGCCTGGGAAGTGCTTCAACGCTGCAGCAAGAGGCGCGGCCTGCTGAACACAGCCCGGAGGGGTGCAGCATCCTTGCGCGGCTGAATGCGGTGTCACCCGGCGTGAAAGACCCAGGAGAGCTGCTCTGTTGCTACTGTTGTCTGGATCTGGGGCAGGCGAGTGAAGGCGCGTACGGTCTTCACTGTCAGGAGAGTTGAGATTGTGGCTCGATCGTGCATTTACGGTCTGGAGGTGCTCCCCAGCTTGTAGGGCTAACGCTGCGGTCTGAACCAGCCGCGACGCGAGGGGTCTGAAGAAGTGGCGGCCATTAGGGGCTGCGCTGGTTGGTACGTGCTCCCCTGCGCCTGAAGACGGGTGCAATCGGCTACAGAGAAGCAGGGCCCCACAGATGCTGCACAGCTGCTCTGGGAGCTGTATCTCCTGCAGTGTCCAGCCCGGGGGATGAGCTTTCCTCATTCTTATTGAACTTTGGACTCTGTTATGGTGCAACCAAAGGTGGGGACTAAATACAGAAATCTTCCCAGACAGTTATAATTTCTGAGCTGTTGCTATCTCTGTTATGCTTAACTGGACCCCCCCTCCTTCATTGTGGTTTAAATACAAGCACACTTGCCTGAGCTGCCTTGGGTGTGGCCTAGGCGTGTCTGATTGGCAGCTACAGCTGGATTTGAACTTGAGGTGTTGAGGGCCTATTTTAGGGGTGGCTTGGCGTGCTTTCGCACGCCTGAGGGTTTGGGGATCGAAACAACCTCAGAGGGATCACACTTGAAACAATTTCTGCATTGGCAGATGGTACATGCACACCTAACCACAGAAACCACATCCGACTTGGGGAGACCGGGGTCCTCCGGTGGCATGATGCATCCTAAGGCTCCTAAACCTCCACCCCAGAAGTCCATAATGCCCATTCTCTCAGCCACCCCATCCTCAGCAGATCCGAAGCTGCAACTGAAGAATACTCTGGAGAGACATACGGCGATGTTCAACAAGGCATTCTAGGCCATACAAGACTGCAATGGAAACACAGCTAGGCGCAATTCAAATCAAAACTGGTCTGCTGCGTGCTGATCACGCTAAACTTGTGGATGACACGGAATCCACACTCTCGTTGATTAGTCCCACAGTGAAGACCCTGCCGGACCAAGTCAAGGCCTTGTGGAAGAAGGTGAAGGAGCTGTCTGCAAGGGTGCAGTACGCAGAAAGTCACTCCCAGCGGAATAATACCCACTTTCTGGGCTTCCCTGAGGGGGCTGAGAACCCAAACACTGAATTGTTCCTGGAGGGGTGGCTAACAACAACAGTGCTCATGGATAAGGTCCCAAACTTCTTCTCCATCGAAAAAGCACATAGGATTCCAGTACGCCCACCTCCTCCGGGATCTTCTCCTCGCCCCATTATAGCACGTCTCCTTAGTTATCTGGACAGGGACCTGATATTGCAGCTGTTCCAAGTGAAGGGCACCTGGTCCTACAATGGTCCACAATAACAGCATATCTGGACTACATGCTAGAGGTCCAGAGGAAGTGCATCACTTTCAAGGCAGGTAAGGCGCAGCTCCACACCTTAGGCCTTTCGAATCACTGACAAAATATCGACTACAACAATATCGAGGTACAAAAATAGCATGACAAAAATATCGAAGTCAAGAATATCGACATCCTATCTACATCATGGTAAGTACAAAAATGTCGAGAAAAATATATCGATGTCAAAAATATCGTTGTAAAAAATATCTTTTTTTAAAAATGTTAAAAAAATAATGTAAAATAAAGTAAATAATACATATAATTAAAAGAAACATAGTTAAAAATATTTTAAAACGTTTTAAAATAATAACTAGTACATATAATGTTAAAATAAATTAAACATATACATATAAAATATAATATATATACTTACTTAATAATATTCATAAATAATTATTTTAATAACTTATAAATTGTTAAAAACATTTTAGAAATTATAAATACATATATCCACATACAAAAATAATATAAATACAATTATAAAAAATATATATAACAAATTAAAAAACTACAATATTTTTAATATTTTAAAAATAAATTATACACAACATTAACTAAAACAATACAGAAAAATATTGGATAGCGGAGGGAAAAAATTACTATTCCCACTCCAAAGAGTGCAACAGTAGGGAAAATGTTGGATAGCGTAGGGGTACAAATTACTATTCCAACTCCAGAGAGTGCAACAGTAGGGAAAGTGTTGGATAGCGTAGGGGTAAAAATTACTATTTCCACTCCAGAGAGTGCAACAGTAGGGAAAGTGTTGGATAGCGTAGGGGTAAAAATTATTATTCCCACTCCAGAGAGTGCAACAGTAGGGAAAGTGTTGGATAGCGAAAGGGTTCAAATTACTATTCCCACTCCAGTGAGTGCAACAGTAGGGAAAGTGCTGGATAGCGTAGGGGTAAAAATTACTATTCCCACTCCAGAGAGTACAACAGTAGGGAAAGTGTTGGATAGCGTAGGGGTAAAAATTACTATTCCCACTCCAGTGAGTGCAACAGTAGGGAAAGTGTTGGATAGCGTAGAGGTAAAAATTACTATTCCCACTCCAGAGAGTGCAACAGTAGGGAAAGTGTTGGATAGCGTAGAGGTTATAATTGCTATTCCAACTCCAGAAAGTTCAACAGTAGGGAAAGTGTTGGATAGAGTAGGGGTAAAAATTACTATTCCAACTCCAGAGAGTGCAACAGTAGGGAAAGTGTTGGATAGTGTACGGGCAAAAATTACTATTCCCACTCCAGAGATTGCAACAGTAGGGAAAGTGTTGGATAGTGTAGGGGTAAAAATTACTATTCAAACTCCAGAGAGTGCAACAGTAGGGAAAGTGTTGGATAGCGTAGGGGTAAAAATTACTATTTCAACTCCAGAGAGTTCAACAGTAGGGAAAGTGTTGGATAGCGTAGGGGTAAAAATTACTATTCCCACCCCAGAGAGTGCAACAGTAGGGAAAGTGTTGGATAGCGAAAGGGTTAAAATTACTATTCCCACTCCAGTGAGTGCAACAGTAGGGAAAGTGTTGGATAGAGTAGGGGTAAAAATTACTATTCCAATTCCAGAGAGTGCAACAGTAGGGAAAGTGTTGGATAGGGTAGGGGTAAAAATTACTATTCCCACTCCAGTGAGTGCAACAGTAGGGAAAGTGTTGGATAGCGTAGGAGTAAAAATTACTATTCCCACTCCAAAGAGTGCAACAGTAGGGAAAGTGTTGGATAGCGTAAGGGTTATAATTGCTATTCCAACTCCAGAGAGGGCAACAGTAGAGAAAGATTTGGATAGTGTAGGGGTAAAAGATACTATTCCCACTCCAGAGAGTGCAACAGTAGGGAAATTGTTGGATAGCGTAGGGGTTAAAAATAACATACTTATCAATTAAATAATTATTTAGATTAAATAATGATTTATTAATAAATTAGCAATAAATTAATTATAAATACCAATAAATTAAAATAATAATTACTTTAATAACATTAAAATTGAACACAATTAATATAATTATCAAGTAATCAATTAATTAAAATTAATTACCAATTAATAATTAATAAACAATAAATTAATTATCAATGCCAAAAATAATAATTAATAAAAATTAATTACCAATTAATAATTATTTAACAATAAATTAATTATCAATACCAATAAATATTAAGAAATAATTACTTAATTATAATCAATTACTTCCCACCCTATTCCCCTATAAACACACAACCCGCTCCTAAACTAAATTAACACAATTAATATACTTATCAATTAATTAATTAATAAAAATTAATTAACAATTAATAATTAATAAACAATGAATTAATTATCAATACCAAAAAATAAAATGTATTAATTAATTTATTATAATTAATTTACTTCCTACCCTATTCCCCTATAAACCCACAACCCACTCCAATAAAAATTCGATATTAACAAAAACGATATTTCTTACCTTCTGGTCGATATTCTGGTCACCGATATTCTTGATGTCGATATTCTGTCCCTACGATATTTAAAACTAGATATTAATGTAGGTCGAAATAAAAAACTCGATATTATGTCTGTGCACCAGGCCTTTCATATGCATTACTTTTTCCTGCCAAATTACACGTGATAGAATCTGATTCTGTGCACCTCTTCACAACCCCGGAAGAGGCATAGGACTGACTGTGCTCCAAAGGTGTACACTCCCCACCGACGTCTCCCAGAGTAAACTCAGTGGTTGGTCCGAGGGAAAACCAAAGCGCCGCCAATGCCTGCGGAGAACCTGATCTTATTCCATAGATGAATAGGCAGTCCAAAAGAGGGCACGAGTGGTTGCGGAGGTCCCTACTCATAGTCCAATCATTTCCACCCCTTGGCTACGGACACTGACTCAGAAATTGGAGTTCCAGGATCAGTTGCATTTGGAGTGGGATCTCTGATTACTCCACTGGGCTCTCACAGGAGGGAGATACCGAACCCTTGACAGCCAGTACCTGAATGGTCATGACCCTTCGTGGTTCTTCTCTCCCACTTAGGACACACTTGTGGGTCCAGTAACGTATGACGCCAAAACTGGTTGCGCCAATGAGTGGTGGGGCATGCTATCTAGATCACTTTGGTTGGGCTCAGAAGTCTTTCTGCAAATACTTGTTTGCCCTGTATGAATAATTTTGGTCCGACCCCACCTTTGGTACATTTCCGAATGGACTGTTACTTCCTTATGGTACACACCATGCATGCTGTTTGTAATTGGGTCTTTCTGGTACAATGCCCATTAGTATCTAAGCCTGGGGATGTGTATTTTGCAGTTTTAAAGTTTTCATGGGTTTCCTACTACTTGGCTGAACACGAGGGAGAGAGGAGGTATGTGGTGAATGTTCTATGTAAGAAAAAGGTACCCCCTAAGTTGAATTTAAGGTCCAAGAGTAAAGGGGAAATGACAATTATCAATAAGAAACACTCTTATCTGACCTATATTTCTTTACTGGATGGCCTCCATAGGGCTCATACTAGAGGCAGGTACACCATAAAACACTCAGACAAACTGGTTATTCAACAAATATTCATATATTTTTTATTTTCTTGAGTATACAAAATAGTTTTTAAGATAATTTTTATATATGTAAGTACTTTTATTATATAAATTCATATCAATACAATTTGGACAAACATTATACAATAATTCTATGCTATTAGTGCACAGAAAACAATATGTCAATAATGACAAGCAAACAAAAACAAAATGACAATTACTTTACAATAAATAACATCATAAAATACATTACCATTGACCCCATTCACAACCATCCAACAGTCATACTAACCAGCCATAACCATCTCATATACGCAACACATTCATACACAGAACATAATACATTATCAAAAGGGACTCCTATTATTTACACTGACAAACACTCAATCGTAGATTAAGTGGTGAGATTTAATCAAAGGATTATCCACTGGTGTGTTGTCATATGTAGGCCTCCCTTGTAGTCGGTCAATGCACGTTTCGGTGGGTCAAAATTGTCACCACCTTCATCAGGACCTTATAATTTGCAAGGAAATCTCAGAGGTGGATGGGGGTTCTCTTAGTACAAACTAATACGATAGAAGTACTTCTTCCTTCTACGTATGTGGTCCCAACTAATTTGAGACGAATAAGACTTTTCCAAGCACGAGGGACACATTCCACTCTCCTGTTGAGAGTAGCTCCGCTTGATGAATTTGCTGGAGCGTGCTCTCAGGTTATTTATATCCGCAAGCTTTCAGAGGAGCATACCTTAGCTTCGATAATTCGAGGTTCTCTCTTGAGGATTCCTAAACCTCTCTGGAATATTCACTGCGGTCCGGTCCTACAAATTTCTTCGGTTGGACTCCAAAAAAAAACCTGTGGCTATCCGAAGAAGATCATCGATAAAGCAAAAAAACGAGCATGCAATCAGAACCGTGATAGGCTGTTAGAACAGACACAACACATTGCAACAGCATTTCCTTTAACATGCGTCACCACCTACAACTCTATTTCAAATAAAATCTCCCGGATCATACAAAAGAATTGGAGAATACTTAACACTGGCAAACTTAACTGGGAAAAACCCTTGTTTTCGTACAAACGAGCAAGAAGTCTCAAAGACTCATTGGTGTTGACGCGTCCACAACAATCTCATAGACCTACAAACACCATACTCAATGCTTGGGGTCTCCCAAATGTCACGGGCCATTTCCCATGTGGGAATTGCAGCATGTGTCACCTTACGCAACCCACTAAAAGCCTTAATCTGGAACCAGGGAAAACTTGGCACATACGTAGGCATACAAATTGTAAAAACAACAATTGATGGACAGAATGCAGAACAATGTCATACATTCACCCCAGTACAGAGATCTGGGCCTAAATCCATCGTTTTTTTGCTCACCATGCCATTCCAGTTTGAACCCAGCCATATGCAAATCAGTCTTGACCCGGTGCCCAATGGGAACAGTCCAGCCCGAACTGCCAGGCCAGGTCCTCCCTGGACTGGAAACAAGCATCCTAGGACCGGTTTTGGGGTTTCACCCCTCTTCAGCCAGGATAGCTTGACTCCAGTGGCATGGAGAGCACGGGACCCACGTCTGGGCATACCCGTCCCACTCGGGGTGACAAATGTAAAAACAACAATTGATGGACAGAATGCAGAACAATGTCATACATTCACCCCAGTACAGAGATCTGGGCCTAAATCCATCGTTTTTTTACTCAACATGCCATTCCAGTTTGAACCCAGCCATATGCAAATCAGTCTTGACCCTGTGCCCAATGGGAACAGTCCAGCCCGAACTGCCAGGCCAGGTCCTCCCTGGACTGGAAACAAGCATCCTAGGACCGGTTTTGGGGTTTCACCCCTCTTCAGCCAGGATAGCTTGACTCCAGTGGCATGGAGAGTACAAATTGTAATACCATGAATGCCATTTACCAAATTACCTGCCCATGCGGATTGGCATATATTGTCATGACCAGCCGCAATATCAAAACACGAGTATGCGAGCAACGGAGTAACATCCGCTGCAAACGCAATACCACACGCATGACCAACCACTTCTTAGAAGCTGGTCATACTACTAACGATATGAACTGGGTGGAGATAGAAACACTGGAACCGAACACCCCTAATCTCCAGAACTGTCTTTTTGAGAAAGAACAGCGATGGATTTATCGCTTGTCCTCACATTTACAAGGGTTAAATGACAATATCCAGTGGAATGCCCTTAACAAACCCCCATAAATAACATCTCTCCTGGACTACCCTAGCTCTAGTAACTGATTAGTGCACCTTTTGGCAGGCCAAAATCTCGAAGCTGTATTCTATCACAATACACCGCCAACCCAATAGAAGGGCACACTGCTAGTAGTCAGGACACATATTGCTTTCCACACTTGACCTACTAGAAAACCATCTTAGATGGAATAGACATAGGTCTGCCATTGACTGGTTACACACTCTTTACTCTGTAACCAAGAGCTTCTTCCCCCTGGGAATGAACTCTTTATCCAGAATACACTTGCAGATAACCTGCGATTGATCGATCCAATAGTTGTACAAACTACCGGAGCACTTCTTTCCATCAAATCCGGTCCCTTTATAAATCCGATCCTTACGTTTCCTAAAAGGTTTTTTTCAAAGTCAGAATCTATCCCAGTTCTGCCATAGTATTGTTCATATTTTTATTCTATCCGTGAACCTCTAGTCACGCTCATCAGGCTTTTCATTTGGTTACCATTTAATCGGTACTTCAGTAAACCTACCCCTTAGACTAAAACATCTCTGGTTTACATTCTAGTCTTTTACGCGTCTACACGTTACACGCTACACGTGCACGTGATGACGCTAGCAGGCCCCCGCCCTCCTAAACACCCGGGAACCTTCTTTAAAAAGACGCCGGCCGCCGCCATATGCACCGAACAGATTCCCAAGAAGAGCCGCAATAGGTATCAGAGGCGGGCGTCCTGCTTTGATGAAGTAAGGTTTTCTTTACAGGCTTCCATATTCATTGCCTTTGATAACCATGCTGGTTCTGTTACGGGCTAGAACCTTTGGCTCAGCTCCATACAGAGCCATTCATTTTTTTAAACTCTCATTCTTTGAGCAACGTAACATTCATTCTTGTTTGCCCCCCCAGTGTGTGACTACAGGCGTTCGCCCCTTCTGGGATCTGCTTAAGGCTACAACAAACACGTAGCTAGTGTAACTATGTTCTTTGATGTGCCAATTTTTTTACGTAACGTGAAATATCAAGCACAATTTACATATAGGATGTTAGTCTACACCTTTTGTACCAACGGGGAGATACACTCGGTGTCACAGTGGTTTTCTCGTTACTAGGTAGCATACGGAATCACAATGCTACAGCATGCAAGATACCGTACCAGTCGTGCATGCACACCCAGATTGTTGAGCACAGTACACCGGTGTGTGTTGCATAATTTCTGGCAAGAGGGTTGGCACTAATGAATGGATCGACTCACAGTGTGCTAAATCGCCATAGACACTGATAAGCCGAAGTAGGTGGCACAAAATGAAGTAAGAGATCATAATTCATGGTGTATGTCTTTTACTTTTCTCCTTGTTTTGTCTTACAGGTTCTTATACTTTACCAGTCGGTCCGTAAGTACGCAGACACCACTGCATGCACAGCACACCTTAGCGTGTGGGCTGTAAAAAACATATACACGTGGCGTGTTTTTGCCACAATTTCACCTCTTTTCACCCAGACTGGTCCTGAAGAAAGCCTCCAAATCCATTTTTCATTAGGCTGAAACATGTTGACCACATGGATAACTAAGACAAATTAGTCTTTATCAATCAATCAATCAAAATTTCTTTATTCGGATTGCAAATACATCCATAAAAGCACAGGACATTAGCAGCATATTGATACATAAATCTAGATATAAAAACCTATAGAATAATAAAATCAGAAGATAGAGAAATAATAAATCAGTGTTACAAGTCAAATAGGAGATTTTTTTTTTTTAAATACATGTAAAGATGACAATAATTAAATTAGAAAAATAGTGCAAAACATTATATGAAGGGCATCGAGGTCATATGACTCAAATAGGTTATAATAGTTCCGTTAAAACCCAACAATCCAGACATCATACATAATCAGTACATTAGATGGAGAAACTCTCAAATGGTGCACATTGAATTGCGTGCACGAACTGCCAACTTCAAAAAAGATCCCACACGAAAAATTAATTCATCATCTTTCAGCTCAAGAATTTTCGTGTATGCAACCTTGTAATCAGTTATGGTTGATTCCCTAAAAAATGGGATCAAAATCCATTTGGCATATTTTTGATAAAATTTACAAAAGAATAAAAAATGTAGCATGGATTGATTACTATGGTTGTCACAGGGACATGTTAATTCATCAAGATTTACATGAAATCCCAGAGGAAAACAAAGTAAAAATTTTAAGGTTCCTGCCCTTAACCGAAAAAGCAACCCTCTCTCCCAACGACCTATTGGTTTTAGAAGATATCGTGCCGGATGATGTTGCAATGAATGCGATGCTGACGGCAGAGACATATACCTGGCTACGGATGTTTTCGGTGCCTCTTTTTCATGTCTTTCGTTGCTATAATTATTATATAAAACCTCTTGGAGTAATTTTTTATTTGTATGCACTAGGTCAGTTGGATTGAGAAAAATATGTTCAAGTTTTACACTATTTAGACTCTCCTGGACAGCAGCTAGCCAAGGTATATCCATACCCTTATCACATTGGAGGCAATCAATTATTATGTCTCGGGTAAGGGTTGCTGCTGGGTTCTTCCAAATTGCCATCCAAAATATTGCTGGGCGGGCCCTTATGAAATCCTCTATGTATGCCAATTTCAGTTCCCTGTGGCAAACATAGTTTGAGGAGGAGATCGGGGCCCTCAATAATTTACGGCAAAATCTATTCTCCTCACCCTGAATAATGCTGCTTTTGGTAAAACCCCAGACTTCGGCTCCATAGGTAGCAACAGGAGCACACTGAGATTTAATTTTTTTATAATAGCTAAAACCACCTCTGCCGCTTTTTTGGTTGTGGGAGGCAGAGGATTGAGTTAATAGCTCTGGTAAATTTGTTCCTAATTTACGCTACATGGTTAGCCCAGGAGCCATTAGCTGAGAACAACAACCCCAAATAGGGGAAAGTGCTGGTGCATAGGAGAGAATCTGAACCTATGGTGATTCTATTAATAAGATGCTTTTTGGGTCCACAAGCCATTAAAAACGATTTTTTTAAATTTGTACAGAGATCCAGGCTAGCCATAAAATCAACAAAACCTTTAACTAAGATGCGTAAAGCATTTGGTGTGCGGCCCATTAGGACCGCATCATCAGCATACAATAGAGCGGGAAGTAAATTGCCTTTGATTCTAGGGACATCGGTAGTAAGTATACACAAAGAATTGTGAAGATCGTTGATATATAAAATAAAAAGAAGTGGGGCCAAAACACACCCCTGCCTAACTCCTCTACCAATAATGATGTCCTTCGAAACCTTCCTGCATTTGCTGATTCTTACTCTGGCTTTTAGATCCCTGTGTAAATAAGCTAAAAAGTGAACTAAAACCTCATCCAACCCATTTTTTAAAATAATTGACCATAGACGGGACCTATTAACATAGTCGAAGGCCGAGGTGAGATCCATAAAAGCCAGATAAATAGGGGATTTCTGGGCTATGGTATATATACCAACAATCAAATTTAGGTTTAGGCACTGTTCTACAGTGCCTACTTTACTTCTGAAACCTAACTGGCAAGAATTTAAAATATGATCACCCTCGGCCCATGATCTGATCTTGTTAAAAAGAATTCTCCCGAGAATTTTCAGGGTATTATCGATCAGGAGATCGGTCTATAGCAACTTGGGTTGGATCTATCTCCTTTTTAAAAATAGGAACAATAATACTGGTTGACCCTGTGCTAGGAATCTTATCTTTGGTTAAATTGTTAAAAACATTTAATAAAAGGGGCGCCCAGAACTCCGATTTATATTTAATAAAATCAATGGGGAGCCTGTCAGGCCCGGGAGCCTTATTACCCAGACTTTGGGAAATAGCGTCCTCTACTTCTGGTAGGGATATCGCAAATTGCGAAGCAATTAGATGATTAAGTTCAAACTCGGTTTGAGGAGTTGCCAGATAAATCCTTGAAAAATGAACTTCCCATGCTTCGCTTGCTATGGAGCAGCTTATAGGCGATAATGTCTGGTCCATAGATCTCATTTCTTTCACTGCGGCCCAAAAGCCGTTTGTGTTTTTAACCTTGGCAGCGCATGCAAGACTATCCCATCGCTCTTTTAAAATTTCCTCCTTCCGTATGGTAGTAATGGTTTTATATTGTAGCCTTAGGAATTTGACAAGTACCTGATCTCTCAGGCTCTTTGTAAGGGCTTTACGGAGCTCCCTGTTTGCACGAGAGCATTCCCGATTAAACCATCTAGGACTGCAATCGAATTCAATCATGGGCCTAGAAATCATTAATTTAATCTCCCCACATAGTTTAATAAATGCTTCAATTACATCAGGGTTGCGATTATTAAAGGATAGGCAGGTATCGATAAGTTGCGGGTTTTCCCTGATCTTCCTTGGTTGTCAATTCCTCTCCACACCAGTCTTAAATTATCAGTGGATATCTCTATACTGGTCGCCCCACACTCCTTCTTAAATCTAGGCCTAGATGCAATTCTTAACGTTAGAGCTATGGGGTTGTGAACCCCATGAACAGTTGGTATAACTTCAGATTTTACTAGGCAGTCTTCCAGCATGGGGGATATAAAAACATAGTCAATGGTAGAAGCACTGCCACGACCTCTATATGTTGGAACATTGATATTGTTATTATTAACTACCTCTGCGATTTCCATTACATCCACTAAGTTGGTCTTTAACACATACTCTGCTAGTTCTGTCCCCCTGTTATAAGAGGATACATTACTGGGGGGTTTTAGAGCCACTACATGCCTTTTGGGCATCCTGGCATTAAAGTCACCGGCCAGACAGATGCCTACTAGTTTCTGAGAGGCATTTTCACTTTGTAAGGTGGCAATAAAATTAAACAAATTAGCATAGTTTGCTTTAGGTGTGCGCTGAAAATCATTATTATAGAAGTTGATAAAACAACTTGAAGCCCCCGTGTATAGATCAGAGCCTGATATTTCTTGCTGTTTGTTACAAGAGCCTTTATGGTGCCTCCCGCGTTAATGCTAACCCAGATAGAAAGGCCACCCGACGGGCGTCCAGCCTTAGGGGCAGGCACTATGAGGTTAAAACAATTGAAACCTTCTAGGTGTAAATCTCGTGTGGCCCAAGTTTCCTGCAACAGTAGGATATCATATTTCTGGATTATGTTTAACCAATTATCAATAGTCACCTTAGATGCCAAACCGGCAACGTTCCAACTAAGTATGTTTAGATTTTGTTTGTTATGTGTCACGTTAGCAGAAATAGCTGCAGAAGTTGTTATGGTATGGCAATCTAAAGGCTCTAGCGTATTCGGTGTGGAGATGGTCTCCTTCGAAAAACTATGATCACACAGAGTGGTTTGAGATACCGCCGGGGTAACCAGTCAATCTTGATTGTCTAGGTCAGATAGAGGAGAAAACCTATTGTATGTATTTAGGGTGAAAGGGACTCTAACTCTCTGACCCTGTGTTGGCTTATAAAAATAACCTAACTGTAATGGCCAGATATGGGTTGATTTATCAATGTTTATCGCCTGTGGCGTCAAAAGGGACCTTACCAGCAATGGGTCTCGGAAGTTAATGACAATACAATCACCCTCCATATCTTTTGTGGAGGAACCAACCCACCCCACCCTGCGTACCATGATGATTTCATTAATGTTTGCCTCCCGAAACCCCCGGTGTTTTATTAGCCAATCAGCACATTTATTGCGGAGTTGGACCCAGGATTCACCCTGATTTTTCCTAAGTGGTGGTACCCCTGCTAGAATCAAAACGTATGGACATGTGGCCGGGGGTAGGTTTAATACCTCTTTACTAGACTCTGGGGTGCCTAGGATATCTTTAGTCACAGGAATTGAAGCACCCACTCGGTGTATTTCTGTGTTTTGGTCAGCACTGCCTAGGGGATTCCGTGACATAACACTGGGGACTAACAGAGTGGAGGAGGTTTGTGTAGACGTGGCATCTGTGGGACTATTGGGGTTGCGTACAATAGACATGTTATCCATAGCTGTGGAAGGTACTAGTGAAAAACAGCCCTTGATTTTACTACAAGTAGCACAAATGCCACTTGTAGCGATAGGCGTTAATGCTTGGGGATATAATTTAGTAGTGACGGTCTCACAGTTGGTAACACTACTATCTGCCCCTGCCCCTGCCGTAGTTACAGAGGTGGTTACAGGTTTAAATATTTTAACTTGAGAGCTTATTTTGTTTGACAGGTTATCCAATCGATCTAGACGCTTCCACAAAGTGATAAAATGTTTGCCAACTGAGTCTTTTATGTAAGTTGAAACAATATTCACGATGTTATCGATGGAAATGTCCCCAGATGAACCACAAGAGGAACGGGAAAAGCAATCATCCGTCTGAGTAGAAATGGTCCGACATGTGGCCTCAGTGGCCTCAATAGGGGCCAAATCAGAAATCACTGGGTTTACGAGAGGCAGGGAGCCCTGTATCCTAGAGCTCAGAACTGTCCGAGAAGAGATGTTACGGGGCGGTTGTTTCCTTTTAGAGCATGAAGTTTTAGTAGTCTTTCTTTTACGTTTGGCCCCTGGTGCGGCGGAGGTTGTCATTGTCGCTGTCGTAGGAACCAAAGTACATGGGGAGTTAATAATACTATCTCCACTACTTAGGGCGATATGCAAGTCCTCATTGATATTGCTACATTGTGGTCCGGGGGCAGTTAAATGAAATGAGGGACTTGTGGCAGTGAACTGCAAGGTAGAGTTAGAGGGGCTGGTCATGGGATCCATGGCAGCAGTCTCTGCCAAGAGTCCAGACTGCGCTGATGCAATCCCCAGGGACAGACGTCTTTCCGTTAATTCAATTTCATTGGCGACAATACTTACTGCCCGTTCTAACATATTGTCTATGCTTGTTGTAGTGCGGGTACAGGGTATCCCAGTTCTTTTCCCCATAGTTCTCTGGGACACCATTTATACACTATAAAACAGTAATCACACTCACCAGAAGGTTGATAGGGGAGGGATGATGTAGATATCAGATGTTAGCAAGATGGCCCAGCCCAGCCTCGTTCGGGCACGGACGGGCTCAGACGGGTCCGCCCTTGGTCCGGGCTTCGTCCGGGTTGCGTCCCGCGCCGCGGGTGGAGAGGCAGCGCTTTAAGCGCGATGGCCACGCCTCCCCCTCACTAGCGGCAGCTGGAGATGGCCTGATGCATCCTGGGGGCTGTAGTCCTCGCCCCGAATGATGTTGAAGGGAGACCCAAGGACAGCAGCAACCAGCAGAACCGGGCCGAATTGCCACGGATTACTCCGTCCCCAGAAGTCCGCAACAGAATAAAGCTCCCGCGCCGCGGGGGGAGAGGCAGCACTTTAAGCGCGATGGCCACGCCTCCCCCTCACTCGCGGCAGCTGGAGATGGCCTGGTGCACCCTGGGGGCTGTAGTCCTCGCCCCGAATGATGTTGAAGGGAGACCCAAGGACAGCAGCAACCAGCAGAACCGGGCCGAATTGCCACGGATTACTCCGCCCCCAGAAGTCCGCAACAGAAGAAAGCTCCCGCGCTGCGGGGGGAGAGGCAGCACTTTAAGCGCGATGGCCATGCCTCCCCCTCACTCGCGGCAGCTGGAGATGGCCTGGTGCACCCTGGGGGCTGTAGTCCTCGCCCCGAATGATGTTGAAGGGAGACCCAAGTACAGCAGCAACCAGCAGAACCGGGCCGAATTGCCACGGATTACTCCATCCCCAGAAGTCCGCAACAGAAGAAAGCTCGGTCCGTAAGTACGCAGACACCACTGCATGCACAGCACACCTTAGCGTGTGGGCTGTAAAAAACATATACACGTGGCGTGTTTTTTGCCACAATTTCACCTCTTTTCACCCAGACTGGTCCTGAAGAAAGCCTCCAAATCCGTTTTTCATTAGGCTGAAACATGTTGACCACATGGATAACTAAGACCAATTAGTCTTTATGTTATCCTCATTCTGTTTTCTTTTAACCTTGTCCTGGGCCGCTGGGAATAAAAAAATCAGACAGTAAGGATTCCCAGAGACATTTTTAATTAGCACCACTTTTTCTCGCACTTTTTCACACAATACAAATCCCGCTCCGCTGTAATCCAGGCGTTGAAGGACAACTGGGTGGCACTCGGCTACCCGGTTGGGAACCCTATGATGAAGCATGCCACCAACAGGGTTGGTGGGTGAGGGTTCTTTTTACAAACCTAGTGGGTTTCTGGCACTCGAAAATCATAGCAGAGTCGTCTGTAGTAGTGGGTTCGTCCACTTTGTTTCTGAATATTACCCTGGGAATAGGGACGCACCCCAAAAGTAATCCTCGCTCTCTCCATTTGTTTATACAAGGTCAAACTTATGGCACTGTGTACTCAGCCTATGCTCATGGGCCTTGATTCGGGTGAGCCCTTTGTGCAGTGTAGGACACTGATTGATTCTGAAGGTAGATATGTACTGCTAGAGTGACTGCTGGATGGGCGCCCTCTCTTCATAGGACAACAAAGCACACAAAGCCATCTGTTCACTTGTCATGGAGCCAGTGTCCAATGTGGACAAGACATTGTTCGATGGCCACTACTGAGCAGCACTTTACATTGTGCACTACTTACAACAGCATGACGTTCAATGCCAGTAAGCACATACAGTCAAGATGGAATTAGATCAACACTGTATGATTTATATTTGAGCCATAGTGTCAGACACAGGTACTGCAGTGTTTATGCAAAATGTCTTTGACAGCTAGGCCTGCGTCTTCCACAGGCCTGTGTGCACTAGCAGTGGACATTGATGCAGCATCAACAACACTTAGCTGTTGGCAAACTCTGGCATGCCAGATGTAGACCCATTGCAGTCCGGAGATACAGGAATGGTGCAGCGTGTATGGTTGAACAATCAAGGTGCACATGCTCACATACATAGGGTATGGCCTACACCAAGGCAACGATGGGTTGACAGTGGAGACATCCTATTTTGTCCTGCCCCTTTTCACATCATCATGCATGTTGTTTTTGTGCAGAGCATTAGCTGGTGAAGGTGAGGCACCTGACCCTGGCACAGCTTTTATGTCAGGTTACCTGTGACTGTGCAACTATGAGGGCATAGTTGCTATCCCAGCACATGTGTTTTCAACTGGCAGACTCAGAGTGCCCAGCTGTACCCATGCTGGTGTTCTCCCGGGTGAGCAAGTATTGCATTTGTAGATTCACTGATCATTACAGTGCGTTGTGTTTGGAGGGCTTGTGTCGTTGTCCATGGTAGTGAGATGGTTTTATATGGAGCAGATGAGGCACATCTATGGCATATTCAGCAGCAACATGTTTACACTGCTTGTACAACCATGACTTACATGGGATATGTCTCACATGTGTTTAGCTTTCTTAAATTGTCAACCAGGAGACAACCATGTGTGTCTGTTTTGTAGCATCACATGTTATGAATCTTTTGTATGTATGGTGGATTTCCCTTGTTTCTGTCTGGGGATAGATTTTAGGGTAACATTCACGTGACTGGATTTGCGGTCCTGGTTGCGCCCACAGGGCTGCAACACATTTCATATGTCTGTTTTCTGGCCATCTTGACCAACATTGTATTCTACCGAGTATGTTGTGCATTCCTGGAGTGATACAACAAAATGTGACGATGCCACATATGGTAAGTTGCATGTTTGTGTATGTGTTCAACTGTGACTGCAGGTGTGTGTGTATGTATATTTGTGTAGTTATGATAATTTGGTACATGACACACATCATGCAATTGACATTGGTAAACTTGTATTGACCATCGCCAAACATTTTGGACAATGTCAGGGTGCTACTATTTGTTAGCATGTCCATCTCACCCAAAACATTGTCAAATCCTGGTGTTATTGTTAGTATGTTGATGGCAATGTTTTTCTCTAATGATTGGTTTTCCTGTTGCACTTCACCCATGCACATTACTTAGGTCATAGGCCCAATCCGTTGTTCCATCCCTAATCTTTGTTTGATGTATGTTATGTCCACTGCTATATGTGAGAGCTGTGTGGTTCAGTTATTTGTTTACCTTTCACTTGTCAGATATATGAACTTATGCAGAGAATAAACATGCACACAAGATTTTTGTGTAGTGACATTTTATTGCAGAAACTAGGCTTATGTGCTTTTTTAAACAAATGAAAACATGTGATGTCATCTTTGGACATTGGGATTAGGTGAAGAAATTTGTGATGATTAGATCCCTCCGTGCTGATCCAGCAGCAGAAGCTGTGGTGTGTGCAGCATCTTCCTCTTCTTCCTCGTCATCCTCTGGATTGTCCTGATCCTCCGGCTCATCAGCCCATGGCATGTTTGTGCGTACACATATGTTGTGCAAAACGCAACGTGCGATGATGGTTTTGCAGACATGTTCTGGGCTGTACAGCAGTCTGCCGCCTGATATATCGAGGCACCAGAACCTGGACTTCAGCACTCCGAATGTCCTTTCAACGGATCACTGACAAAATATCGAAGGTCAAAAAATCAACCTACAAAAATATCGGAGCAAGAATATCGATGTCAAGAATATCGATATCCTATCTACAACATGGTAAGTACAAAAATATCGAAAAAAAATATCGATGTCAAAAATATCGTTATTAAAAATATCGGTTTTTTTTGTTAAAAAAATATGTAAAATAAACTAAATAATACTTATAAATAAAATAAACATAGTTAAACATATTTTATAATGTTTAAAATTAATAAGTAATATATATATAATTTAATAAAACATTAATTAAACATATACATATAATATATAATATATATACTTAATAATCAGTTTTAATAATTATTTTAATAAATTATAAATTATTAAAAAATATTGTAAATTACAAATACATCTATACACATAAAACAATAACATAAATAAAAGTTAAATAATTATGTATAACAAATTAAAAAAATTACATTTACTTTTAACATTTTTAAAATTAATTATATACTACATTAACTAAAATAATACAAAAAATATTAAATAGCGGAGGGAATAAAACTACTATTCCAACTCCCAAAAAAACAGTAAGAAAAATGTTGGATAGCGTAGAGCTTAAAATTACTATTCCCACCCCAGTGAGTGCAACAGTAGGGAAAGCGTTGGATAGCGGGAGGGTAAAAATTACTATTCCCACTCCAGTGAGTGCAACAGTAGGGAAAGCATTGGATAGCGTAAGGGTAAAAATTACTATTCCCACTCCAGTGAGTGCAACAGTAGGGAAAGTGTTGGATAGCGTAGGGGTAAAAATTACTATTCCCACTCCAGTGAGTGCAACAGTAGGGAAAGCGTTGGATAGCGTAAGGGTAAAAATTACTATTCCCACTCCAGTGAGTGCAACAGTAGGGAAAGTGTTGGATAGCGTAGAAGTTAAAAATAACATACTTATAAATAAAATTATTTTTTAAATAATTAATGAATTAATTATTAAATAACTCTAAACTATTTACAAATGCCAACAAATAATTATTAAAAACATAATTACCAATGAAAAATGTATTAACAATAAATTAATAATAAGGACCAATAAATAATAATTAATAAATATTAATGACCAAATAATAAATATTGAACAATAAAATATTTTTAATAACAAAAAACATATTAATTATTAAAACTTAATTACCAATTAACAAATATTGAACAATTAAATGCTTTTTATACCAATACTAATAATTATTACACATTAATTACCAATTAATAACTTATTAATATATTCATTAAATTTATCAATAAATAATATTTAATATTTAATTACCAATTAATGATAAAACAACAATAAATTAATTTGCATAACAAAACATTTATAATTTGCAAAAATTACCAATTAATAATTAATGTCCAATAAATTAATTATCAATACCCAACAATAAATGTAATAATTACTTAATTAGATTTCAATTACTTCCAACACTATTCCCCTATAAACACACAACACACTCCAATAATAAAATAATACACTTAACATAATGATCAATTAATCAATTAATAAAAATTAATAACCAATTAATAAAAATTAATTACCAATTATTAATTAATTAACAATAATATAATTATCAATACCAATTAATTAAAATAAATTATTACTTAATTACAATTAAGGGGGTCATTATGATGGCGGGCGGAAGCACAACCGCCGTGCTGGCGGATGCAAAAACCACCAGTTACCGCCGGCACGCAGCAGTCCACACGCCCGCCCAATTACGATGCGAAAAGTAGGCCAAACACCGCCGGCAAGCCAGCAACACCGTCCGCCATCAAAGTGCGTCCGTACACGTAGCGGCGCAGCACAATTGACACACACCGTCCGACGAAATCACGTCCCGCCCGGCGTATAAATTACGATGCCGCAAACAAACGGCTCCCACGGCTAAGAGACACCGTACGACAAACCGAAGCGGTAACACGGACGCCGAGCACGGACAACGAAGAAGCGGCTCCCCCGAGCATGAATCCAGCACTGCAGGCCCTCCCCATGCTCTTGCTGATGCACCACCAAGGACGCAACGTACCGCGGAGACGCAGGTAGGCACACACACAACAAGTGCACGCAAACAGCGCACACAGTGCAAGGGCGGAAAAAGCGGACAACCCCCACCCCCGCGTGTACACTACACATCCACCATTGCATCCACATATGACACACAGGCCAAATCGTAACATCGCGTAACACATGTGTACACACCACCTGGGACTAGGAACCAACGACCCCGTCACGGCCCCAAAGCGGCGATGACGCCGCCACACATGCGCACAACGCAGAGGCCAACCGCAGCGCCATGCATGCGTCGCACACAGACACAGGGACACAACCAAGCAGCACACACATCAGCCCCACCCCGAACGCACATGACACGTGACAGGCCTGCCACAGACATGTCCCCAACGCCCAATTCACGGACAACACCCAACGCCACACAACCGACGCACACATGTCAGTGAAGTCACGCAACAGCAGGACACACCCCAGTGTAACAAACATGGCGTAGCACACAGCGGCGGCAACACCAACTAGGAGAAGCAGGGCCCCTTCGGGAAGAGGAACGCCAGTACCACACTGAAACACCCATACCACCCTGCACATATGAACAAGACATATAAAACGGAACACCAAAGAGCCCGGGGACCGACAACAGGTGGCCCAAGAATAACATTCACACACAAGGCCCAACGCAGAGCGGAAAGGCAGCCTGCCGCCCACACAAGGGAGAGAAGACAGCACTGAATGACCTTCCATTCCAACTCCGAAACCACAGCCCTACGAAAGAAGCCGGTGAATACAGCCATTGTCCAAGAAAAGACCAACACAGGCATGCAGAGGAGACCGACCACAGGGCAGATAGCGCATATCACAGAAGCACACAACGGACGGGGAAGAAAAAGAAAACACTCCCCCATGTCGGCCACATGCAAGTTAATTGGAAGGAGTCACACATCACTGACCTTGAACTGTCTGAGAAGCATGTGGGATGAGGGCCCATGTCCTCCGCACAAGCCAATAGAACACAAGTCCTGTCTCCCTACGACTACACAGAGCTCACAGCAACCTCGGAGCGTGCACATTGCAGACTGCACACACAGCCGGAGCACGCCACCACAACGCACCGCTGCGAAATGGCAACCGCAACACACCTACCCAACTACGCCGGACAGCTCAAGCTGTACAAAACCAACCTGATACATATATTGGGATGCGATCTCCTGTCCCTGCTGAACGTAAGTTACCGACTGACTTACCGCATCACATTGTTCAGCTGCGTCATGCCCGTCTTCTACTGTCGGAGGTGTCCCTACCAGCATCCCGTGGAGATGTGCCTCTCCAACCCGGCATGTCTAAAGGCGGACCTGCTACCACTACTCCTCCCTCTGGACGCACACGACAGGGCCTGCTCTGCCTATGGGGGCATGGCGTATGTGGCCAACATCGCACCCGCACTGAAATGGGACCACTGTGCCTCCACACGACGGATCATCGAGAACAGCTACATCGAAGGTCACCCAGCATGCCCCATCATGGTCCTCCAAGGGACAACTTACGAACAACACCTTGACAGCCACCATCCGCTACATTGGCTGGCAAACATGTACACCACCAATGACATGGAAGCCCTGCTGGACGGCATCGCATACCTGACAACCTGTAAATTCGTCGGACCACAACGCAGGTTCCCCGATTGACCTATGATGTCCAACCCCGCACCCATGCTTAGCTTCCGCACGGACTGGCCAGTCACCACCACAACAGCCATACCAAACGACCGGCAACTGTAACCACACCATCAACGACATCGCCATGACATCGGATATGACCGGGACATGCACACTGTTCCCCATCACATCCAGGAACACCGCATGCATCGTGGGAGGCAGTGGCATGGGGTCTGTGTATCGCACCCACATGGACGGAACTGCACGAACAACCAGGACACGACATGGATCCAGTGCCCATGGACACACACACCGCTCAGTGGACATGAATAGGTCGCCTGGAGTCTGTGGGTGCTGCACCCCTCCCACCCCCGCCCCGGGAATCCCATACCAGGACCTTTGCATGGACGACAAGTGCATACAACAACAACACGACCCCAGTGACTGTGACATGTCCAGTAACCACCACATTGCAACAACAAGTGGCACGCCGCTGCATGCACGCAAGCACATGCCCTGATGTCATCTCACATGCACGCGTGCATGAGGAACAACCGCAGCAAACCTGTCACATGGAACTGAGATGGACTGTGCCCATGATGCCAAGCGGTCTGGTAGTCTACATGTATACCGTCTGTGTCAAAGTCCGCAGCTCCGCAGCTATACGTAAATGTACATTAGCACAGCCTTGGCCAAGCAGATGTAACTCTGAAGCCCACATCCCACATGCAACAGCCAATCACATGTAACCCCACACCCTATCCCATTTGCAATCATGCTCAGTATATCCTCAACATGTATTCCGCTGCCAGTAGTGTCCACTATACTGCATCACAGAGGACAGAAGACTCAATATAATGTTTGAAACCAAAACTGTCTCCGCTGACTCATTTCACAAGTACGAATGAGAGAGGATGAGAGTATGTGAAGTACACGGCAGTCGTGACATGACCATGTAGTCCACTGGTATTGGATGTCAACGCAAATGAGTAGCACAACTGTGGAAGACACACATGTGTCGTGTGAAGTCGTATGGACGCAGTGCTCAGGTGGGTGGGTGTGACGGGTAGATGCGCACATGCCAAGTTGGAGCATGCCGTGTTGGGAGGGGTCATGAACAGTACACCACCGCTTCCCTGGGCATTGTGAGAGGACACCTGTCGGGGGGAGTGAACACGTGTGTGCACAGCAGCCGGGCACACGTACAAAGCGGTACCAGGCGCACCTCAGCCCACCCTCTGTGGACAAGCTGGATCCTGTTATGCGCCCGCCATGCCCCTTGACAAGGCACACACAGCCCCAGTCGACCAGGTGTAACCCCAACATAGTCAATCCGCACAGGCGATACAGGGCACGGGATGGCAGTGGAGCATGGTGTGTGAGAGGTCTCCTCGCGCTCCTCCTGGTCATATCATGCAGGCAATAGAACCTCAACGTCTAGCATGGCACAAGTCAGATGGAAGTGTAGGGGGACGCACCACAGCACGAGCAGCACTGACGTCACGGGAGGTGGCTCGCACCATCCCATCCATTGCCCATCATACCAACCACGCCACATGCCATTGCGACTAAGTGCAAGCGCGTGCGCCACCACCCCCGAGCCCTCCCCAGAGAGGCCAAAGAGTGAATGTGTGGGCCATCAGTCACAGACGGACGCGGCCTGGCCGCAAGGGCAGCCACAGCCACTGGGTGTCGCAGGTGGCGGATCCGGAAGGCGAAGACTGTGATGCATAGTCCATGCAGGCCGGGTCTCCATTTGGGGCACCACGCAGGTGGACGGCGTCCCGTAACACATCATACCCTGAGACAGCCCACTCGTGCAACTGGACCCACACATACACTCCTTGCCCTCTCTGGTGCGAGCTTGGGGCTGCCTGTGCAAGCGCTAGCCTCGCAGGTGCACATGCATATTGGGGGAGCGAGGGGAGGACATGAGGGCTGGGGCGAAGATGACTGTATCACTGTCAGTGAGTACAAGGGATGACCCAGATGTGGAAAGGAAGAGACGTGTCCCGTGTGTACTGCAACTAGTCGCCAATCCAACTACCCCCCATGTCCGGAATGTAAGCCCGCACCTAGGCCCGCCCATCCGCCACATCGAATATACCACCAGCACGACAACCTTCCCATTCGAAACACTGACTGGGGGTGGCGACCAGTGAACAATAATGTGTAGCCTACCCACGCGTACATGTGGGCCCTCCATGATCCATGTCACCTGCGGCAAAGTCATGACATGCGCAATGAGGGAAGTGAGGAGAGCTGTCCGCCCCACGCACAGAAGGTGCATCAGCTCCACAGACCCAGCAGCGAGTCCAGCAGGGGTCACATGTGCAGGGGCAGCTGTGCCTGGTGTGAAGGCACATGCATATAGACAGCACATCGACCAATGTGTAGTCTGCCCACATCTACAGTCCATCATCATGCGGACATAGGAATTGAACACAGGGCAACACATCTTAGTGGGTGCACCCACCGTGACCAACAATGCGCAATCATCGATGTACCCGCCCTGTGCATGGCCCCCCACCCAACGGAGGCACATCCAGTGCCACCATCCCACACACACAAGCCTTCCACGGAACATGCTGTGTCCAATGGTCAGTACAGAGTCAGCGCCCATCTGGTGGATCCTGAACAGGAGACACATGCACACACATGCCAGCTCCCACTATGTACGTCTGCCACCTGGCACGTGCAATGTAACCTCTCACCTGTGACGTGTGACTGCAAGCACACAGCCGTCTTGGCATGGGGCTGTCAATGTGGACACCTGTCAATGTTTCGGGAGGTGTGATCCGTACAGTGCTGTACATAGGGTGCAGTGCTGACACCTACTACTGTCTCATATCCCCTCGTGCCACAGGTCCCACTTGTTTTGGCCGCTCAGCCTGTGCCCACATCGTCGTCGTCGTGTGCCATACTCATCCAGCCTCGGAAGCAGTTCCATGCTCAGCAGACATTCATGTTGCCGTGGCGTTGCCGCTTGACGAATATGCAGTCAGTCCCCATCAGCACACCCCGCAAGTCATTGGGGCCTAGATCCCCATGTGCATGCACATGGCAGTGGTTTGTATCACTAGCCATTGCCATTGTTGGGAGACCTGTGTAAGTGTATTGTGGCCGTGCCGTCCCAGCTTGACAGCTGGGCTGTGGCTCATGTGCTTACTCAGTCATGTCAGTGATGTGTATGCGAAATTGCTATGTGTTGTGTTGCTTTGACATGTGTCCACTGCCATTTTCCCTAGGCGGAGACCGAACATTGACCGCCCATACCAATTGCTGGCGGACATGGACGATACAGAGGTCATTAGGAAGTTTCGGCTGGACAGGCCAACCCTGCATCGACTGTGTGCCATGTTGGAACCCCATCTCCGTCCCCGCAGGGTGTATCCGTCAGCTGTCACCCCTACGGCTAAGGTGATGGCCGCCATGCATTTCTTCGCCACTGGGTCATTCCAGCACACAGTGGGCAGTGGAGGAGGGATGTCCCAGCCCATGTTCAGCAAGGTGCTGAGGGATGTACTGGCAGCCATGATGCTGTACCGAAACAGGTACATCCGCTTCCCCAGGGCTCGTGAATTGGCAGCAGTGAAGGGTGCATTCTATGCCCTTGGCAGAATCCCACACGTCGTTGGAGCCATTGACTGCACACATGTTGGCCTTGTTCCACCACAGGCCACTGAGCACCTGTACCGCAACAGGAAGCACACGCACTCCCTGAATGTGCAAGTGGTGTGCCTTGCGGACATGGTGATCACCCACGTGTGTGCAAAGTTCCCAGGCTCGGCCCATGACGCACACATAATGCGCAACAGCATCTTGCCACGACTGATGTCCAATCTGCAACAGGATCGTGGCTGTATTGTCGGTGAGTATGTGGAGTGGTGTAGCATGCTGGTTGTGCGATGCTGTCCCCTGTCCAGTTGGAATAGCAACGGTTCTCTGTGTCCCTCACACCCAGGTGACTCTGCGTACCCGAATGGGGCATGGCTGCTCAGTCCATTGAGGAATCCTCGCACCCCAGCAGACGATCGCTACAATGAGGCACATGGGAGGACCAGACGTGTGGTCGAGCGTACCTTTGGCCTCCTCAAGTCCAGGTTCAGGTGCCTGGACCGCACCGGGGGTGCGCTGGCGTACTCCCCACAGAAGGTGTGCCAGATAGTGGTGGCGTGCTGCATGCTGCACAATCTGGCCATTCGGAAGCAGATCCCCCTCATCGTGGATAACGGAGATCAACCAGGGCCCCAGCCCGCAGACCAGGACAGCTCGAGTGAGGAGGACAGCGGAGAGGAGGAAGCTGGTAATGTGCGGCAGCAGCTCATCGCCCGCTACTTCACTTGACGGTGAGTGTCCATGTACGATGGCTGATGTGGCTGTATCTGTGCAGGTGTGTGTGTGCTGTGTCAGGGTGGCCGTTTGTTCACTGCGTGCTGTGTGTCAACGCTCCATGGCCAGGGTAGTATGCCACTGTTGGTGGCTGTGGCATTGTGCCCTATTGCTCTGTGCGATGTGTGTACATTGCTTGTAGTTGTTGACATGTACTGTGTGATGGGTGTGTGACACACTCATTGAATGTGCTCCTGTTCTGTCTCCCACCCCTAGGTCCCTACAGGCCCTCCGGTTCCATTGCCATGCCACGCATCAGGTGCCTTTCCGCCCAAGGTGGCCGTTGTATTCCGTACAAATAAAACACAGGGCACAAACAGCAGTTTGTGTAAGAGGTGCATTTATTTCAAACTGTGACATGTGATTGTGTGTAAGGTGATGACAAAAGTGGTGCGTGCAGTGACAATGAGCTGTCGGTCATGGCTGCGTGATGTTCAGGGTGTACCCACTGGTTCTATGTCCATGGTCCAACAGACACATGCCATCCAGATGGCTGTGTGGAGTGGGATCGTAGTCCAAGTCAATGCAGTGGGTGGTCAAGGAAGGCTGGCTGGCTGCCTCACTTGCGTCTGGAGCGTGCGAAGTCCTCCCGTGAGATCTGTTTCCACTTCGGACGGCCCCTTCCACGTTTGCGAGGGGGTGCCTGCTTGCGACCTGCTGGTGGTTGAGGTGTGCTCACTGGCTGTGGACGCAGGGGAACTGGACACAGCTGCACGACCCTGCGCCCCGGCAGGTGGTGGCGGTGGTGGAGCTGCTGTCCCTGGCTGTGACCTCACCACCAGCTGGCCCATGAGGTCCACGAGTTGGCCCATACGGGCGTCCATGGACCTCAGCACCCCCAGCACCTCCTGCGTGTCTGAAGCAGACCTGGCCCATTGTCCTTGGGCCTCTTCATAGGCCCCAAGGACTCTGGCCATTTGAGGCAGGGCATGGCTCCCAGGGGAGACTTGCGTTTCCCTGACCCTGCTCCTCCTACCGGTACTGCTGCCACCGGCCTGCCCACTAGCCACATTGCTCACCACGGTCCTCGCTGTGGCTCCCAGGGTGGATCCAGTCGGCCGGGCCACCACCTGCGCTGGGGCTGGTGCCAGCGAAGACGTGGTGGTGGTGGCGGCGGTGGTGGTCGGTGCGGCGATGGTGGCGGTTGCGGCAGTGGTAGTGGCCGCAATCACCGTGGGTGTGGCCGCAATGACCGTGGGTGTGGCCGCAATGTCCGTGGGTGTGGCCGCAATGACAGTGGCAGCAGGGGGCTGGGAATGTTCAGCAGCCCAGGATGATGGGTTGGTGGGTAGGAGGGGTCCTGGGGAGCGGCTGGGCCCTGCCACACCAGATGGGCCTGCTTGGTGGTCCGTGTCCGAAGAGGAGGACAGATCCTCCACATCCGTGTGTCCTCGTTGGGGGCTTGTAGGCTGTCTGTGCTGGCTGCTGCCTCCATCCCCAGCATCCAGCAGTTCGTCACCTGTGGAGAGAATGAGATTTGTTATTGTGTTGCACCTGGCGAAGTATGGATTTGTCGTCTGACATTAACAGTTCGTGCAATCTCGTACATGGGTTTCCCGGAGGCGTGTGTGTGGCTGTACCATTTGTAGTTGTGTGTGCTTGGCAATGGGACTGTGTGCTGTGCACATGTGGCATGGGACGGTTTGGCCATGCCGATGGGTGTGTTGCTGTGCCCCTACTTATTGTGACTCTGGTGTATGCGGGCTCCTGGCCCATCCGGGGTCTGGTTTGTACTTTGCTTTTGGTGTTCAAATGGGACGCTTAGGAACGCATATGGCAACATGGGGGCCATGCCCCAGATTCGCATTTGGGAGGGAATATGCTTTTGGGGTACATGCTGTGAGCCATGGGTGCCGAACGTGACATGTGTTGTGGCAGCATGACAGTGCATGGTCTGAGGTGTGTGCATGTCTGACATGGCCTGCATATTTGCTGTCTGTTGTGATTACTGGACATGGCATTGGACGCATCGTTATGAGTGAGTGATGGTTGTGTGCCAGCCAACGTATTGCAGTTGTCCCATCTCCTTGGTGTGCGTGCTGCCCTGTGCCATGTGCATCACTGCAGTGCTCGGGGGGTGTGGCCCATGTTGTGTGTTGTTGCTCACAGTGTGGCGTGCGCTTCATTGACTTCTGGCACATGGTTGGTCATGGGCATGTATCTTAGCGTGACTGCTGTATGTGTGGCAGCTGTGCGGATGACATGCCTTTCATGAGACTGGGGCTGACGGATGGGATGGATGGTATGTTGTATGTGCATGGTGTGTCTGTGTGTTTGATGGGTTCAGTGGTGTTCGTGTGCATTTATGTTGTTCCGCTCTGTTGCGTCTAGTGTTGTTTGTCTCACATAGGCGTAGTTGTGGGGTGTGTGGTTGACAGGCAGTAGGGGCTACATGAACAGGACTTCAATGGTGTTTCGGTTGTGTGTGATGGGTTGCACAGTGGCTGCCGTGTGGTACTATATTCAGTGTGGCTTGTGCATGCAGACGTGGCTCCTTGGGTGTTGCTGTGTCTGTGATGGGTCATGTGAGGTGTGAGTCTGTGGTTCATGTCCGTGTGCACATTGTTCACTTGTTCGTGACGGTGGGCGGTGCTGCGTGTTCGTCTGCTACGTGACATGTCCCATGTGTTGGTCGTGTTACGGTCCTCATGCCTCCAGTAATCCAGCCCTGTCCAGTTTCCCACCTGCAGGTTGTTCGGGCGTGCACTGTACTGGATGCCACATGGTTCTAAGCGGGGGGTGCTCCATGTTGCAGGTCTGTGGGGGTGGGGGGTGTTGTGGGTCGTGGTGGTGGCTGGACACCCACTGACACCGATTGTTGTGGACCGTGATGTCTACCTTTCGGCTGTCGGTGTGCACTGCGGTGGCTGACACGTGGCTGTGGGGTGTGGGGGATGCTCCTCCTTGCTGTGCTGTGGGACTAGGGGCCTGGTGTGTGTTGTACTTGGGCTGTCCACCCTCCCACCCACTGCATTTTGTGTTCCTGCCACTTACCTGTTACTTGTCGGTTAGTGCAGCTATGGCGGACACATGGGTGTGGTGGGTGCTCGTTGTGGCGCTTCTGGCATACTCGGGGACCTGTTGGTGGTTACGTGGCTGGCTGAGTGTACACATGTCCCCACGTATCTTACAGTTGTTCGGTTTGGGCTGTGTGTGGTGGTGTCTGTTGCATGTGTGTGTGATGTGTTGTGTATTGTGTGCTGGACATGGGGGTGTTTGTCCCTGGGAGCTGTGGCATGGTGGTAGTGCATGTGAGTACATAGCGGTGTGCTGGTATACATTAGTTTGTACTTACCAGCCTCCACTCCCCCTGCTAATCCGGCGAGGATCTCCGGATGTATGATGACTCGCACCTTCTCCTCCCACGCTTTGAAGGTCTTAAAGAGCGCGGGATTCCCTCCGCCAGTGACGGCTGCCAGCTCTCTGTTCTTGCTCTCCTTCTTCTTGACCAGGCTCTTGACGTCATTCCACCGTTTGTTGATTTCAACTCTGTTCCTGGGCAGGGTCCCGACTGCATTAACCTTGTCTACGATCCGGTTCCACATTCTCTTTCTGGTGGCTAGTGGTGTGTGCTGGACCAGGTTCCCATAGATTTGTGGGTGCACCTTGATGATCTCGTCGACCATGACCGTCAGCTCAATGGGCGTGAACTTGGGCATTCTTTGTGGTGCCATGGTGTTTGTGGTGCTGGTGCGGTGTGTGTTGTGTAATGTGCAGGGGGTTTGTGGTGCCGGTGTTTGGTGGTGGTGGTGGTGGTTGTGATGTGTGCGTTTCTGTGGTGTGCTGCTGTCCTTGCTATGTTACTGTGTCCTCTCCTCTCCTCTCTAGTTTGCAATGTTGCAAGGGGTTGTGGTCTGTGGGAGTGCTGCTTTTGTACTTACCTATGTGGGTGTGTCCTCATGGTCTGTTGTTTTCAGGTGTGTTGTGTCTGGGGTTCTGGCCTTTGTAGTTTTTGTTTGTCCAGGGGGTGTTTTCGGGATGTGTACTGTGCTTGTGTATTTGTGCGTGCCTTGCTGTGTGGACTTGTTGGCCATGTTGTGTGCGATTGGTTTTGTCAGCGGATGGTTTCTGTGCAGGGACGTGGGCGCCATGGCTTCTGCCGTGTAGATTCTCATCGGCGTTGTTTGCGCTGGCGGGCGGTATATTTGTAGTTTTCCCGCGCTCATGGCGGTGCGATCGTAATCTCACGTGCGGTGTGTCGGCCGTGAGGGCGGGCGGTTTTGTGTTGTCGTGCGTGTTTCCGTCCGTGGCGGGCGGTTTGACTCTGACTCGGACGATGGCGGGCAGTATCTTGTGTGATTTTTCCGCCGATGGCGGTTTTCGGTTTGTGTAATCGTAATGGCGTGGTCGGTGTTCAGACGGTGTGTGCGGGCGGATTTTTGCCGCTTCTATGCCTGGCGGATTTTTTTACGCCGGGTATCGTAATGGGCCCCTAAATTACTTCCCACCCTATTCCCCTAGAAACCCACAACCCGCTACAGAACTTAAACGCTAAAAATAATTAAAATTAATTTATAATTCCTAAAAATTAATAATTAATTTAGTATAATTAAATTACTTCCCACCCTATTCCCCTATAAACCCACAACCCGCTACAGTACTAAAAAACAAAAATAACTTATAAAAACATTATTAACATATAAAAATTGTATACATATATTTTTAGACAAGTAGAACACTTAACAAAAACACATATAACACATACATATTAAATACATAACAAAATGCATAACAATAATATAAATATCGATATTAGTAACATCGATATTAGTAACATCGATATATTTGATATGGATATTACTAACTTCGATATTACTTACATCGATATAAAAAAATTCGATATTACTTACCTTAGGGTCGATATTCTGTCCATCGATATTCTTAACATCGATATTCTGTCCCTTCGATATTGTCACCTCGATATTAGTGTAGGTCGATATTTAATTTTCGATATTTTGACTGCTCACCCCTTTCAACGATGGAGCTGGTGCGTCCCAGGGCAACGTTGTACTCTCTGCATGCCTTTGTGTCTGTCACTCTGAGGGTCGTCATCAGCCATGGCGAGAGTGCATATCCTTGATCGCCTGAAACAGATAATGGAGAGATGTGTCCATTAGTATTTGTGCCTGCTGTGTATGCAGAGTGTCTATTTTGGTGTGTGTGATTTGTGCTACTTTGGATATTCAGATTTGTCATGTGTAGCCTCAGACAATTGACCAGCATCACTGCAAATTAAATTGCCTATACTTGACAGCCTACACAGCACCATGGTGGCATTGTCTGGATCCTGTGGATTGCCTCCATGTTGTGACTGTCAGGATGTATGCTTAACTCAAAAAAAGATTACAGTTTCTTTACAGGACCGTTGCACATACTGATCCTCTCATGTGCACATTTTTAATGGGGTGCACAATTGGCACATGTGCCTGCTGAAACATCCCCCTTAAGTTTTTGACGATTACTATTTTGGAACATCATCTATATACCTCATTGTGAGTGATTGTGCTGAGGGTAGCTGTGAGAGAGATTCCTTGTCTGCTAAACGCTGAAGTCATTGTTTGAGTGACAGTGGCACTGCCACCTGGTGCAATGAACTCACTGGGACATGTGATGACAACGTACATGTGCATTGATGTCCTTGTGCATGAATTGACTTTGACTCTGCATGTATGCATGTTTGAGTAATAACCAACAATAATTCAGTGTGTGTCAGTAGAGAATCGACACACATTGTTATTTCAAATTTTGTGCATCATATTGCTACATCTCACCAGGGTAGTCATATGCATGTTATACTAGGCTGAGGTAGAAGAGCCCTTCACCTAAGCCACAAGGGTAGAGAGGTATTCCCGGGTGTGGATACGTCCTCCCGAATCAAATAGTATTCACCAAAGGTATCCCATCCAGTGTAATGAAAGCTCGGCACTGAACTCTCGTGGCGTCAACATCTCAAATGCGGGTACGGAAGCAATTCCTTTTAGTTGAATAACCCTCATACACTCTAGTAGTGTCATGCTTCATCATCGGGTTCACCCTGACTCCTAAAGGTCATGGTGGGCTCAACCATATTTCAGGGTGCACTTAAGAGAGATAGGCCAGGGTGTCTGAAGATTCCAAATCCTACTCCGTCTCCAGGTATCCCTTTAATGATGGAGTCGCAGGGGATATGAAAAATAAAATAAACGGGTGTCGTTAGGAGATAATGGTCCTATGACCCTAATGCCATGCCAACATGTTTCACCCCTATTAGGTGGCCCACATGGGTCCTGGATTTTCTTCAGGTCGAAATGGGGTTCCCTCCCTGGGCCTTTAGTGGGGGTGTTTCCCTATCTTGTTCTCAATTGAGGGCGCAGAGAGCTGCCCTCTCATAAAAAGAAGGAAGGTATACTTATCTCCCATCCAATTCTGTAGTGTTTTATGTGCACCCTATTCAGGTGGATTTAATGTGTCTCAAGGGACTGCGGTTAGTGGGGGTAGCCTTGTATTCCCACTTTCCTCAAAGGTCCTGCCCCTCCATCATACCTACTTGGTTCCCGCATCTCCCGGCATTTGCAAATGTGTGACTGAGGGGCAGGACCTTTGAGGAAAGTTTGACTACCAGGCTATCCCCACTAACCACAGTCCCTTGAGACACATTAAATCCGCCTGATATGGTAGTCATATGCATGCACATCATGTAGAGAGATTGTGATTTGCATTGTTTGCATGCTCTTCTGTTGCATGCTCCATTCTGCAATGACACAGAGTGATGTTTTATATACTTTGGAGAATATTTGTGTGCAGTTGGGCTCCCCTCATGCAGCACTTCTTGCAATCCCATGATACAGGAACACATGATGCATGGTGCATGGCTGACTATGTTTTTGCATGTCAGCTAATTGTGCACCATCACATGTGAGTGCAGGGGATCTGTCATCTTTTTGTACATATGGCACATGTGTTTATTTCAACATGTATGTAGCACAGCAGGAGCATATGTTCTGTGTCATGTGCTGCATATATTTGTTTACAAGATTTTCAGGTGAGTTCAGCAAAATCTATATTCCATGTGTGCCATACTGGTTTGTGTGCGATTTTGTAGGCTACTCCCTTGTTGTGCTGTCTGACATATGTCTTGATCATTTGGCATTGGGTGCTTGTGTATAGTAGGTGGAGCTGTTACAAGGTATGTTGTATTACATTTTCTACATGTACATTATCACATATTTGAGATACATGATTGGGGACTTGAGGTGTGTGGTGTGTTCAGTTAGTACTTGCCAACAAGCAGTCCATTTCCATATGTGCCATTCTCAAAACGCTGATTGATGATGGATTGTCGAAAGATGTAGGAGTCATGCACACTCCCTGGAAACTTTGCGACAACATTGATGAACAAGTCTGGGTGGTCCACGATTACCTGCATGTTCATTGAGTGTGTGTGCTTCCTGTTCCTGTAGATATGGACAGTGTCTGCAGATGGCACAAGTAGAACATGGGTGCAGTCAATTGCCCCCAACACATGCGGAATGCCAACAATGGCATAGAAGCCTTGCTTGTTGTCAAGTTGTTCTTGCGCAGTGTTGGGGAAGCGTAGGTGCTGTGGCGTCAGGCTGATAATGGCATCCAAGACAGTTGGGAGGAACCTTGAGAAGGATGACTGGGAGACTCCACCAACTCTGGCAGTGGTTGGTTGGAAGGTACCAGAGGCGAACATGTGCAGCACTGCTAGTAGCTTTGTCTGCGGAGGGATGTTGGTGCTACGCTGTGATGGTGCCTGCAGCCTGGGGACTATCTGGGTCAGTATGAGAGGATGGAGGTCCTTCTCAGCCTGTAGTGGGCTATCACATCCTCTGGCGTGAGGTCTATCAGGGTGATGCGTTGGCGGTAGACCCGCTCTCTTCTTTGCCACTGCCTCTGTGGGGGTCCTGGTGGCGGTGGTGGTTGTGGTCTTCTTGGGGCTCTGAGCTGCAAGAGTAGTACCTCCATGGCATCAGTAGGTAAGCAAATGAGGGTCTGGGGTAGTCTACCTTATGTACTGTTTTTTAGCACAATTTTTAGACCAGCTTTTTTCTGGTCTTAAAAACCAGCCACTAACGGGCCTTAGCGGCTGTTTTTGGAAAGTATCGCCGGACCGGGAAATCAATGTAAATATCGTGAAGTGGGGTTAGTGGCCGTTTTTCCACGGGAACGCCTACCTTGCATCTCATTTTTGTTAGCTATCGCTAACAGAAGTGGCTATCGTAAAAAAAATATGTTTTCACCAGGAAACTTTCGCTAACTGCGGTTAGCGGCAACTTGTAAATATGGCGATAAAAAAAAAGCTGCCGTAAATGTCAAAAAATTGACACTACGGCTGCGTTAAATCCTTGTACATATGCCCCAGAGTGTTTTTTGATGCTGTGCATGAGGACCAAAACTGTCTTCTTATTATGTTCTGCCACTTCATTTATATACAAATATGAAGAAAATTGGAGTGCCAATAGAATGATTAAGCATTTTATAGAAATTATTTGAAAGATAGTAAGAGTGTAAATGCAATGTGGACTATGTGGGTAGCATTTCTTGTCAAGTGTGGATGGCAGAGACAGTTCAAACAATGACGCAAGCATGTAGTTGCACCTACATATGGCTGTAGCCAAAAAGGGAGGCAACCGTGGGTTTGCAAACAGGCTGCTATCTATCAGTTCTACATTTCTCCCTATCATACAGTTTAAACCACAGTGAATTTGTTTGTAAGGAGTGGCCAGAGGTGAAGGATACAACGCTTGGGGATGCAATGTTGCATGGAGTCCACATTGGAGCATCAGAGGAGCACCCAGGAGTTCTCAGGAGTCCATTCAGGAATTGGGGAGATCTACAAATTGGAATGGGTTTTATACAACCATCCATAACATAGTACAAAACTAAGTTTTCCATCCAGGAGCATCAGAAAACAACCTGTAGTAATAGGTGTTATACAGCCCGCCATACTCTTTAGTCTGATGGGCTGCTGTGGAGCAACAGAGGGTAAGCTAGTGTGCAATTGGCCATTGTTTGATGACTAAGGAGTCCACCAAAGCTTTGATGGGGCTACAGTGAAGTGACAAAAGTGCAACCATTATGCAATCAGCCACAGAGTACATCCCTGTGTGGCAGCAGTGACCCAAACTAAGTCTATCCAAAGGCAGCAAAGGAGTAGCCACTTTGAAATCCACCATAGCAAAGGGTCTCACAAGTTCACAGAGGAGCAACAGAAGAGCAATACGTTGGAATGGGATTTATACATCCAGCCATGCTAAACAGCCAGAGGGATTCACACAGTAGTGCGCTTTCAATACAGCCAAACTGTTTGTTTTCAATGGCTACATAAACATTCATAATATAAGGTCTGAGGAACAGCAAAGACGAAACCCAAGAATGGGAATTAAGCATGCATGGGGAGCTGTCATGGTTCTCACCTGATTCACCTCCACAGAAGATCATTAAAAAAGCACAAACACCCTCAGTCTCCTACCAGAGTCTCCAGCAGTTCACTCCAATACACAAATGAACTAAAGGACACCCCAGGGGGAAAGGGATGAAAGGGAAGAGAAACACGTGATGGCAGTTTAGTGTATTCTGATGTACTTCTGATTGTGGACATCTCATTGACAACCACCTTGATAGCTGTAACATATACACAAAATACTATAAGCTTTCTAATTAAAATCAGATTAAATACTCAAATAATGTTTATAATAATTGGGCCCTTTTTGAGTACCTGTCAGAATGTTTTATCCAGCTCAGCATGGGTTTTGCTGAAAACTGATGTCTTTTAAATAATGCTCCTAAAAGATAAATAACAAATGTTAAGTCTGTAAAAAAGCAGGATGCATTGCCAAGATAGCACAGAGATGGGATGCCTAACACTGAGGCTCTGACAGAATTTGGGCCCAACCGCATTCATTCTTCATAATTCAGAGACCTACCACATCAGGTGTGTCTCCCCGCCCAACTCCCCGGAGCAGCAACAGAGATGTGGAGCGCTCTGTGGTGCTGAAAAAGCCTGGGTAGTGCTTCACCACTGCAGCAAGAGGCGCGGCCTGCTGAACACAGCCCGGAAGGGTGCGGCATCCCTGCGCGGCTGAATGCGGTGTCACCCGCCGTGAAAGACCCAGGAGAGCTGCTCTGTTGCTACAGTCATCTGGACCTGGGGCAGGCGAGTGAAGGCACTTACGGTCTTTAAATATGGTCTTTGTGGTTTAAATACAAATACACTTGCCTGAGCTGCTTTGGGTGTGGCCTTGGCGTGTCTGATTGGCAGCTACAATTGGATATGAACTTGAGGTGTTGAGGGCCTATTTTAGCGGTGGCTTGGCATGCTTTTGCACTCCTGAGGGTTTGGGGATCAAAACAACCTCAGAGAGATCATACTTGAAACAATTTCTGCATTGGCAGATGGTGCATGCACACCTAACCCCAGAAACCACATCCGACTTGGGGAGACCGGGGTCCTCCGGTGGCATGATGCATCCTAAGGCTCCTAAACCTCCGCCCCGGAAGTCCATAATGGCCATTCTCTCAGCCACCCTATCCTCAGCAGATCCGATGCTGCAACTGAAGAATATTCTGGAGAGACATACGGCGATGCTCAACAAGGTATTCTAGGCCATACAAGACTGCAATGGAAACACAGCTAGGCTATTCAAATCAAAACTGGTCTGCTGCGTGCTGATCACGCTAAACTTGTGGATGACACGGAATCCACACTCTCGTTGATTAGCCCCACAGTGAAGACCCTGCAGGACCAAGTCAAGACTTTGCTGGAAGACGGTGAAGGAGCTCTCTGCAAGGGTGGAGTACGCAGAAAGCCACTTCCAGTGGAATAATACCCACTTTCTGGGCTTCCCTGAGGGGGCTCAGAGCCCAAACACTGAACTGTTCCTGGAGGGGTGGCTAACAACAACAGTGCTCATGGCTAAGGTCCCAAACTTCTTCTCCATCGAAAAAGCACATAGGATTCCAGTATGCCCACCTCCTCCGGGATCTTCTACTCGCCCCATTATAGCACGCCTCCTTAGTTATCTGGACAGGGACCTGATATTGCTGCTGTTTCAAGTGAAGGGCACCTGGTCCTACAATGCCCCACAATAACAGCATATCTGGACTACACAGTAGAGGTCCAGAGGAAGTGCATCACCTTCAAGGCAGGTAAGGCGCAGCTCCGCACCTTAGGCCTTTCATATGCATTACTTTTTCCTGCCAAATTACAAGTGATAGAATCTGATTCTGCGCACCTCTTCACAACCCCGGAAGAGGCGTAGGACTGGCTGCGCTCCGAAGGTGTACAACTCCCCACCAATGTCTCCCAGAGTGAACTCAGTGGTTGGTCCGAGCGAAAACCAAAGCGCCGCCGATGCCTGCGGAGAACCTGATCTTATTCCATAGATGAATAGGCAGTCCAGAAGAGGGCACGAGTGGTTGCCGAGGTCCCTACTCATAGTCCAATCATTTCCACTCCTTGGCTACGGATAATGATTCAGAGATTGGAGTTCCAGGATCAGTTGCCTTTGGAGTGGGATCTCTGATTACTCCACTGGGCTCTCCCAGGATGGAGATCCCGAACCCTTGACAGCCAGTCCCTGGACTGTCATGACCCTTCCTGGTCTTTCTCTCCCACTTAGGACACACTTGTGGGTCCAGTAACGTATGACGCCGAAACTGGTTACGCCAATGAGTGGTGGGGCATGCTATCAGGATCACTTTGGTTGGGCTCAGTAGTCTTTCTGCAAATACTTGTTTGCCTTGTATGATTAATTTTGGTCCGACCCCACCTTTGGTACATTTCCGAATTGACTGTTACTTTCTTATGGTACACACCATGCATGCTGTTTGTAATTGGGTCTTTCTGGTACGACGCCGATTGGTATCTAAGCCTGGGGATGTGTATTTTGCAGTGTTAAAGTTTTTATGGGTTTCCTACTACTTGGCTGAATGGCAGGGAGAGAGGAGGTATGTTGTGAATGTTCTACATAAGACATTATGCATCCTATTATATTGGGTATTTTTTGAGACCCTTTCTATTACCAATGTCTATGATATTCACTGTGTTAACCTGTAACATTAGGAGGATGGCTACACCTGCTAGGTAACATAGGATTTATTCATACCTCAGGCGCTGGCATGTACATATTGCATGCCTCCAGGAAACACATCTTACTAAGAGAGAACTTGAAAAGGTTGCACACACTGGCAAGGTCAAACTTATGGTACTGTGTACTCAGGCTATGCTCATGGGCCTTGATTCGGGTGGCCCATGAGCCTTTGAGCCTTTGTGCAGTGTAGGACGCTGATTGATTCTGAAGGTAGATATGTACTGCTAGAGGGACTGCTGGATGGGCGCCCTCTCTTCTTGTTTTCAATCGATGCACCTAACACACATCAAGGCGACTTTTTCCACATGTCGTCGCCATCCTTAATACATGACTCACAAGCCCCAGGGTTATGGTGTGGAAATTTCAATTGAGTTCAGGACTCTCTTTTAGATTGATCAGCACCCCCACTTCCCGTTACCCAGGGGATACAAGCATCAAAGCACTTTCAACATTGGACTGCAACACTTTATAATCATGATGTATGGCATCTGGAACACCCAGTTGATATGGAATACTCCTATTATGCCCCTGGCCATCAGATTTATACCAGGCTAGATCATGTTTTTTGTACCTCAGAGTATTGACCACTAATACGGGCCTCCGAGTAATTAGGTCGAACCATTTCCGACCATAATCCACTCATGGTGACCTTCTGGTAGGAGGTGACTATGTCTGCCGTTCCGACTGGAGGCTACGAACGGAGGCATTGAGGGATTACCCTATAGGTAGGCCATAGACACGCACCTCTCACAATGTTTTGAGACCAATGATGGTACAGTGACCAACAGGGGACATGAGTGGGATGCCATGAAGGTGGTTATGAGGGGGCACTACATTAACACTTCTTTGCGTGCAAAATCGGCACTGGTGCGTTCTGTTACGGACCTCAAGACACAGATAAGTGTTGCCGAATTTGAGGCAGTAACTGCCGTTGCAGCACACCTGCGACTAGCAAATCTTCATTGCCAATAAAGAGAACTGACTCAGCGGCTGAGTGACCTTGATTATAAAGCCACGGTGGCACATCACCATGCAGAGGGAGACAAACCTGGGCGCGTGTTGGCTTGGCTACTGCGTTTGGAAATCCAGCGGACAATCATAGGTGCCATTCAGGTTACAGGGGGCCGCATGGTGAACACACAAGTGGATATAAATAAAATCTTTGCCAAATATTATGAAACGTTGTACACCCCGCCTACGGAGCCATTCATGCAGGCGCTTGAGGCCTTCCTGCGGGGATTTGTTCTTTCTCATTTATCCCCCCTTCACTTGCTGGAATTGGAGCAACCCATACAACTGGAAGAGCTCCAATTGGCCATCTACCAGATGGCATGGGGCAAAACACTGGGCATGGACGGGTTTCACTTAGAATTTCATGCAATGTATCATGCTACACTGGCCCCCAGGTTACTGGCGATGTATCATGAGGTACATCTCCGGTGGTTGTCCACCTGCCTCCTTCCGAGAAGCCCTTATAATTGTACTGCCAAAACAAGGCAGGAACCTGCTCCTAGTGAGTTCCTACCGCCCCTCTCCATGCTCAACATTGATTACCGGATCTTAAGCAAAGTTTTAGCCAACAGAATGCTTCTTGTCTAAGAATATCTGATACATTCTGGCCAATGTGTATTCATTCATAATATACATCAGCTGTGCCATGTCATGGGTGCAATACATAACATGGAACCCTTCCCAGTGGTGGTCTTCCTAGATTTTGAGAAGGCCTTCAACACATTGGGCTGGTCTTATTTGTTCCGTGTGCTGGAAGCCTTCGGCATGGGCCCTGAATTTCTCAAGTGGGTCAAATTACTGTATGCTGCCCCGCTAGCTAGGGTATGCACAGGATGCTACTTTTCGCACTCCTTCCCCGTCATGAGTGCCACTAGGCAGGGTTGCTCCCTTTCACCCATCATCTTTGCTTTGGCTATGTAGCCGCTGACTGAGGCTCTGTGAATTAGGGGCCCCACTTGGGGTATACAAATTCACACAAATTGGCATACTGTCTCCCTCTAGGCAGATGATTTGCTCATTTATTTACGATATCACACCAGATCCTTATTTGTCCTGTATGACCTACTAGACACCTTCGGAGACCTAACTGGACTCCGGGTCAACTGGGGTAAGACTTGCATTTACCTGCTCTGGGATTTGCATCTCAATGAGAGAGCCTTCCCTGGCACTTTGACACTTTTCGCTATTTGGTGATCAATGTATTCTACTCTGATAAGGACCTTTTAGATGGCAACCATGGCAGGGCCTCGACTTTAGTTCGGAATTCGATGGCCTTTTGGGGAAGCTACCTTTGTCTTCTCATGTCCGAGCAGCTATAGCCAAAATGCTTATCCTAACTCGGTTGCTATACTTTTCTCAATGCTTCTGATTCTACCTGCCAGGGCCTTCTTTAAGGAACTGAATGGGCTGGAATCAGATCTGGTCTGGGGGGCAGCACATAAGCATGTATCCCTCCAGACATTGCATCGTTCTATGCAGGAGGGGTGCCTGGGCACTCCAGATTTCGAACTGTACTTCACTGAGGCACAGTTTTAATGGCCTATGTGGAGGCTGGCGAAAGACAAGATGGGGTAATTTAATTTAGTATTTAGTGGGCTTGGAAACGGAAATCTACTCCATTGACTTTTATCAGTGGGTAGCCCAACTAAAGAGCTGCCTAGGTTATTGCGCGTGGCCAAACTGGTATGGAAAAGATATATGCAGCCTAAACGTATGGCACCCCCATATGCACCACAGATACCTCTCTGGGATTTCCCTGTGTCAAGACTACTCTTGGATAAACACAACCCTGGTCCCTGGCGGGAAGCGGGACTACTCCAACTGGGCGACCTCTTTGAAGATGGTGCCCTACAATTGTTTCAACAAATTCAAGATGCCTCTGGCCTGGGAGCAGGCTTCTTCCTCATCTATCATACTCTAACATGCATTATTAGGCCGCATGGTCGATGGGAGACACAGAGCCTCTACTTCATCAGGGGCTGCACTACTTTCTTACCCATGGGGTGGGTCAAAAGGCTGTGTCATCTCTTTATGTGGCTCTTCTAGTGCTGTGTGTGAACCAGATGATTACAAGCAGGACCAGATGGGAGACGGACTTGGGCACAGTCTTTACAGACAAACAATTGACAATGGCATTAGGCCACAACAAGCGGGTGTCTTGTAATACACGCCTTAAATTCACACAATTTAGTTACCTCCACCAGACCTGCCTCACTCCACACTGCCTCAACACCACCTCCACATGATGTTCCCAGGAACTCCTTCTACTTGCCCCAGATGTGGATATGCTGATGTCACATTTTTGCACCTGGTGCTGGAAAGCCTACATCTGGTAAGCGCCTGGACCCAAGTACTGGAGCTCATCTCTGCAGTGATTGATTTACAGCTCTCCCTAGATCCATTACTTTTTTTTACTGGGGATCACTGAACGTATGAAACGTTCTAGACATTACTTGAGACTGGAGGACTTAGCGTTAACCTTATTTAACCAGCTAATAGCCTTGTCTTAGAAAGCAGCTCAGCCACCTGAGATCTCAGTATGGCTTAGGGTGACACATAAATGGGCAGTGGCAGAAGCAAGTGCTATATCGACTGCTTCTATCGGGTGCGGTGGTGTGGGTGGCATCACTCTTTGGGACACATATGTGCAGAAACTCTTTGACAAATTGCATCTCCTTCCCCCTGATGCGTTCCCATTTCAATCTTTTAAGGGGCGGCTGACCTCAGGCACCACTCCCTGGGCCATCCTCTCTTTACCCGTTAGTCGTGACTGTTTGACTGTTGCAGACAACAAGGTGATGCTCCCCATATACATTACACAATAGACTTTCTCTCCAGCCTTCAATCACCTCCTGAACACTGTTAATGTGTAAATTGTTTCCTGTTGTATCCTCTCTTCTCTCTCTATGTCACTAGGGGGGTCTCTCCCACCTACTAGCCAGTGTTAAAGTTGTTATTGTTGATGATATTGTTGCTCTCTTATTGTATAAGCTTTTAATATAATGATCGGATATAGCAGCTTGCATATGGAACCCCAATTATTGTAGTCCTCTGGGGACCTTGATTTCTTGTATGGTTGCTCAATTGAATTCATCCCTAGAGTCTAGGATCTATTGCTGCCTATTATGTATCTGTTTGTACCTTGAAAATGCCAATAAAGAGATTTGAAAAAAAAATCTGTAAAAATACATATACTTTCAGTTTAGAAATGAATTTATAACATGTCAAAATAAACACCAACCTAGCACACAGAAGTTGCAGCAGAAACAAACCAAACCTTCAATGGTAATAAAGAGTTAATCTTTGAAAAAATAAAGAATCCAAATAAGAATAGAAATGTTGGGCAACTTGCCTCAGAGCTAATTTAACTCTCTGTAAACAAAGTTATTTTGTGCCTTTTTCCGCTTCCTCTAGAGTTCTAGGAACAACATGCTTCTTTCAGATCCGAAAATCAGTTAAACAAAATTAAAAGGGTTTCAGCTTCTTGAAGAAAAATACATCAGGAACACAGGTGCTGGCTTCAGTAACTTGTAAGTGTTTGGGAAGCATGAAATATTCTGTTTGTCTCCAAGCTACTTAAGAATCTGGAAGTGAGGAATTATGTATTCTGTCTCCTTGGAAAATGACTAGTCAGTTCTGTTTTCACTGCAGACACCATGTGATGATTTGAACTCTGCCATTGTTTATTTAACTGAATGAGAGCAAGTTAAGGTTTGGAACTTATATTATTATTATGAAGCCTGATCTGTGCCACAACCTGTAGGCTGGTGTGTAAATGTGTTAAAAGCTGTAATGCCTCCTGTTTTAACCTGCTTAACGTTATTTTGCCAATTTTTCCCTATTTCTTCCTGGGACGTATATTTTACAAAAGGCTTCTTTCTGACCGCATCCAGTATGTAGCAGGGCAGTGATGTAAGTGTGTCTATGATTGTGACAGGAGCATTCACAGGAGCAGCAGAGAAGCAGCTTATAGGAAAAATATAATCATGTGTTGTCTGACCCAAATCCCCCATCCCCCAGTTGTTTTGCTTACAGACCTCTAATTTTGGAACTCTTTATTGGAAGGGACCCCAAAATAAAGTCTATCCCACTGTCAGCTCTATGTTAAAGCAGATTTTAGCTGTAATGTATCCTTTCCACCTTTTACAGAAGGTCCACTGCTGTGCAGCAGGCATAAGCGGCTCTGGCAATCAAATATTCATGCATAGGGGCACACGTATGCAGGGTGATTGAAGAACACTGTTATCTGATTCAGCCTTGTACTTACACTCAGGTAACACTATCACAGATGCCATACACTCACAATTTCAGAACCATACTTTTTTAGAACCCTTATTTTAGATTCAGGAATGTCAATTTGAGAGACCACTATTTTGGATGCCTTAATGTTGTATAAGTATTAAGGGAAGATAGTGAGACAGAGAGAGAGAGAGAGAGAGAGAGAGAGAGAGAGAGAGAGAGAGTAGCTACGTAACGGGTAGCAATGTTATATGCTGCATTATTGTCATTTAGGGGTTCTGGTGATATAAACCACAAGGCTGACAGCCTAGCACTGTTACAACTACTGTAGGCATCAAATCCCAGATCCACCTCATATGCCAATCCTTCCGCACAGAGAGCCCGCTGCGCACATACTTTGAACCTCCTCTCTGTATTATTTTGTCTGCTTCTCTTTCTCTAGCTCTCTATCTCTACATCCTTCCCTTTTATTCGATTTTTTTTAATTCTCTTTTTACAGTTCACAGTCTGTCACAGCACTATCAGAAATGATGTTATGAATAGGCCTGGGTGGTGTTATTGGCTTTGGTAATTTTGGCTAAGGTATTTTATGTATAAAGACTGAGATTATGACATTATGCCATGTCACGTAATGAAAATCCCTTTTGGGGAAAAATCGTAGTGGTAGAAGCATGGAATCAACACAATCAACATAAACCTGAGCAGCATCTCGTCAACATTTGACAGTGCACATTCTGTAACAGCACTACCATAGATGATGTTATAAATAGGCTCATGTTAAAGTTTAAATACAGTACTGTAATTGGCTTTATTTTGGTAACTTTGGCTAAAGTAATTTATGTGTGATTACTGAGATTATGCAACAATGCCACGTCACAATACAAAAATCCCTTTCAGGTAAAAATCATTACAGGAAACGCATGGTAACATCACAATCAGCATGAAAGTGAGCTGCATCTTCCCAACATGAGCGGAAGTTCTTTAATGAAGGTGGTCATCAATTTTCATTCAAGCAAATATTTTGGATGCGTTTTTGAGTGGTAATCTATGATTCTGAAAGTGAGTGGCAGTTCATTAATGTGAGTGAATGGAAAATACATTGTGCATGTTTTTTTCAGCCCTTGGTCCTGGTGGATTTGGATTTTGAAGGGAAAATTATGTAAATGAAACGAGGATCCAACTTCCAGGGTTGCTTAAGCAGTATTTATTAGGATAGTAAGACCAAGAGTAAAAGTACAGAGAGCCCCACCAGGAGCAGCCTTCCTGCTGCTCAGCCCTAACACCAACTGCCAACCTCACTCATCCAACATTCCACAGCATCATCACGCTCCAACATTCCACACCACACTCACACTGGCTGAGCAGCAAGTATAACTAATCTCCCTTCTTTACGGTGAACAAAAACACAATGCAATGGCCCAAGTAAAAGTATACATTGGTAAAATATACATGCATGGAAATAACATGAGGACCCATTGCAAAGGCCTGAAGATGACTAAAGGGCACACAAGTTAAGATCAAAAACAAGGAAACACAGTACAATGGGCATGCAAGTTAACATCAAAATGCAAAGAAAGCACAAAAGAATGTAGCAATTGACTTTAATGTTAACAAAAGATATGAAATGATGGAAAATGACAATGCCCACCTAGGTGCTCACATTAAAGAAAACAACAAACTGGGCAAGATAACAACAGTCTTTAAGAAAGCAAAAAGACTATACTTACCCACATCCTCTCCCTTTCCACACAAAACAAACAAACATCTTCTCCCTGTCCATACAAAACAAATCAAACCCGCATTCCCATCCTCGTCGCCAAAATGTTGTAAATGAAACGAGGATCCAACTTCCATGGTAGCTTACGTAGTATTTATTAGGATAGTAAGACCAAGAGTAAAAGTACAGAGAACCCCACCAGGAGCAGCCTTCCTGCTGCTCAGCCCATACACCAACTGCCAACCTCATTCATCCAACATTCCACAGCATCATCACGCTCCAACATTCCACACCACACTCACACTGGCTGAGCAGCAAGTATAACACAAAGCCTTGCTCTCTTTTTGTCTCCTATCTCTCTTGCATCTACACCCTTTGAATCTATACTTTTTGGGACAAATCAAGTAAATTCAATGCAGTTATTTGCAAAACGTTTGTATTTTGAGGGAGGCACCACTATCTTTCTTACATCCTTGGGTTTTCTTCTTTGTGTTTCTTTGTTGTTGGATGGACTGCAGTTCAGAGTATGGGCCCTTCTGAAATTAAGTATTTAGTAATGTTTGTTCATTTTTGGGATAGTCGTGGCCTGGGTTATAAAATACATTTGCTCCACCTTCTCTTGTGTTTTCTGAATGTTGTACAGATTTGTTAATGATTGTACTGTGTTGCTGCTGCAGTTGGCCTTGGGCATCATTTTAAATGTATTTTTCACAGTATCACTGGTGCTGTGCTATAAGTTTTTTCATCATTTTGGGGGCTTGTGTACGGCCTTGTTTTAAATGCAAAATACAGATAATTTTTGTCTGCATGTGCCTGTTGGAGGCTAGGGTCTGGATTCCAGGCCCACGTAGCAAGACATATTATTTTATCCCCAGCTACCATTTTCCCCATGTGCTTGCCAACCATGTTGTGTCTATGTGACATGGTTGATATTGTTTTCAAAAATTCTTAAAACTATTTTGGTGGGATCATTTATGTTACCTCAGTTGGTTTGTGGAAGGGGAATTTGTAAAGTTTATTTCACTTTCTTATATGACATTGCTGGTTTACTAGAAGTGAGAACAGGGCAGTCTCATGTGTGGACCCAGACACATTTAGGATAAGTAATATATATCTACACAATCCTTTCCCTGCAATGCTGGGAGGGGTGCTCTAGATAGGATAGGGAAAACATGTTCTTTGTTCTCTGTGTCTACTTCTTTGCTGGTCATGTGGCAGTGGCCAATTTGTGTTGCTAGTGAGTGTGTGTGTGTTTGTGTGTAGCAACTTTGTTTTTGCTCTCTATGCCTCCTTTTCTGCTGGCTATGTGGTGACCACTATTTGGTGGAGCTATTAAGTGTGTGTGTGTGTGTGTGTGGCGATTTTGTCTTTGTTCTCTATGCCTCCTTTTCTGCTGGCTATGTGGTGACCACCACTTAGTGGAGTCGTTGAGGGAGAGCGTGTGTGTGTATGCATGTGTGTGTGTTGATGTGTACGTGTGTAGGTGTGTGTGTGGCTATTTGGTCTTTTTTCCATACCTCCTTCTTTGCTGACTATATAGTGGATGAGCTACCTACTACCATATTGTGCAGCCATTGTGTGTTTCAGTCCTTTTAAAAGTCATTTTCCATGAACATTGATAGAAGAAACCATGACACTTTTGTTCATTTTGTGTTGTCCTTATTTGTTTATTTGTGCTTGTAGCTGATTGCAGTACACAGTTGTTGTTTTTGATTAATTTATTCAATTTGTGCCTGCCTCCCTTATCTCTAGTATGCATCCATGGGTACTGGAGGGACACTAGAAATTATTTAATGAATGTATTAAATTTATGTCTGACCTCTTGCCTTCCATTGGGATCCCAAGGGCCCTGGTAGTACACCAGAAATTATTCAATTAATTTATCCGATTTGTGCCTGCCCCCTACATCCCAAAAGGGTCCCATGGGCCCTGGAGGGACACCACGTTAGCTTTTCCTGTATAATGTCTAGCAAAAAATTGTTTATGCATGGATACACTATTGTTAAACAATTGTGATGATGATGGTGACTTGTATTACTAGGTTGCCCAAATTTCACTGACATCATGCTTTTTTTTGGTTGCTATGCAAATATGTACGCTGTAGTTCCATATGTGTGTGCAAGGATTCAAATGTACTGCAGTGTGATGTGCATCAGGGGCTCCTGGTGTAGGTCTCCCCAGTGTCCTCCCAGTGCCCCAAGGAGGGAATTATATAGTAAAAAGTAGTCTGGAGACAGACCTACTTCCTCGATCAGGGACTCAAGAAGGAAGAGGGAGACATCACAGTAGAGATCTCCCATAGTATGCAGGCTAGCCTCATGCCAGTGAACGAGCTCCGCAGTAGAGGAAATCTGTCCAACCCAGAGTGCCCAGAAGCGGCATTACAGGGCATATGGCAGTATCACCCTAGTGAGAAAGAGGCTCTATTTATAACAATGGAGTGCCACTCGCAGCAAAGTGGGGCCCAGTGTCGGCGCTTTAGAACAGGGGTGGAAAAGGTGTAATATGCAAAGCAGAGAAACAGTGGCTGTGTTGGCTGTCTGAAGGCCCATCATCCACCGGGCCACCCACTGCAACTCGGAAGCTAGACAATATTGCTCAAAGTTCGGGACTGCAAACCCACCCTCAGTAGTAGGCAAATTCAGTTTATGGAGTGGTACCCTACAGCACGTATTCTGCCAGAGGATCTCCCTCATAAGTTTTTCAAGTGTGTGAAAGAAGGATTTTGGGACGTGGAGGGGGAGTTTAGCAAAATAATATAGTAGGTGGGGTAGCATTAACTTTTTGATGAGCACTATCCATCTCACTACAGAAAGTGGAAGCCATCTCCAAATCCCAATCTGCTCTCACAATGGACATACTGTTCAGGTGAGGTTGCCATCAAACAAGTTGACAGGGTTACGATAAATCCAGATACCCAAGTAACAAAACGTCACAGGTTGCCACATCAGTCGGATGCCATTAAGACAGTAGGCTGGGTCAGGTGTCGCAAAAGGCGAACAGACATGTCATGGCCCAATTAACTTTAAGGGCTGATATCAATGCAAACTTATCAAAAAGGGATGCCCAGTAGGAGAAATGGCATGCAAATCAGTTGCATATAACGAGACTGAGTGTAACCCGTCACCAAGTGCAATCCCCTAATCCTGTCTAGAAGTTCGAAGGGTGGCTGCCAGCTGCTCGATGGAAAGGGAGAAAAGCAGAGGAGACAGCAGACACCCCGACCAGGTGCCCCTGTGGATCAGAATAGGTTCGTAGATTAAAGCACCTGTTTTGACTCTGGCCAGCAGATGAGTATAAAGCAGTTTAACCAATCGGAGAAATTGATTCACAAACCCATATTGGGGGACAACCGCAAGAGGAAGGCCCAATCCAAAGAGTCAGAGGCCTGCTCCAGCTCTAGGATGAGACAACCCACTCACGGCCAGACATGGAGTGCGTGCTCCTGAATCCTGAAAAATCCACGGAGGTTAAGTGAAGTTTTACAGGTAGGGACAAATCAATCCTGATCCAGGTGCACCAGAGCAGGAATTAAGGGGGCTAGGCAGTCAGCAAGGATCTTAGCCAACATCTTATAATCAGTGTTAGGAAATTCCAATCGGCATTAGGACCCCAGGGCAGTAGGGTTCCGGGCGGGCTTAGGAAGAGAGACAAGTAACACCTTGCAAAGTGAGTCAGGCAGACAATCAGCCCATATGGCTTCGTCTAGAGATCCTGCAATAAGGGAGTTAAAAGCGGAGCAGAAGGGTGCCCTTAATGAACGAAGAGATAAAATGGGTTGCCGCAAGTGTTCTTGTCTAACAAGCCAGTCCATTAAGGATCCCGCTCTGTCCACCTCCACTTGCGTTTTGGCTGTATGAGCTATGTAATTGAGACAGCGGAAGAGTTTCAGCAGCTCGGTCCACTCCTGCTGTGCCAAACGTAGATGATCCCTATATGCAGAAGTTTGGAGGGCACAGGATTCAAGGCCCAAAAGGTCACACTCTATTTGAGCAATGTTTAGGTCAAGCTTTTGGTGCATGTGCTAAGTATAACCCAGGTAATGAACTCTGGAGGCTACCTTGAATGCATCCCATTCAATCAAACGGGTCAAGAAAGCTTTGGCATTAATATCAAAGTGCCCCGCAATGGAGGTACCTAGTGAAGAGTGAAATGGAGGATCCTCCAATGCTGCCGGCTGCAATCTCCACGTCGGTATCGGGAGGGTGCATCATCCCAGTTCTGATGTAAGAACTGGGGGTTGTGGTCCGAGTGGGTGCGTCCCAGAAAATCAATGTGTGTGACGTGAGAAAGAATGTCAGGGATAACAACCAGGCAATCAATGCACGGATGGAGGTCATGTTGGTATGAGTAGAAGGAATATATCCTAGTGGATGTGTTGCACAGGTGCCATATGTCTGACAACCGCCAGTGTCACAACCAATCAGCCCACTGGCTGATGGATGTGGCAGTGGATGTGGCTACTATACAGGGAAGAGAGGAAAAGGAGTGGTCCAGGTCTACACTCAATTAACCCTGGGCATAAACTCTGCTCCACTCATGGAGTTTGCGGATTTTTGGCAACTCTGCATTCCGCGTAGAACGCGGAGTTACCAAAAACTCTGCGCTCTGCAGCGGAGCGGAGGTTTTTTTGTGTTCACGCACTCAAAATGCATTTTCGCGAGCGCGGGAGCGACTTACCAGGATGCCTGCGATCGCCGATGAGATTTCCCATCTGTTCGCGAGAGCCACAAGATTTGGTAGCCGGCCGCACGGTCCCGCGAGAGTGTGCGATCACGATCACGTTATTCGGGCGCGCCATCGGACTTCCGGCGGAAGTTTTGCGAAGATCCCGAACACGCAGAATTTGCAATCTGGAAAAGAATCTCTCTCGAGCAGCATCAAAACCTTCTCGAAATGATGATTTGGATTTAAAAAACTCCTCAGATTGACATTTGGCTGTATTTTTTGTGCAATGAGTCCTTTTTCTTTTTTTACTTTTTTTGTGAAGAGGAAGGAAGTGCCCCAGAGTCTCCGACTTCCTGTTCCTGTCCAGCTGGCTCCTCCCAGTGCTTTGTCCGTATCCTGTTCACTTTTCATTTGGATTTGGAGCTGGAAGGATCACTCTTTGTGGCTGCTGCATCATATATCATTGGATTTTAGGACTTTTGAATCTGAGATTTCACAAGTAAGTTGGAAAATTGGTGTTGTTTGTTTGATTGGGGCATTGCACCTACATTTTTTTGTACTTTTCATCGTTTTTTAAAAAGTTATTGTGGTGGGTGGCCTGTAGTTCAGTAGGAGCCTAGTTGTTTCTTTGTAAGTAATTTTTCATCTTTTATAAAGGAAACATGTTGCACAGTTCACTGCATTTTCTCCAACTTTTGAAATTAATTTGCAATATTTATTTAATTCACTAGCCCAGTAGCCTGCCAATAGGCCTTTCAGCCAGTAGGCCCAGAGCTACTCATGGGTGCATGAAACAATTGTTTCTGTGGTGTCTGTTGAATTTAGACATCATTTAGGGCATGGATGGCATTGTATTGAATTGCAAAATGTGCTTTTTTTGGTATTTCACGTTTTTCGTGTGTGTTAAATAAATGCCTTTGTTGGATGTGTGTGGTGTGGTTGTTGTGTAACTTGCAAACCTTTTTTAGCCCTGTGGATTTTCGTTTTTGCATTGTTGCAATAAAGCTGTGTTGTTTAGAATACCTCCTTTATCTGGCCATATAGGCCTGCTTGAGTTCATTGTTTTCCAGGCCTCCTGCTTGTTGTGAGTGACCATGTGGCTGGTGGCCATTTTGTGGTGATAGTTAGTGTGCTGCTTTTGCCATAGGCCTGCATGTCTTTCCTTTGTTTCTCTTGGCTTACTGCTTCTTGTTGTTGTGGCCTGGCCATGCGGCTGGCGGTCATTTTGTGAAGGCAGCTAGTGTGCTTTTGCCATAGGCCTGCATTGTCTGTCTTCCCTTTCTTGTTGTTGTGGTGGCCTGGCCATGTGGCTGGCGGCCATTTTGTGAAGCCAGTCAGTGTGCTTTTGCCATAGGCCTGCATTGTCTGTCTTCCCTTTCTTGTTGTTGTGGTGGCCTGGCCATGTGGCCGGCGGCCATTTTGTGAAGGCAGCCAGTGTGCTTCTGCATTAGGCCTGCAAGCTTTCTTTGCGGTGCCCATGCCTTGTTGTTGATTTGCATGCAATTTTTTCTTCTTTTACCCAGCAAAAAATGCAGCACAGCTCACTACATTTTCTAATACATTTGCAATATTATTGATTTGAATTGATTCATAATGTGGTATAGTCTGCCAATGGGATTTCCAACCAATAGGCTCAGAGCTACTCATGGGTGCATGAAGCAACTGTGTTTCTGTGGTGTCTGTTGAATTTAAACATCATTTAGGGCATGGATGGCATTGGGTTGAATTGCAAAATGTGTTTTTTTGGGGTATTTCACTTTTTTTGTGTGTGTTAAAATGCCTTTCTTGGATGTGTGTGGTGCGGTTGTTGTGTAACTTGCAAACCTTTTTTAGCCCTGTGGATTTTCTTTTTTGCATTGTTGCATTAAAGCTGTGTTGTTTAGAATACCTCCTTTATCTGGCCATATAGGCCTGCTTGAGTTCATTGTTTTCCAGGCCTCCTGCTTGTTGTGAGTGACCATGTGGCTTGTGGCCATTTTGTGGTATTAGTTAGTGTGCTGCTTTTGCCATAGGCCTGCATGTCTTTCCTTTGTTCCTCTTGGCTTACTGCTTCCATCCCCATTGCCAGCTGCAGCTCCCTGAATGCTGCATCCCACGTGATGCAGAATGTCAAACAGGTTCCATTACATTTGTATTTGTATTTTTGTTTTTGTTCTTCTTCTTTCCTATCCTTCCTGAGTGTACACAGTACACCATGAAAGCCCTTGTTGTCAAAGTCTCACACATGGCTACACTGTTGTTATGTTTGTTAAATAAGTGAGTTAATAAAATTTTATAATATTAATAATAACACTAACAAGTGTGACCACACACTCAGTTATATATTATATTTGTTTGTTTGTACTAGTAGTAATTGAACCACAACAATAAATGCCACGTTTCACTGATGTTCTTCTTGCTTCTTTGCTTTTAGGTGCACAAAAGAGGAGGAGGCGTCATCACCCATTGTACAGCCAGACAGAAGTCCTGCAGCGCACGACGTTATGTGACGTGTGACCACAGACATCTCTTCAACTTGTGCCTCTGCGTGCTGCTGACATCTGAGGAAGATGGCCCCAAAAAAAGGTACCAGGTCCTCCAGTACCAAGAAAGTGGCCAGTGAGAAGAAGGAACTGCCACTTACCAAGACTGGTGTACCACCCAAGATCTTTTTTGGGAAACAAAAAATTGCGCCTGCAGCAGCGGTGTCCGGGGAGCAAGCTGGGAGCAGCACCCCCGCATCAGTGGACCCATCCCACCAACCTAGGCCCAAGCCCATGTCTGTTGCAGAGCCAGCCAGTCTAATCACGACAACGCCAACGAGCAGTGTTGTTGAAATTGACTTATCCTTATCGCAAAGTAGTACCCAATCAACGCAGGAAACTCAAATAAGTGGACAACAACAGCCGCAACCACCGCCCACAATAGTAGTTGTTCCTCCCGAAGCAGGGGCAGTTCAGGAAATCGAGCTTCCTGCAGAGGAAGAAGAAGAGAAGGGCACTCTTTCAGAAGATCCATTGTCTTTCAGATCCCCAGCAAGGAAAAGGAGGGTTAGTCCATCGAGTTCTTCTGCAAGTCCCGCTTTTGATGATCTAGACACCACTTGGAAGTCACCACCTCAGTCTGAGAGTGAGACACGCCACGAGACAAGGTTAGGGAAAAGGAAGGTTCCAGAAAGCCTTAGAGTTATGGAGGTAGATGTAGAAGAAGAGGAGGATGATGAGGAGCCAGTCATCATGGACATTAGTCCCACCCCAGTGGAGACCGACATTACCCCATCTCAAATCGCTGTGAGGGATGTGGCACGGATACCACCAACACAGATAACATCAACACCACCTCCAGCTTCCATATTTCCATTTGCAAGGGCCCGGCAGCGACCTACATCCAGCACAACCACCGCAGTAGAAGTAGGTACTGCAGAGAGTCAAACTCCACGCCCACCTACCAGCTCATCCGGCATTGAAAGTGGCACCAGCAGCTCCAGAAAGTTGACCTCCCCAGTTTTGGACTTCTCTTCGGTTAGCAGGAAGGAGGTGAAAATTGCGATATGCTCCATTTGTGGACAAGGTGTTAGTCGGGGTAAGCTTGGTACAAACTATGGTACCGGAGGCCAAACAACCCATCTGAAAAAACACCACTTGATCCAGTGGGAGGCGCGCCTTAGCGGCCAAAAAGCTGCACCCATTGTTGTTGGTGGAGGTGAAGGAGTAGAAGATCCGATCACGGTGGAAGGTGAACAAGAGGGAGACATTTTCTCTGGTACACAAAGTAGCCCTGTCCCCAGCAGTGCAGTGGTACCAGCCAGATCTGCATCAGCAACATCGCATTGGCACAAGAGTAAGAGTCAGGCCGAGACACCAAGGGGTCCCAGGCAAGAGAGTATCGCAACAAAACATGTTTTGAGCTTAACAACATCTAGCCTCAAGAAGATGTCACCTGCATCAGTGGCACCAGAAAAAAACAAAATCCAGGCTACCATTCTCAGCATGTTTAGGTCGGAGGGGCAGTATGACCGCAACCACCCAATGGCACGTTTGTTCAATGCGAAGCTGGCTAAAATGTTAGAGCTGGACCTTCTCCCTTTTTCTTTTGTGGAAGGGGTGGGTTTTCTTGAATTTGTGACAGCCATCTGCCCAAAATGGAAGGTTCCCAGCCGGTCCTATATTGCCAGAGTTGCTGTTCCAGCACTACATCACGACGTCCTGGAATTGCTTGGACAAGCTTTGCAGCAGAGTGCTGGTCACACTATCCACCTGACAACAGACATGTGGACCAGTTGCCATGCCACTGATTACATGTGCATCACTACACACTGGATCTCTTTTGTGGTGGTTAGAGAAAAGATTTCTGCAGGTGTTGACACTGCTGAGATTTTTAATGCCACTCGGAAACATGCAACTGTAGCCATGTTTGCCATGGAGAAATCTCATACTGCTGCAAACATTTTGGAAGAGTTTAACAGCAAGGTCTTTGAATGGCTGCACCCAAGAGGGCTTAACATTGGTTTTGTTGCCATGGACAATGACAGTAATATAGTTAGGGCCATGTACGATGGTGGCTATTTTATGGTCCTGTGTTTGGCGCACTGCATTAACATTATTGTTCAAGACTTTCTGAAAAAAAGAAGACTGAATCAGCAACTTACTGACCACCTGCAGAAGAATCTGCACGCATTTCAGCCATTCTTTTAAATCCCGGAAGCAGCTGAGGATCATTCAACTTGAGCATAGAGTGCCAGTTAAAGCACTCATCCAGGAGGTGCCAACACGTTGGAACTCAACTTATTACATGCTTGATTGTCTGTTTGAGCAGTACAGACCAATCAATGATTATGTCATGCAAAGAGGGGATGCTACTGTGAAAGGCGTGGCCGTTGAGATGGACCAATGGGGCCTAGTTAAATGCCTGACAGAGATGCTACTTCCTTTCGAGCTCTTCACACGTGAAGACAGCAAGGAGGACTGTACTATGGGCCAAGCTATCCCATTGCTGCACATGCTACAGGAACAGCTGAAGGGGGTGTCTGCAATGTACACAGGTGTGGAGGAAAAAAGAAGCATATGAGTTGGTGGAGAGCTTAACTCTTCGCTTATATGAAAACACAAGGGTGCAAAGAGGCATTGTGTCATCCAACCATTACATTTCTGCCACAATTCTGGATCCACGGTACAAAGCAGTACTGAACACTAACACATTGATTCCTTCTTCAGAAGTGGATGTTGCCAAGTATAAAACTTGGATAGCTGTGGCAGCCAGTCACTTAGAAAAAGAATGGCTGGGAATTAGAGGCCCGCTACTCCAGCCCACAACAAGTACTGCAGGGCAGCCGGTGTCAAGTTCAACTTCAGAGCCTGAGGGCAGTGCGGTTGACTCACAGCAGTCAAAACCACCAACAACACCAAGAACAACATCAACAACAGCAAGAACAGGATCATCAGCCCCAGTAAAATCGGCACAGGAATAGTATGTACGGCAAGGGCTTGTTAGGTCCAGTGCTGAGGCAAAGGCAAAAGAGGCCGAGCAAAGCAGACCACCCTTGAGCATTGAGCGGATGGTCCAGGCCTATCTGGATGACCCAACAGAGGTCTACATTGATCAAAACCCATTGGTGTATTGGTAGGGGAAAAGGGGCCAATGGCCAGTGCTCAGCAGGCTGGCGATAAACTATCTGGCTTGCCCTGACGCAAGCGTCTATTCTGAGCGTATGTTCAGTGCTGCTGGTGCCGTTGTAACAGTGAAAAGGACTAGTCTCTCACCCCAAAGCGTGGAGAGGTTAACCATGATCAAAATGAATCAGCACTTTATTCTACTGGATTACACCATACCTGAAGTAGGACAGCAGGAAGATGATGACAGCGACTTAGGTCATGGAAGTAGTGTGTTAGATGACCTACTTCTGGGAGAACCACCAGAGTTTGAGGACGAGCTCTACTCCCCTGACAACTAGGCTTTCAACTTGTTACTTTCTTTCTTTCTTATTTACTTTTATTATTTGTGTGTGTCTCTGTCTTTCAGATTCGAATCACAACAAATTCATCACTACCGTCTTACTCTTTTATTGCCGGATTGGAGTTGCAACTGTGTGCAGTCATTAAAGAAGTTGGGGGCATATTATCAAGCGGCAGCGATAATTATCGCTGGCCGCTCTTAGCGAGAAATTATTTATCGCCGGCTATCGCTGGCAATTATCGTCATGCTATCGCTGTATCAACAACGCATAGCTCAATGGCGATAATTTTCCAGCGATAGCGGTGTTTTCCATGGAGCATTGCTGTTTTTTCAGCGATGTTCCATGGAAAACGGCGATAACCTTGCTGATACGACCCTGTGGTCGTATCAGCATAATCCACCCCCAATGGTAAGTATATCTAAGTCAGCATTTTTGCAGACGTTAGTTTTTGGCGAAAACCGCGGTTTTCGCCAGAAACTAACGTCTGCAAGAATGCGTGGGCCTCCTTGTAAATATCGCAATGTGCACATCAGCGATAATTTACAAGGAGTACTGCCCAGTGACGCCCACTTTGCATCTCATTAGAGATGCAAGGCGAGGCGTCGGGAAAACGGGTGCTAACATGCGCTAATGCATGTTAGCATCCCCTTGTAGATAGGGCAATGTCATTTTTGCCGCTTTTTTGGCTTTTAGAGCCAAAAAAGTGGCGAAATGGCCCTTGATAATATGCCCCTAAGTCCACTCCTCTAAATCCTGCTCCAGTCCACTCCTCCTGACTCGCCCTAAATCCATTTCCCTCAAGCCAGACATTGAATGGAGAATAGTACAAGAAATGTATGCCTGTCTCGTCGAGTCCCTCCAAAGAACATGACTATAGCTATCCTCCTTTCCGAGCCGAGAGGGACTGCCCCTTAAGAACAGGTAATGATGGCATGCATTGGACGCTGACTCTGAGTGATTGGTGTTTGTGTTGTTGTTGTTGTGCATGAAGTGTACTAGTATTTAATCTACACACAAAAAAGTGACTCAAGTCAATGTTTCCTTTCTTGTAGTTTAATAACAAAATTATACTTCTATTGCAGGCCGATCCATTGCATTTTTGAATATGGAATCTGGACTCACTCGGTACACTACAGAGTTGGACACCATGATGACCATACTACACTCATTGCAGTCAGTCAGTAGGATCGGAGATGATTGATGGAATAACTCGGGCGTTTGATGAAGTGTCCTAAAAGGTAAACAAGTCAACAACAACCACAGCAGACCTACATGTCTGTGTAGTGGTGGAGGCAAGTGTAGTGGTATGACTGACAGCGGTGCATTGATTTAGTTACTTAATTTGGAAAATGCTATGTTGCTGTATATGTGTGCTCTGTCTGGCTCAAATTCTAAGCTAAGTGGAGGTTGGGTGTGCGCCGCAGGCCTGCCCTGTCCTGTTGTTGTTGTAGGTTAATGCTGGAAACAGAGTAGACATGATTTAGCGATGCCGCCTCTGAAAGTGTTCTTGTTGCACTCCTCCGTAATTTATGCATTTTAACTTTACTTTTCTCCTTGATTTTTCAATATCCCTTTTGTTTTTCCATCTTCACTTACAGGCCAGCCTTTACCCTGTGCTATACTGGGAAAAACAACTCACACTTACCTTACCAATCCGTATCCGCTAGGCAGGCAGTGGCACCCAAGATTGACGGACGGAGCGTCCATGGAAGGAAGGACCAAGAGGAATGCCGTTATGCAGCTCCCCAATTTGACCATAACATAGTAACTTAGTATCATCATCTTTTAATTTGATTCATTTTTTCTCTTCAATCATTACGACTGTGTGTGTTGTTGTTTATTATGTTTGTTTATATATTTGACCCCTACAGCTATTTTTAAATTTTCTTTGCTAGCTTTAAAAGGAATCCCGGTACAACAGAACATAAAATGTATGTAATTTGGGTCTCTGTGAGGGCAGACAGGCAAGGCAATTGCATAATAATAATAACTAATAATATACTGCTGCCCTGTACTATTAGTCTAGTACTACTCATCATTAACCATCAAGTCATCATCATGCATGCATTTCCTTCTTCTCCCTTAACAGATTTATGATGGTCGTCTGCCAAGATTGTGTGTTGTCCATGTGTAGTGTTTGTCTTTGTCAAACCTTTCCCTCAAATACCCCTTCCCAACTATTCATCAAACCCTAACCCTCTTCCCCTGGGCTGTGTGATTTATATTGAGGTGTGACTAAATTAAATTTACACCAATAATTGATCACACACTTGCTGGGGCGGATGTGGTGAAAGCAACACTAACTCAAGGCAGGGCGAGGATCTTCTTCTGCTATATATATATATATATATATATATATATATATATATATATATATATATATATATATATATATATAAATATATCGGCCACACTGGCAACAGATTAGATCGCCCAGTGCCCACCCATGCTCAGTAGTATTCGCTATTCTCTTTTTTTTCCAGAGGAACATAATTATTACCCCATTATTAATTAGAAATTGCCGGCATCGATTTAACATCCTTCCAGCACTAATGGTTACGCTTGTCCACTTCATAGGTTGAGTCAGCTTCAGTTTGTGGTAACTTGTACTAGGCTATCCCTGCCACCATTATGTTTTATTTTACTTTACAATTGCTTATCATTCATCATCTGGTTTCTTGTTTGGCAGTCTTCTTCTCGTGTACTTACTACTTACTGTACTTCTACTACTCGTTCCCTAGTCTCCCTCAGGTGACTGACTTTCTCATTTTCTTTTTTGCAAATGCAACTGTCTACTACTGCTACCACCACCCACCATGGCACCTTAGGAAACCAAACCATCACCATGCAGCCATCGCTTCGCCTAAACATCAATCACAGGTAAGAGAAAAAGTGCGGGGGAGTCAATAATGTATATACTATGGAAATTAATTAATTCACACCCACATCCTTCCGAGTACCTACATCAAAGGGGTTTTAGTTACAGAATGCATAGACTAGGAGGAGAGACTGACCGTAGTAGGACAAATGAGGGTACTGCATCTATCTGTCGGTGTGTTACACTATTGGCAGATTTCAAAAACTGGCTGCGACCCTGCAGCAAAAGGAGGAAACAAACAACGTGACGTAAAAGAGTAACCCCCCCAGAAAAGATTTGCATCATATGTATTGTAAAACTATAAATAATGTATTACCCTAACAAATATAAACTAGAAGAAAAACCCACAACACCTGACCCACCCCTCTCCCTAACCCCAACCAATGTCCAGTAAATTAAATCAATGTCCGTCGACGTCGAAGTTGAAGAAACAAAAGTAAACCCAAGTTTCCCCAACTCCCAACATCACACCCACCAAAAAAAAGATAAAAAAAGGGGCAAGGTTCGAAGACTGAGGTCTAGCGGCAGGGGTGCCAGCTAGTTCGCTCCAGTACCTCCTCCAGCTTGGACTCTAGGTGCGCCATCCGGAGGAGCATGCGGCGCCGAAAGTTCCTGCAGGAACAATAGGGGTGGGCAGCAGTAGATAATGATGAAGTTGATGGGCAGCGGGCGGCTGCCAGAACACGGCGCCGTACCACCGGAGGCATGGGGGGGCTGGCTGGGCCCCGGGGCATTGGAGGAAGAAGCTGCAGCTGCTGCCTCCTCCTCCTTCGTCAGAGCACCCAGCCGGCGATATTCATCCCGGATGGCCTCCAGCTTCCTTTGCCGGGCCCTGGCTGCTAACTCCTGCCTGGTGGGTTGGGAAGAAGTAGCTAAATCAAGAAAGAAAAAAAAGACAATTGTAACCAATACTCTCAGCAAAACAGTAACACAAAATTACACACATAAAAATTATAGTGGCACAGTAGCACTAGCAGTTGTGGTATCCTCCTCACTTCCTCTGCCCCTAAGATTTGGATGTGATGATTAGACTTTCAGGCACTATGGAGTAGAGTATAAGTATTCTTCTTCTCTCTTGTTTAGCACAATTAATCTTGTAGGCATGCCAGCTCAGTCAGCTTGTGCCCTAGACAGGCATACTCGTGTCGCACACTCATGTTACTTTAGTACTGTCTGCATGTGGGGCAGCTGTACTACACAATTATATATTTTTCCTTTACGACCATACTCTGTTAAATCAATGGCAGTTACACCACTTTGGGGTGTCCAACGTGAGTGACCACCATTACTGATTGAGCATGATGAGACAGTAAAAGAAACTAAAGCCTTCTCATCTCATAAACCTGTGGAGAATACCTTATTTGGGCATGCAATCTGCACAGCAGATTAGTGCTACTAGTACTAGTAGTAGTAAGGAGTCCTTACTAGTACTAGTACTAGTAGTAGCCTAGGACCAATGGGTTCTCTGAGTCTTACAGTTCCAAAACTAGGCAATCCACATATAAGGGGAGAGGGAAAGTTGGATGAAACCCAGAAGAAAGCAAGCTTCAGACAGAGCAGAGGTTAGTCAGATGCAGTTTGATTTGATGTAAAAAAAAAAAAAACAGACACTAGAAACAATGTTAGTACTAGTACTTAGTAGAAGTTACTGGAGCAAAAACAAGAATTTAGAAACAGATCGATTGAAGAGGATTTTGGAAAAATAAAATTAGGAAATGGAAATAATAGAGCGGTAAAAGATAGGGAAATATTAATATATAACAACACCAGGAGGACTTACTGGGGCCAGCAGCAGAGCCATCTGCGCCTGAGGCTGCTTCCTGCTGCTCCTGGGAGGCCCCTCCAGCTCCCACACCCGCCGCACTGCCAGCAGACCCAGTCTTCTTCTTGCCCCTGGATGCTGATCATGTAAGACATAATTAAAGAGACAAAAAATGATTTGTGTTAAATAAATAAATATAATTGCTCTAAAAATATTTTTAGAGAGGAAACAGCAATTGCAATAACATTGACCTATCCTAAATCAGATCAACTTATTCGAATAGTACTAGTCGACTAGTATGTATTGCAGTTGAGTACCATCCGATCATTATTATTCCACAGTTCAATTCCGATTCCTAAATCCTAAACATACCTAGCCCGCCTATTCCAGACTTTGGAATGAATTGCAAAAAAATTATATTTGCTTCTACTAAGTTCCGATCTCATTCCCAATCATCTCTTAGGGGCCCATTAGGATGGCGGGCGGAAGCACCACCGCCGTGCTGGCGGATGGAAAAACCACCAGTTACCGTCCGCCCGCCGCAGCCCACACGCCCGCCCAATTAGGATGTGAAAAGTCAGCCAAACACCGCCCGTAAGCCAGCGACGCCGCCCGCCATCAAAGTGCGCCCATTCACGTAGCGGCGCGGCCCAATGGAGACATACCGCCCGACGGAATCACGTACCGCCCGGCGTACAAATTACAATGCCACAACCAAACAGCTCCCCGTCTAAGAGACACCGCACGTGAAAGCAAGGCGGAAACCCGACCGCACAGTACGGATACCAAAGGCGGACCCCGAGCATGAATCCAGTACTGCAGGCCCTCCCCATGCTCTACCTGATGCAGAACCTAGGAGTCAACGCACCGCGAGAGACGCAGGTAGGCAGACACACAACAAGGGCACGCAAACACCGCACACAGTGCAAGTGCGGTAAAACTGTACATGGCCCCCCGACACCCCTGCGTGGACGCGACACATCCACCACTGCACACACAAATGTCACATCGGGCAAATTGTAACAACTCGCAACAACCGGGGACACACCACCTGGGACCAGGAACTAACGTCCCCGTCACGGCCCCGCAGCGCAGCGGCGGCGACACAGCCACACATGCGCACAACGCATAGGCCAACGGCAGCGCCATGTATGCGCCGCACACAAACAACACAGGGTCACAACCAAACACCACACACACCAGCCCCACCCAGAACGCACATGTCACGTGACAGTCCTGCCACAGTCATGTCGCCAACCGGCAATTCACTGTTGCCAACCTGACGTCACACAACTGACCCGAACATGTCAGTGATGTCACGCCAAGTTAGGACACACCCCTGTGTGCAAAACATGGCGAAGCACACAGCGGCAGCAACATCACCCAGCAGAATATGGACCCCGTCAGAAAAAGGTACGCCAGTACCACACAGAAACACCGATACCACCCTGCACCCAATACCAAGACATGCAATACGTAACATCAAAGATCCCAGGGGACCGACAACAGGTGGCTCCAATTACAACACCCACATACAAGGCCCAACGTATAGCGGAAACGTAGCGTGCCGCCCACACATGGGAGAGGAGATAGCACTGAATGGCCTTCCATACCCACACCGAAACCACAGCTCAACTATTCAAGCAGGACAACACAGTCATTATTCCAAAAAAAGCCCAACACAGGCATGCAGAGGGAACCGTCCACTGGGCAGATAGCGCATAACACGAAAGAACATTCCGAAGGGAAAAAAGAAATGATACCACTCCCCCATGTGGTTCACATGCAAGTTATCATGAAGGAGTCAGACACCACTGACCTTGACCATTCATAGAAGCATGTGGGATGAGGGCCCGTGTCCTTCGCACAAGCTACTATAACCCAAGCCCTGCCACCCTACGACCATAACAGAATTCCCAGCAACGTCGGAGGTTGCACTCTGCAGACTGCACAGACAGCCGGAGCACGCCATCACATCGCCCTTCAGCAAAATGGCACTTGCACCACACCTACCCAACTACGCCGGACAGATGAAGCTGTACAAACATTACCTGATACAGATATTGGGATGTGAAAATCTGGCCTTGCTGAACGTAAGTTACCGACTAACTTACCGCATCGCATTGTTCAGCTGCGTCATCCCCGTCTTCTACTGTCGGAGGTGTCCTTTCCACTATCCTGTGGATTTATGTCTCTCCAACCCTGCATGTCCAATGGCGGACCTGGTACAACTGTTCAACCCCTGGACGTCCACGGCAGGGTCTGTTCAGCCTATGGGGGCATGGCGTATGTGGCTGCAATCGGACCCACACTGCAATGGGACCACTGTGCCTCCACACGACGGATTCTGGATCACAGTTTCATCGAATGTCATCCAACATGTCCCATCATGCTCCTACAAGGGACAACTTATGACCAACACCTTGACAGCCACCATCCGCTACATTGGATGGCATCCATGTTTACCACCAATGCCATGGAAGCCCTGCTGGAAGGTATCGCATTCCTGACAACCTGTCAATTCGTCGGGCCCCGACGCAACACCCCCAATTGAACAATGATGTCCCACACCGTACCCATGCCTGGCATCCACACGGACTGAGCAGTTACCAGTACAACAACTATACCACACAACCTGCAACTAACACCACACCATCAACTACACTGCCATGACATCGGATATTTTCGGGACATGCACTCTGTACCTCATCACATCCAGTAACTCTGCATGAACAGGGGAGGCAGAGGCATGGGATTTGTGTATGGCAACCACATGGACATAACTGCACGTACAACTATGCCATAATATGTATCCTGCGCCCATGAACATATGCACCGGTCAGTGGACAGTAATCGTTCGGCTGTAGTATGTGAGAGCTGTCACCTCACCTCCCTCTGAACTGCTGTGCCAGGACTTTTGCATGGACAACAAGTGCATCCCCCAACAACATGACCCCAGTGACTGTGTCATGTCCAGTAGCCACCACATTGCAACAACAAGTGGGACGCCGTTGCATGCACGTAAGCCCATGCCCTGATGTCACCTCCACGCACGTGTGTATGAGTAACCATAGCAGCAAACCTGTAACATGGAACTGAGATGTACTGTGCCCATGATGTCAAGCGGTCTGGTAGGCGAAATGTATACTGTCTGTGTCAAAGTTAGCAGCTCCACAGTAATTAGCAAATGTACATTAGCACAGCAACGGCTAAGCAGTCGTAACTCTGAAGCACACATCCCACAGTCAACAACTAATGACATGTACCCCTACACCCTATGCTATGTGTAATCATGCTGAGTATATCCTCCACATGCATTTCGCTGCCAGTAGTGTCCACTATACTGCATCACAGAGGACATAAGTCCCAATACATGGCTTGAAGCAAAAATGTGTCTCTGCTGATTCATTTCACAAGTACGAATGAGAGAGGATGAGAGTGTGTGAAGTACACGGCAGTCGTGAGATGACCATGTAGTCCACTGTCATTGGATGTCAACGCAAATGAGTAGCCGCAACAGTGGCCACAGGGAAATACCACAGCTTGTGGAGCAGGACTTGTCACACTCTGAAGTCGCACGAAAGATCATCACATCAACACTGACGGCCTGCTCACTACAAAGCACAGTCCTACACATGTTTACAATGACCCACACAGTCTGACCACACACTCAGCAACAAAAAGTGGGAGTCACGCTAAAGCATGCCACAGCAATGCCTGACAAAACACACACACAACATCAGAGTGGGTGGGCAGCACTGCACAGTGAGCAAGAACTGCTGAAATGCTGACATGCACAATTGGACTAGACACAATCTTGACAGTCACACACCCTGCACACACACAACGTCTGAACCATAACAAGTAGGAGTCAGCCTGAACTGCAAGGACACACCCACACACCGCATACTGTGCAACATACAACACACCCATCACATCATATTCAAAGACCTCAGCACGGTAACAAACATCCACCATGTTCCAGGGTGACATATGTGCGCAGTCGACATGGACACGACACACACATACACACCAACGCTACCACATTCACACACCACACACCACCACCTCCCAAATGCACACATTGAAAGTAAGCCATGTGCCCAGTCACAATATCCATCACAGCCACCACTGTCTCAGAAGGAGATGGGTTAGTGTGCCTACCAATCTAACAGGATGCCAGTACGAATCGGTGCTGTGTGTGTGCTACGGGACAGTTGCAGGTCCGGCCCTGAGAGAGTAGCACAACTGTGGATGACACACATGTGTCATGTGAAGCGGGAGTCACGCTTGGCTCAGGTGGGTGGGTGTGACGGGTAGGTGCGCACATGCAATGTTGAAACACGCTGTGTTGGGAGGATTCCGGAACAGTACATTGCTGCTCTCCTGGGAATTTGTAAAGACCACCTGTCTGGGGATGAATGTGAACTCGTGTGTGCACAACAGGCGGGCACACGATCAATGCTGCATCAGGTGTAGACGTCAGCCCACCCTCCGTGGACATGCTGGATACTGCTGTGCGTCCGCCAGGCCCTTGCCAAGGCACTCACATCCCCTGTCGACCAGGTGTATCCCCAACATTGTCCACCTGCACAGGCAATCCAGGGCACGGGATGGCAGTGGAGCATGGTGGGTGAGATGTCATGGCGCGCTCCTCCTGGACACATCACGCAGGCAACACATCCTCAATCAGTAGTATGGCACAAGTCAAATGGAAGTATTGGGGGGACGCACACATCACGAGCAGGAGTGATGTCACGGAAGGTGGCTCGCACCATCTCACTCATTGCCTATATCCCCACACATGTTACATGCCATTGCAACAGAGAAGCCAGCGCGTGCATAAGCAGCTCCAAGCTCGCCCCCGAGAGGCCAAAGAGTGAATGTGTGGGTCCATGAGCTACAGTTGGACGCGGCCTGGGCCGCTAGGGCAGCTACAGCCTCTGTGTGTTGCAGGTGGTGTATCCGGACTGCGGAGCCTGTCATGCATTGTCAATGTTGCCCGGGTCTCGAGTCGGGGCACCACGCAGGCGGACGGCGTCCCGCCACTTATTATGCCGCGAGACAGACCACTTGTTCAACTGGACCCACACATACACTCCTTGGCCTCTCTGGGGCGAGCTTGGAGCTGCTTGTGCATGCGCTGGCTTCCCAGGTGCTAACGCATATTTTGGTGAGCGAGGGAGGCCATGAGGACAGGGTAAAATATGACTGTTTGACTTCCAGTCAGTTCAAGGAATGACCCTGATGTGGTCATGAAAAGACGTGTCTCGTGTGTATTGCAACTAGTAGATAAGCCGATGAACTTCCCATGTCTTGCATGTAGCCCCGCACCTAGCCCCGCCCACTCTACACATTAAAATGAGTACCAGCACCACATCCTTCCCATTCGAAGCACTGACTGGGGGTGATAACCATTGGACAGTCTTGTGTAGTCCACCCACGCGTACATGTGGGCCCGCCATGATCCATGTCACCTGTGGCAAAGTGATGTCATGGGCAATGACGGAAGTGAGGAGAGCTGTCTGCCCCACGCACAGATGGCGCATCAGCTCAACAGACCCAGCACTGAGGGCAGCAGGGGTCACATGTGCAGGGGCAGCTGTGCCTGGTGTGAAGGCACATGCATATAGACAGCACATCGACCAATGTGTAGTCTGCCCACATCTACTGTCCATTGTCAGGTGGACCTAGCAAAAGTTCACAAGGCAACACATCTGTGTTGGTGTACCCACTGTGACCAACACTGCGCAACAACCTACGTACTCGCCCTGCGCATAGCCCACCCCGCAACGGTGGTCACATTCAGTGGCACTATCTCACACACACATCCCTTTCACGAGGCATGGTGTGACCAATGTACAGGGCTGAGTTTGCGCTCATCCGGAGAGTGCTGAACAGGTGACACATGTAACCCACTAGTCATTCTGTGTTGTCACCTACTGGCATTGTGCAGTCAATGTGCAGGCCAGGCCTGCTGGGACTGAGAAGGGCAGCATGGCCCCAGCCTGACATTCACACGAGCAACAAGTGCACTGAGACCTGCATTGCCAATTGTCTGTGTCACTGGATGTCTGACATGAAGTTGCCATGTACCACCACTCGGGAGGGACAGACATGTCAAAGCGCCTGAGAGCTCACATACCACTGCCACCTGCAGTCAGCATGGTGAGCAGTGCATGTTTGAACACCACAGGCTCTGACTCATAGTGCTGCGGATCAACGACATGTGTGACCCCCACATGCACTCCACACACACTGCAGTTGTCTCTCACACACAACTTTCGCAAGGAATAGCCATGTGCAGTGTGCATGGAGCTCGGAATCCAGGATCTCCAGCTCCTCGCTGGTGAGTGGACCTGGACATATCCTCAGCGTCATCCACGTGTAGGTGGAGAGGTGGCAGCAGCAGGTGTTGTTGAGGGGTGCCAGGCTGCAGTCCCAGGTAGCTGTGGTAATGCCGGTCTCACTCACACACTCATATAGCCCCCTGGGGCAGTTTCAGTGGGTCCAAGCTGCTGCAATTTGTGTACCATGTCTGCCAGCTTCAATTGCAGACGATGGCCTGCTCCCAGCTGGCCCGGGACGCTTACCTCCATGGTGGAACACGCAGGGTGCAACCGCGAGGGTAATTGGAGTTGGCCGTAAGGGCCTGGCCCATGGCGGGTACAGTCCGCTGATGCCATGTGCACCACACAGTTCAATGTGCGCAATGCATCTGCAGGTGTGGCCATGATTTGTGTGTGGGTGCAGGTCCACAATGGACGGGGCCACAACATGCTGTGTGCATAGGCAGGGATGGCCAGTGGCCAGCCTCCACATGTCTGTTGGCATATCATCATGTACACATTGGCATGGGAGCATGGGATATGCATATGCACACACATGCCATCTTTCACTATGTACATCGGCCACTTGGCACGTGCAACGTTACGTGTCACTTGTGATGTGTATTTGCAATCACACAGCCGTGTTGGCATGGAGCTGTCAATGTGTACACCTGTCAATGTTTCTGGAGGTGTGATCCGTACAGTGCTGTACATAGGGTGCAGTAGGGACATCAATGACTGTCTCATATCCCCTAGTGCCACAGGTCCCACTTGTTTTGGCCGCTCAGCCTGTGTCCATTGCGTTGTTGGTGTGTGCCCTACACACCCAGCCTCTGAAGCTGTGTGATGCACAGCAGCTAGTCATGTTGCCGTGGTGTTGCAGCTTTCCGAATATGCAGTCTGTTTCCATCAGCATGCCTTACAAGTTGTTAAGGCCTAACTCCCCATGTGCATGCTCATAGCAATGGTGTGTGTCACTGCCCATTGCTATTGGTAGGGGACCTGTGTAAGTGTATTGTGGCTGTGCTGTCCCTACTTGTCAGCTGTTCTGTGATTCAATTGCTTGGTCAGTCATTTTTGATTTGTGTATGTGTAAATGCCCTGTGGCGTGTTGCTTTGACATGTGTCCACTTCCATCTTTCCTAGGAGGAGGCCAAACATACATCGCCCCTACCAATTGCTGTCAAACATGGAGGATGTGGAGGTGATCCGGAAGTTCCGTCTGGACCGACCCACCCTGCATCGCCTATGTGCCTTGTTGGAACCCCACCTCCGTCCTCGCAGGGTGTATCCTACTGCATTTACCCCCACGGCTAAGGTGATGGCTGCACTGCATTTCTTCGCCACTGGGTCATTCCAACACACAGTGGGCAGTGGAGGTGGGATGTCCCAGCCCATGTTCTGCATGGTGCTGAGGGATGTACTGTCAGCTATGATGCTGTACAGGAACAGGTACATACGATTCCCCAGGGCTCGTGAATTGGCGGCAGTGAAGGGTGATTTCTATGCCCTTGGACGGATCCCCCACGTTGTTGGTGCAATAGATTGCACCCATGTTGGCCTTGTTGCACCACAGGCCACTGAGCACCTCTACCGCAATAGGAAGCACACCCACTCCCTGAATGTGCAAGTGGTGTGCCTTGCGGACATGGTCATTTCACACGTGTGTGCGAAGTTTCCAGGATCGGCACATGACGTGCACATCATGCGCTACAGCATCCTACCACGTCTGATGACCAATCTGCAACAGGACCGTGCTTGGATTGTTGGTGAGTATGTGGAGTAGTGTAGCGTGCTGGCTGTGCGATGCTGTATTGTGTCCAGTTGGAATTGCAACGATTCTCTGTGTCCCTCACGCCCAGGTGACTCTTCTTACCCGAATGGGCCCTGGCTGCTCAGCCCATTACGACATCCTCGTACCCCAGCTGATGTCCGCTACAATGAGGCACATGGGAGGACCAGACATGTGGTTGAGCGGACCTTTGGCCTCCTCAAGTCCAGGTTCAGATGCCTGGACCGCACCGGAGGCGCACTGGCGTACTCCCCACAGAAGGTGTGCCAGATAGTAGTGGCTTGCTGCATGCTGCACAATCTGGCTATTCGCAAGCAGATCCCCTAATTGTGGATGACGGAGATCAACCAGGGCCCCAGCCTGCAGACCAGGACGGGTCGAGTGATGAGGACAGTGGGGAGGAGGGAGCTGTGAATGTGCGTCAGCAGCTCATCGCCCGCTACTTCACTTGACGGTGAGTGTCCATGTACGACGGCTGATGTAGCTGTAGTTGTGCAGGTGTATGTGTGCTCTTTCATGAAGGCCTTTTGTTCACTGAGTGCTGTGTGTCAATGGTCCATGTCCAGGTTAGTATGCCACTGACAGTGGCTGTTGCATTGTGCCCTGTTGCTGTGTGAGATGTGTGTACATTGCTTGTAGTTGGTGACAAGTACTGTGTGATGAGTGTGTGACACACTCATTGAATGTACTCTTGTTCTGTTTTTCACCCCTAGGTCCCTACAGCCTCTCCTGTCCCATCGACATACCACACAGCAGATGCATTTCTGCTCATGGTGGCGATTGCACATCGTTGAATAAACCCAGGACACATAATGCAGATTGTGCTCAAGGTGTATTTATTTACAGCGGTGACATGTGATTATGTGCAAGGTGATGACAAAAGTGGTGCATGCTGTGACAATGATTTGACAGCCATGGCTGCGTGATGGTCAAGGTGTACCCATGAAGTTCTATGTCCACAGTCCAACAGACACATGCCATTCACATGGCAGTGTGGGGTAGGATCGTAGTCCAAGTCAGTGCAGTAGGTGGTCAGGGTGGCTGGCTGACTCACTGGCGTTTGGTGCGTGCGAAGTCCTCTCTGGACACCTGTTTCCTCTTCGGACGGCCCCTTCCACGTTTGGTAGGGGGTGTGTTGGTGGGCTGCTGGTGGTGGCTGAGGACTGCTCACTAGCTGTGGACGCAGGGGAACTAGATGTTGCACGACCCTGCGCCACAGCACGTGGTGGCGGCGGTGGTGTGGCTGGCCTAGCTTGGGCCCTCCCCCCCAACACCTGCTGGGCCATGAGATCCACAAGTTTGTCCATACGGGTCACGATTTGGCCCATATGGGCGTCCATGGACCTCAACACCCCGAGGACCTCCCGCGTGTCGGCAGCCGACCTGGCCCATTGTCCTTGGGCCTCTTCATAGGCCCCAAGGACTCTTGAGATTTGCGGCAGGGCTTGGCTCCCAGGCTCAGATGGCGTTGGCCTGACCCTGCTCCTCCCACCGGTACTGCTGCCACCAACCTTCCCACTCGCCACATTGGTCACCACGGTCCTCTGTCTGGCTCCCAGGGTCGAGCACGACGGGCGTGCCACCACTTGCGCTGGTTGAGTGGTCAGGGATGGCGTGGTGGTGGTGGTGGTTGCGGTGGTGGTGGCCGCAACGACCGTGTCAGCAGGGGTCTGTGACTGGTCAGCAGCCCTGGGTGATGTGTTGGTGGGTAGGAGGGGCCCTGGGGAGCGGTTGGGCCCTGCCACTCCAGACGGGCCTGGTGGGTGGTCCTCGTCCGAAGAGGTGTCCAGGTCTTCTACATCCATGAGTCCGGGTCGGGGGCTTGCGGGCTGGCTGTGCTGGCTGCTGTCTCCCTCTCCAGCATCCAGCTGTTCGGCACCTGTGGGGAGAATGTGATAGGTCATTGTGTTGCACCTAGCAAAGTATGTATTGGTTATCTGACATTCACAGTTCGTGCACTGTCGTGCACAGGTTTCCCAGGGGCGTGTGTGTGGATGTACGATGTGTGTATGCGTGGGCTAGGCAATGGTACTGTGTGATGTGGACATGTGGCATGGGACCGATTAGCAATGCCGATGGGTGTGTGTTGCTATGCTCCTACATTTTGTGGCTCGGGCGTATGCGGGCTCCAGACCCATCGACGATGGTGGGTTGAACTATGGTTTTGGGGTTCAAATGGAACAGCTTAGGAACGCAGATGGCAAAGGGGGTACAGCCCCTCAACGCTTTTGGGTTGAACTATGGTTTTGGGGTTCAAATGGAACGCTTAGGAACGCAGATGGCAAAAGGGGTACAGCCCCCTCAACGCTTTGGGTTGAACTATGGTTTTGGGGTTCAAATGGAGCGCTTAGGAACGCAGATGGCAAAAGGGGTACAGCCCCCTCAACGCTTTTGGGTTGAACTATGGTTTTGGGGTTCAAATGGAACGCTTAGGAACGCAGATGGCAAAAGGGGTACAGCCCCTCAACGCTTTTGGGTTGAAATATGGTTTTGGGGTACATACTGTGAGTCATGGGTGCAGAACGTGACGTGTTCTGGCAACATGACAGTGCATAGACAAAGGTGTGTGTCTGTCTAACGTACCCGGCATATCTGCTGCTGTCATCATTTGTGGACATTACATTGGTGGCATTGTTGTGAGTTCGTGCTTGTTGTGTGCCACACAACGTATTGCAGATGGGCAAAATCATTGGTGGGCGTGCTGCCCTCGAACATGTGCATCAATGCAGTGCTCTTGGGGTGTTGACTATATTATGTGTGTTGTTACTCACAGTGTGACGTGCGCTTCAGTCACTGCAGGCACATGATTTGTCATAGGCAGGTATCTCTGCATGACTGCTGTATGAGGGCCAGCTGTTCGGATGACATACCTTCCATGACACTGGGGCTGACAGATGAGATGGATGATATGTTGAATGTGCATTGTGTGCCTGTGTGTTTCATGGGTCCAGTGGTGTTTGTGTGCAATATTGTGGTTCCACGCTGTTACTTCTAGTAAGGTTTGTCTTACATGGGCGTTGTTGTACGATGTGTGGGTGACAGGCAGTGAGGACTACATGGACAAGACTTCGATGGTGTTGCTGATGTGTGTGATGGGTGGCACAGTGCCTGCCGTGTGGGTCTGTACTCCAGTGGGACTTGTGCATGCAGGCGTGGCTCCTTAGGTGTTGCTGTATCTGTGATGGGTCATGTGGGGTATGACTCTGTGATACATGTCCGTGTGCACATTGGTCACATGATTGTGACAGGGAGCAGTGCTGCGTGTTCCTCTGCTACGTGACATGTCCCATGTGTGAGTCATAATACTGTCCTCATGCCTACAGACACCCCGCCCTGTACAGTCTCCCACCTACAGGTTGTTTTTGAGTGCGCAATGCAATGGATGCCACATGGTTATGGGCGGGAGGGGTGCTCCATGTTGCTGGTCTGTGGGAGTGGGGACGGTGTTGTGAGTTGTGGTGATGGCCTGACACCCACAGGAACCCCTGCATGTGGGGTGAGATGTCTACCTGTCGGATGCAGGTGTGCACTGCAGTGGCTGACGCATGGGTGTGGGGGTGCTCCACCTTGCTGCGCTGTGGGACTGGGGGCCTGGTGGCTGTTGTACTTTAGTTGCCCCCCCTCCGACCCACTGCCTTTGTGTTGCGGCTACTTACCTGTTACTTGTCGGTTAGTGCAGCTATGGCTGACACATGGGTGTGGGGAGTGCTCCTTCTGGCGCTTCTGGAGTACGAGGGGACCTGGTGGGAGTTGCGGTGCTGGCTGACTGTACACATGCCCCCATGGTTATGTCAGTTGGTAGGTTTGGGCTGTGTGTGTGAGTGTCTATTGCATGAGTGAGTGATGTCTTGTGTATTGTGTACTGGACATGGGGGTGTTTGTCCCTCGGAGCTATGGCATAGTGGTAGTGCATGTGAGTACATAGCGGTGTGCTGGTATATGTTTGTTTGTACTTACCAGCCTCGACTCCCCCTGGTAATCCGGTGAGGATCTCCGGATGTATGATGACTCACACCTTCTCCTCCCACGCCTTGAAGGTCTTGAATAGCGCGGGATTACCTCCGCCAGTCCTGGCAGCCAGCTGCTGATTTTTGGCCTCCTTCTTCTTGACCACGCTTTTCAGGTCGTTCCACCTTTTGTTGATTTCGCCTCTGTTGTGTGGCACGTTCCCGACTGCATTGACCTGGTCTACGATCCTGCTCCACAACCGGTTTCTGGTGGATAGTGGTGTCTGTTGGACCTGGTTGCCATAGATTTGTGGGTGCACCTTGACGATCTCGTCGACCATGACCGTCAGCTCAGTGGAAGTGAACTTGGGCATTCTGTGTGATGCCATGGTGTGTGTTTTGGTGTTTGTGGTGCTGGTGCGGTGTGTGGTGTGTGATGTGCAGGGGTTTGTGGGTCAGGTGTTTGGTGGTGGTGGTGATGGGTGTGATGGGTGCGTGTCTGTGGTGTGCTGCTGTCCTTTCTGTCTCGCTGTGTTCTGTGCTTTCGTCCTCAGTTTGTAGTGTTGCAAGGGATTGTGGTCTGTGAAGGAGATGCTTTTGTACTTACCTATGTGGGTGTGTCATGATGGTCTGTTGTTTTCAGGTGTGTTGTGGCTGGTGTTCTGGGATTTGTAGTTTATTTGTTTGTCCAGGGGGGATGTGTTTTCGGGATGTGTACTGTGTTTGGATATTTGTGCGTGGGTTGCTGTGTGGACTTGTTGGCCATGTTGTGTGTGTTTGTTTTTGTCCGCGGATGATTTCTGTGCAGGGACGTGGCCGCCTGAGCTTCCGCCGTGTCCATTTACGTCACTGTTGTTTACGCTGGCGGGCGGTGTATTTGTGGATTTACCGCGCTCATGTTGGTGCGATCCTAATTTCACGGCCGGTATCTCGGTCATCAGGGCGGGCGGTTTTGGGTTGTCGTGCGTATTTCCGTCCGTGGCGGGCGGATGGACTTGGATTTGGACATGGGCGGGCGGTATTCTTTGTGTATTTTCTGCCGCCGGCGGTTTGCGGCTCGCGCCATCGTAATTGCTCGGTCGGTATTCAGACAGTGTGGGCGGGCGGATTTCTACCGCTATGGTAGATGGCGGATTTTTTACCGCCCGGTATCGTAATGGACACCTTAGTCTCCAACTCAAACCCCCTTTGACGGGCCAATTACTAAGTCTGCATTTTTATTCTTCTTAATGCATAGATGGACGCATGCATATTGCATACACCAAATTGGTTGGTTGCTATTCTATTCACTCACTATACAAACGAACTACAAAAGGTTCTACTAGGACTGAAGTCATGTGAGAGGACGTGTCACGCAGGCCGTTAAATTACCAAATAATACTAACTAACTACTCCCACTATCTTAGTGACAGGAGACAGGACAGCCTGACAGGACAAAGGAAAGGACTGGAGTCTTTCCTATATGCATTACCTAACTTAAATTCTCTAACCTCTCTTACATAACCAGCCCAAGAGAGCGCAAAGTTGCAAACAAGTACGATTAGTTATTAGCGCCGAGCATGAGCACCTGTCTTGAAGTAACAATCACATAATAATAAGATTTTTAATAAGGCTGGGCGTAGTTCGCGAAGTAGTGCTTCGCGAAGCTACGCAAAGTGCAGTTCGCACTACGCGAGCTTCGCGTAGCACTACGCGAACTGCGTAGTGCACTGTTCGCAATGATTGCACAGTGCCGGATGCTTGTCCGCACTGTGCAATCATTGAACAACGGCAACTTGCACAGTGCGAGCTGTCTTTTACTGCCGCTCGAGTAGATTTTTACTCGAGCGGCAGCTTTCTCAACGCGGACTGGTAGTTTCTCATCGCGAGCGGTCGCGAGCATACGCGACCACTCGCAATGAGAAACCTGACCTCCCCGCGTTGAGAATCTCGCCGGGAGGTTTATTTTCCACGCTCGCGATCGGCAACTTGATGTTGCTGATCGCGAACGAGAAAAAGTCTCGCCGGGATGTCATTTTGCTTGCTCGCGGTCGCCAACTTGACGTTGAGGACCGCGAGCAAGCAAAATGACCGCGGCACTACGCTACGCTACGCTACGCGTGTTTGCACTGTGCTACGTGCAATTCGCGTTGTGCGAAGTAGCGCAAACTTCGCAAACTACGCGAGCGTAGCGTAGCACTTCGCCCAGGGTTAATTTTTAAACATAAGTTACCTGCATGTAAGCAGCAGCAGCATGTTAGCTATTTGCGAAAAAAATAATATTCGCAATAACACAGAACAGAAGAACACAATAGTAATATAATTAGCTACTCACCAAGCCCCGGGACCTCAACACCTAACAGGTCCAGCAGGTCCTGCTCCCGGTCCAGGATGTCGGACCACTGGTGCATCAATTGGTTACGGGTGCGCCGGACCCCAGAGCAGTGAAACACTGCCCGGTGCACCCTCTCCCACTGCTGGTAACGCTCCTGGAGCCCGGACCCAGGCCTGCCGCCTGCTACCAGAGTTAAGGGGAGGTGGAACTGGACAAAAAAACCAGTGCGGCCACCTCCGCCTCACTGAACAAGGACCGTGGCTGCACCCCTTGTGGGCGCCGCCTTCCGCAAGGAAGGCGGTCGCGGCTCTCACTCCTTGGCCTCTTCCCCTGGCCCTTAGTTTTTTAAAGGCTCATCGCCATGGTTCTGGGTAGGCGGGGGCGGAAAAGAAAAGGTAGGAAGTAAGAAAATATGTAAAAGAAATGAAAAAAGCAAGTAATAGAGAAAGAGTGAAAAACGCACTAAAAAACACACAAAAAGTAGGAAAAAACACAAAGTATACAATCAGGAATAGAGAGGGATAGATAATAAATAAAAAAGATCAAAAAAAAGTTTCTAGAAACAAAGGATTGAAAAGATATAAGGAGGATAGAAAAACAGGCCCAGAACCATAGCAAAAAGTGAAAAACAAGATGGCCGCGCCCATTGGCGACCACGTGGTGAAGTTTGCGCAATATTTCCCCCCCCAAGCACGCAAGAAGCATCCCCGAACACGCAATAGGTGTTCCCGAACAGGAAAAACGCATCGTGAATGGGCGGAACAAGCAACTCCGCGTGCTTGCGGAACTCCGCGTAGCTCGCAGAGTTTTTTTGCGACTTCGCGGAATTTCGCATAGCACGACTACGCGAACTCTGCCCAGGGTTACACTCAATACACTATTGAAACCCCTCCAAAGAACCATGGGATCCTGTTACAGCGTGAAAGCACTCATTGGTCAGAAATTCCACTTGATTGGAATTGGGTGCATAAATAGAGCCTATCAGTATGTGATTTCCCTCCAGGTGACCCTCGAAGAGAACATATTGACCCTACGGATCTTTAACTATGGCGGTCACTGTGAAGGGGACACACGTCCTGACTGGATAACCCATGCAGTAGACACGACCAAGCCAGCATCGCTGAAGTTGTGCAGCCTCCGACAGTGTAAAGTGAGACTCTTGAATTAGTGCTATGTATGTGGATCTATGGTGCAGATACGAGTGAATGACATACTGCGTGCAGGAGTGTGCATTCCCTCACATTCTAGGTAAGTACATTTATGCTAGCCATGGCTCTAAAAACTGTAGATAGAGCAAAGCGGCATGGCAGAGAGGGCACAGGCCATCCACCCTGCAATGCTCAAGGAGAGGAGGCGCGGACAGTGGAACAGCAACCAACCCAGGTCATGTAGCGTCAAGGAGTAGTGTGCGCACAGCATGAGAAAAGATCGCAGTTCCCCCAGCATAAGCAAAACCCCCCAAACATGAAACAAAGCATAATGGGTGAAAAAAGAAGCATAAATTACTTCACAAAAAATAATAATAAGGTCCACCACATGAGAAAACAGTAAACGTAACATCCAGGAAACAGAGGGTACTCATCCAAGGTGGTCTGCAGTTGGAGGCGTCACCTGGGATGGCATAACTGAGTCCAGCTTAGAAGGCCAGATGGTCAAAAAACAGTTGTCACTGGAGGACTTCGACAGCTTCTCATCCAAGTTGGATAAAGGAGTGGAATCCCTCATCGTCGCAGCCATTTGCAACGCTTGATGCCGCTCGTCAATTATCTGTTCCAGTTTAGGTGTTTCACGAACTCGTGGGGGGCAGTCCCCACAGCAGCAGCTGTGTTGATGCTTGTCATTCACACGAGCACTCTGAGCTGTGCTCCTGGCGCTGGCAGGTCAGTTGGGGCCAATCCATCTGTGTCAATCCAGTCCCAGGTGTCTTTAGGATCCATGTTAAGTAAGTCTTGCCATCTCACACAACACGGAGACGCGCAAGAAAAAGAAAAGTATACCTGATTTCCAACACCTAGAGCCGACGTTTAAATGCGAGGAATGAGTTCTGTTGGCTCTGCACAGGAAGTGTGTAATCTCATTATCATAACCTGTGCATCGTCGACCGCCAGATCCGAAAGCCAGCGGGCCTCCTGCAGGATGAGATCGTGATCCCGGTAGTGTAGCAGGCAAATCACCATCAGCCTGGGGTTAGTTTCCGGGGGAAGTCTATGCGCCAGAACTTGATGCACCCTTTCAGTAGAGAAGAAGGGAGACAGCGCAGCACGGGGGAGAATACTGCGCAACCATTGTTCTACATAAGAGACTGCATCCTTTCCTTCCACATTTTTGGGCAATCCAACACGCAAATATTGTTTCTTCGGGAGTGCCCTTTGGCGTCTTCGGCTCTCTCCTCTAGGACACAGGCACGATCCTGTATGGCACTAAGCCCCTTCTCAATCTCATGAGCCTGTGCATGTACTGTGCAGATTGCTTGTTTGGCATTTTGGCCAAGTTGTGGTCATCAGCTTGTAATAAGGTAAGATCTGCTGCTACAGTATCAATTTCATATTCCAGAGAGGCCTGGGAATGTTAGATGACTGCTAGGACAACATCCAGTTTACTGTAAAAAAAAAAAGTAGAGTCAGTGGTTGGATCCTGCGAGTCAACACCTCCAGTTGCCTGCTGGAAAGCAGGAGTAGATTGGGCGGGAGTGGGAGTATGAGCATGTGTTTCTCTTTCCCTCGTAGTCAAGTTCAATCAAAAGGATAATTCCAATTTTGTGACACAAGAAGATAATCATCGACGATTTGAGCGGCTGTTCCATTTTCCCCCACCCCAAAAAATTGATCTTTTTGCACAAATGAAATGATAAAGTGGCTGATGCCAATAAAAAACTGCTGTTCCATTTCCCCCCCCCTCAAAAAAATGGATCTTTTTGCACAAATGAAATGATAAAGTGGCTGATGCCAATAAAAAAACTTTTTCTTCAACTCAAATCGTCGATGATCATCTTCTTGTGTCACAAAATTGGAATTATCCTTTTGATTGAACTTGACTACGAGGAAAAGAGAAACACATGCTCATACTCCCACTTTCACTTAACATTTTGAGGCTGGAAAGGTCCAGAGCCTTGAGCCCAGTTTCTCTATTACAATAGGAATTAATATCCAGATCCAGGACCTCTGGACCTTCCCTTTTTTTGCTTTGAACTGTAGATTGGGCGGGAGTGCCTTGTGTCCCAGAGTGCAGGAATCCCATGGTGAAGTATGGGCACTACAGGCAGCTGAAAAAGGGCCTGCTTGCGAGCGCCAGGTGGACCGGGCCAGGCACAGAAGCACGAGCAACCCAACCAACAAGGATGGAGGAGTGAAGAGCCGTTCCTGGAAATGAGGGAAAATAAACGAAGTGCAAAGTAAGTGGTCAGTGTGAAAGTCATGGGTACCAGCCAAAGCAGGTTAGGTGGAAGGAAACACCTTTCAGGGGGGCCCGCTTGTACATCTAGGTTCCAGCAGTCCGGCATGCAGCACAAGCAGCCCCCCAGTGCAAATCAATAAGCAACAAGGTCCAGAGTGTAGGTCCCTCTCAGTTTAAAATAACACAGTGCATTCTCACCTGGCAGCAATAACGACATGAAAAAAGGGGGAGGGTTCGACTCCAAGCAGTGGCCACTGGTGGAAATCCACACTGACAGATGGAATGAGAGGGCAAGTTGTACATATGTGGTGTCAGGGAAGGGTGAGAGCTTCAAAATAAGTCTTGGAACACAGCACCCCTGGGCTGCCAGAGTCGAAGCAGTAGCAGAGCCCACAGGTGGGCGCACCAGTCAACCAACTGGCATGGAGAGAGAGGTAGGCAGGATGAGGTTCCTGATACCTAGGTGGGGCAGTGTCAAAGCAGGTGAGGCCCAATGAGGGTTGTGTGCAACAATGACACCCTTAGTGTACTTACAGGTAGGTGCCTGCCGAATAGAGTCACGAGGCAGGGCAAAGGGTTCAAAAACTTTTCCTTAGGTCTAGGACACTTGAAAGAGGTTCCAACATAATACCATGCCCACAGTGCTGCACCAGATAGACCCTGGCACCACAATGGCAACAGATGCGGGCGAGTCTCCCAATACTCTCAGTGGCCTCCAATGTTCACCTCCACACTGCCTATGGTAGAAGCGGAGGAGAACAGTGAAGCACCTCTGTGGATGGCCCGGTCTGAAGTCTCAAATCAGGCACACAAACTCTGTGGCTGCCGTACTGAATCAGCGTGGTGGGAGGAAGCGTGGGCCCGGAATTTCAAGCGTGATGTGGCTGCAAAACAGTGGCCCACAGCACCCTACAGGCCTTGCTCACCCCTGTAGTGAATATGGGGGCCCACGCACGGCTCCTGCAGCACCTGTTGGCACCTACACCGGGGCAATGGATGCCAAATAAGTTTCACTGCAGAGCTCCATTTCACACTGTGAGCATTAAGACGCTCCCCATAGCAGCAACATGGGCACACCTGGCTCACAGCTTTGAGCACCAGCAGTCACCCAGGCCACCACTCCCACATGACAGCCAAGGAAGGTGCGTGGACCCCGGAAAGGGGTCCAGATTGTTGTTAGTCCACCAAACAGTAGGCAGGTGCATGGAAAGGGGTGGAAGGTGTATCTGGGCAAAGATAAACAACAGATAAGGGCAATATTATGTGAAGCTCCACTAGAGAGTGACCACCATCTTGGACACTGAAACCACAGACCCCCAGAAGATGTCACATATGATACAGAGATGGAGACAGAAGTCTGTGAAATAGCTAAAAGTGGCACCAGAGTCCTCTGCTAATTGCTGCTGCTCGTATCAGGTGCTGACTGCCAAGAACGTGCCCAGTGAGAAGTCGGTTGTCAGTGACACTTTCGACATCCGGCCCTCACCCTTTTTCTGGCAATGCAACACACCTGCTGCACCATCTTCTAGGCAGGAAGAGTCTAGGAGGAGGATCACCTCTGGGATTATTGTTACCACCACCAAAACCAAACCCCATGTCTCTCAGCCCTGCAGTGACAAAAGTCATAGAGACTAGCAGTTAATCTGAAAATGATTTGTCCCAGTAGCAAACCAAGTCTTCACACAAAAGTCAACAACAGGAACCACAGCCAGTGTTCATTACTGTTTATGACTTATGCTGCGAGGGACCATTGATCGTTTATAATTATGATGCCATTCAAGTCATTCCACAGCTTGCAGCAGTTGCGATGTTTACCATAGAGAAATTATCAAGGGTGGTACATGCACACCGAGTGTTCAAAAAGTACAAGTTAAGTTCAATAGATTGAAAAGTTCTGCGTGCAGATCAGGTATCGCTCACTGGTCCATGAGCATCCTAATGTATCGTGAAAGCGTCCCCCTAGGGGAGACGTCCCCTCAGTGCACAGCTTTATTTTCCAGATGAGTGGAGTAATCCCATTCAAAACACTTTAAACCATATGTGATCTGTCAATTGAATGTATTCTTTTTTCTTCATAAATTCTTTTGTCAATATTAAACAAGTGAACTTCATGTTAGTTCCACAAAACAGAAATTTCGCATCGGTTTGCATGAAAGTTGGGGTCCCAATTGGTCAATCCCAATGCATTTCGGGCTCAGTGGGCCCTTCGTCAGGGGAAACGTTCAAGATCTGTGAGAGGGAAGCATGGAAAATAGTTGGGTTACCATCACTGGGTACACCAGATATATGTGTTAATAGTAATAGGGGGATAGTGCAAAGTCCCATACATGTACATGACAACTAGCTTTATCCAACTGGACCACGAGTGTGGTGAAAATGGTAAAATAGAGTAAAAGGAAAGTTATCCCGTAATTTACCTCCGGGATAGAGAGGAAACTCGCAGATCTTAATGGCCTCATCATTAGGGGGCAAGAGGCAGCACGAGCAACTCAAATTCAACAAACCGACTGCATCTGTGCCCCAATAATTGATAAATTATCAACGCTACTGATAATGTTAGGGAGTCTTCTAGCTGACCTAAAACTAAATCTACCAGCGCAAATTACAACTAAAGCCAACGTAGGAAGCACCACTCAAAATGAACAGTCAATCGAAATTGATAACACACAGGTCATACTTCAAAAAGTAGGGAATATACCTCCCAACCTAAAACAAACCCCAGAAAACTCCATCTTAAGGAACTCAACAGAAGAAAGCGCCAACACAGAGCCACTTAAGAACGCAAGAGCACGCCGAAAGCAAAAAAGGAAGGGTAGAAACAGGAAAATATTGGCGGTGAGTTACACGGAGGAGAATCAACCAGAGGCAACTTCTGGGGAAAGGGAGAAAACAAGGAAATCTCTGACTTCTACCCCAGTTAAGAAGACACCGCACTTAAACAAGAGACTGAAAGCCACAAGGAATTCAAACACACCGGAACCTTCAAAGCCATCAAAACCACTTGAGATAACATTCGACCGCTTGAGGCCGAAGGAAAACAGTACAGCAACACACATGCAACAAAGTGAAAGAACAGAGCCGGATAATATCATTCAGAACAGTTTAATGAGAGTGGTAGAAAATCCGCAAATGGAAGACCGACAAAATAGGATCAAGCCGGCCAAAGAGCTAGTAATAGAGGATACCCACGGAAGTAGCATTGCTATCCGCGACACGACAAACGACAACCAGCAATCACATAGGTCTAAATTTCACGACATCATTGCATCAAAAGAGACAGATATAATTCTGTTTGTGCCAGAATATAAATCCAGAGGAAGAGTGGATACCCTAAATAGGGGAAACATATTGAGACTTCTCCATTCTATCAAAGGTCTGGACAAAATTAGCTCAGCAGACTTACTCGGTGTCGAATTTCAAACAACACCGAATCAACAGTGCCAAGAAACAACAAGGAAACATGGAAATCAGATGAGATAGCAGACTTAATTCTGGAAGAAACTAATAAATTCTACCAGTGGGGAATAAGGCTAGAACCAGGAAAAAGAATAGCCTATCCTACTCCCCTCTTAGAAGAATTCAATAAAGAGCCTTCGCATTCTGCTACATCTATTTTGAAAGGAGTACGTAGCCACTCCCCAGGACCCCATCGGAGTCCTTCAAATATCGAAAATTCAACAATACATTCAACTGCACCTAGCTGGGCAAATATACAACGTACAATAACAATGAAGGGTATACAGTGACAAGGGGTATTCGATCCATCCCCTTCACCCATCGACTTAACAAAAACTAGATTGTGCATTTGGAATATTAACGGACTGGCGAATAAGTTGGAGGACCCTGATACACTAAATTACATAAAATCATTTGACCTGGTATTATTACAAGAAACCTGGGAAGAGAATGAGATAGCCATACAAGGATACACATCACACATCGTCCCAGCTATCAAAGGGTCAACATTTGGCCGTCGTTCTGGTGGCCTGATGTTATTTGGTTCAATACTCACCGTAGGAACAATAGTAGAGATTAAGGCTAAAATTGCAGCTCCAAGCGCCATTCAGGCAATAGCCATAACAACTAAAATTAATAAGGTAGACCGGCCGCTCATAATAATCAATACATACATACACCCGAAGCATAGGTAGAAAGCGGCTAAAGAATTGGTCAGAATAATGGAAGAATGGGACGCTGAGAACTTAATTTTAGCAGGCGATTTCAATCTCTTTCTCTTTGGATCAGTCCTAGAAGATGAGTTAGCTCAGGAATTAGATATAGCATGGGGAATACCAAACCAAGCCCCAACACTTCCAACTAGACAAACAAGATGTTCAATCGAATTACTTAAAGATCTGGAACAACTAAACCTGAGGGTGTTGAATGGCCGATTCAAAGAGGATAACCCGCCAGCACCAACTTTTCACTCAGCGTCTACTTCCTCCTATTTAGATTTTACCCTGGCAACCCTCCCCCTGTTTAGCAGCATAGTCTCATTTACAATGGGCGAAAGCGGACAAAAAGATCATCTACCGCAAGAAGTGACGTTAAATACAATCAGAGGAAACCACTCGGAAGAAAGGATAAGTGCGGGCTCCGAATACACCTCGGATTTTAAATGAATAAGGTGCAAGCCCAATAAAATCGAAGAGCTATCCAACAATGCGAACATATTAATCAATCGCGAAAACAATCTGATAGCGAACCCAATAGAGGCTTGGGAGGGTTTCACAAAGGAGCTCGGGATAAGGTTAGCCACAAAGACGAGGACCCATATGGAGAGACTGTGGGGTCCGGTTCTAGGGAAGGCAGCACTTTGCGAAATAAAAAACCTCAAACGGAATATAAGCCAAGCCTTGAGACAGCTGCGTAAATGACCACAAGGCCTAGCCCTGCAAAGCGAGTTACGGCAACTGAAGGCAAAGTTAGAAAAGAGGATTTGGGAAAAGAAAAAGCTATTGAATGAAGACCTATGGGCAAAAATCATGCATGACTCGAAGCTCAAAAACAGCGCCCGGTTTTGGCAGACAATAAATAGCCTACAACGACCAGCGCATCAAGGTATAAATTCACACATTGCAGAATCTAACTGGGCACACCATCTGTATAATTACTTTAAGGATAATTATCAAGAGGGGAATTTTCCCGAGGAAAGCATGTGGACTACCGAGAGGAACAAGAGAGAACCCAACTCTGACAGCATTAGACAAAGGAATGGTGAGGGCAAACGGCATGATAAAATCCTGAGCAAACAAAAGGACCTTGGGGCGGAACACACAACGGTCTTTAAATCATCATCTTACAGCAAAGAAGTTAGTACCGAAATAACAGCGGCTCAGATCAAGCGACAAATTACTAAAGGGAAGCCGGAAGGAGCCCCAGGACCAAATGGAATTCCACCAATACTGTATAAGTATGATGCAGAATTCTGGAGCAACGCATTGGTACCAGTCTTTAAGAGCATTCAGGAAACAGTAACAAGCCCGGCCTCCTGGAAAGGATCAATAATCAGCCCAATTTACAAACAGGGCGACAGGAGTAACCCCAAAAATTACCGTCTCGTCGCCCTACAAGACATAGAGGCGAAGTATTATGCGGGGCTAATCCTAGAGGAATTATCATCCTGGGCATTGTCCAAACACATCATTCCCGTAAGTCAAACAGGATTTTGTAAAGGGCACGGCACCACTACTAATATCATGGCACTAACCTTGTTGATAGATGCGGCCAAAGCTGCAAAGATCTCGCTATTTTTATGTTTCATAGATTATAGCGCAGCATTCGACCACGTAGATCGAGCGAAACTCTGGCAGAAGCTGGAAAAGTGGGGGATACCCAAGCCTCTCCTCAATCAGTTGATCCTTTTACATACAGATACTTGGGTCAAGATTAAGCTGGGAGCAGGGACGCACCCCTCACGGTGAATCAACGCCTCCAAAGGCCTAAAAAAAGGGTGTGTTCTAGCCCCCACGCTTTTTAACCTCGTTTTAGCAGACCTCCCAGGGGAATTGGATAATAGTATATCACACGCCCCACTCTGGGAAATATCTCGCAGTCCAATCTCCTATACGCAGACAACCTGGTTTTAATAGGCCGAACTCCAATCGGCCTCCAACATCTGTTGGATACCACTAACAAATTTTCACAATGTAATGCATTACACATTAATTTAAAGAAAACCAAAATTATGGCAGTAAATTACAACAAGACCAAGAAAATCACGTGGTATCTGGACGGGAGTAGCCTAGACCGGGTAACCAACTACAAGTATCTCGGAGTTCTACTCGACAGCAGAGGCTCGTACAAACCCCAACTGGAGGCCTTGCGACGGAAGGGCACCATGAGTTGCCTTGCAATGAAATCCTTGAAGAAAGTCCTACCAGATCGAACATTAGATCCCCTATTACAGGTGATTCGAGCATGTCAGCAGCCAATGCTCACATACGGGAGTGAACTAATGCAAGGTAAAGATGCGACAGTTTTAGACAAAACAATTGGTAGGTCATATAGAATAATTTTTCGGCTACCAAACTATGTGTCACCTGCTCAAATACGCCTGGAATTCGGTCTTCAGAAGCAAACCGTGGAAAAAAGGGGTGCCTATATAAAAAGCTGGCAGAAGATCAGAGGCTCTGAGCAGGGATCCCTAAATGCACATCTATGGTTTGAACTGTCACACCGAGAAAAATCACCCGCCAGAGAGTACTTGCTGGAATCATTGGAAAGGCTCGAATTGACTAACCTCTGGAAATCCCCCATAGATCATAAGAGCTTCAAAAAGGTCGTAACCAAAGTAACAAAACTGATATCCTCAATAGAAGACAAGAAAACTTTGGCCAAGCGGGCTCATGGATGGACAGTACTTAACGACTACGCAGCTCTTACGCCACAAGCTTATTTAAAAATGAGAGTTAAACAAGAGATAAAAGAAAAAAAAATTAAATTGCGCTTGGGCATTATACAAATTCTCCCTCACTTGCCCCCATGGAAAAGGAGACCAGACGAACAGTCCTGCCGTCTTTGTGGATCAGGAAAAGAGAAGAGGATCTAATAGATATAATTTGCATTTGTCCAAGCCTGCTAGACATCAGACATGCCTTGCTTTGATCAACATTGAACCAGAAGGGCATCAGGACTTGCAGGCAGGCAGTAAAACTATGGGGCATATTCTCAAGAACGGGTGATAACCATTGCAAAAGTGACTTAACGCAACCCTTAACATCGCAGTCCATCGCGGGACATTTACGCCGTGTTAACCAAGTATTCACAACGCGGTGGTACCATGCGATAGTCTCCAGATAACGCGTCAACTGACCACGTTAAAATCAACACCACGCCGCAAAAATGCGAAACACCAACACCAAAAAAGCTGCGATGAGGCCGAACGCGATACAAAAAGCAGCGAAAACCAGCGGCAGGCCTGTAAATCCCACGCGTCTGGCGGGAAAATGCACCATAGAAGCAACAAAAACAACACACCAGAAACAATTCAAAGTGTGTAGCAACATGGATGCACCCTGACCCAGCACAGAGGCCAACGCGAACCCCACAAGCCCCACAGACCACCAGCAAGGACCAACTGGGTCGGGGAAGGCCAAGGAGAAGAGGGAGAGGAAGACGGGGTGCAGTCCGTAGGAAAACAAGACCAGCGTCACGGATGTGACAGAACACTACCAGCAACTGACCCACATTCAGACCACCTTGAATGCAGCCGGAGTGCCGAGGAGGCCAATGGAGGAGGCCAAGAGGCGCTGGCATGACGTGAAAACCTAAACCAGGCCCAAAGCCGCTGCCAACACGAAGGCAGCTACGGCGACAGGAGGTGGGAGTCCTGTGCCACAGGAGGAGCTGGAGGAAATGGAGGCCAGCCATCAGTGTGGAGACGGTGCAAGGAGGTGGGAGTACGGACACAGCTCGAGAGGACCAGACACAACAACAACAAGGTGAGTAATGAACAGGTCCTGGGGGGACGGGGGGAGATGGGCACAATGGTACACATGCACAACGACGTCTAGCACACTGCACACCCACAATAACCCAGGGTCATGTCCCCCATCCCTGTGGCACACTGCAGCACACACACATGGCAAACACAGCCCATCCCATGACAATGTGGCACAAAGTGCAATACCGACACTGCAGAACAGGGGACACAACTGGGTCCGCTCATGTGCAGAAACAGGCCAATCACATTTGACAGAGCAGGGAACTGTGAGATGCATATGTATGGGTACAACCTCACAACAGTCATGTAGTCCAAATGTCCACTGTGCCCCCTCAAATAGCCAACGCCGCCCAAACAGCCACAATGTACATTGTCACACAGTCTGCATGTCTACAAGAACAATGCATCAACATAAATGCCAACACAATGTCAACATGCATCTCACCTTCACGTTGCAGAGGGACAAACAACCCCTCCAGCAGGTCAGACCAGACAACCAATCAGTGATGCAGGACACGACCAACACACCTTCGACACCTACGCCCTACAACAGCCCATGGACATCCCACGCAACCCACCACCAGGACCAGGGCAGACAAGCTACTTTGAGGAGAACCCAGCCCCTGCAACAAACCACACAGCATGAAGCACACGCAAGCAAGGCTGGCCCACAACACTTCACCGACCCACACATGGCACCCCAATGCCAGGTGTCAGAACGCCAAAAGGAGGTGGCCGAACAGGTGCGGGTGTGGTCTGAACCCATGGAAGGTGAACTAGATCACATACGTGGGTGTCAATCACCCTTCAGGGACCACCTACACCCCACAAAGGAGACCCACACTGCCATAGAGACACACACAGATATCATGTTGAACTGGCTACGGGCACGTGCGCCCGGCCCCTTTATTGGCAGGGCCACATGTACAGTGACACCTGTGCTGGATGTGTGTGGGGTGAGCATCAGCCAGCCCACACGGAGTGCTCGGTGCTGGCAACAACTTGAACAGTGGACACCAGTGCAATGGAAACAGAAAACACATGCATAACAGAGTCAACTGCTGAGCAACATGGAGGGAGCCGGAGCAAGTACAGAGGCACCCAACATAGAAACAGAAGTGTCCGTGAGTTGCAGTGCACTGAGGTAGGGGCACTAGAGAAGAGCGCGCTCATGTGAAGAAATTGCTAGGATTGTGTCCCTTCGGGTTAGTCCCGATGCAGATGCAGTGGGGTGTGTTACACCTGCATCAACTTCCTCATCAACGTCCCAGGTCTTCCACACTCCCTGAGGTGACAGTTGCGTCCACAGCGCAATACCCAGTATTAGATCCGGGTGTGTAGCTTGACTACCGCCACCAGTCTGCATTCCTGCCTTGGGGCTGTTGCCACCTGCCCTCCCATTGTCTGTGCCTTCTCCCGTCCGCACACTTAACACATCCTCCTCCTCATGGTCCCAGGTCTTCCCCACTGCATGAGGTGACATTGCTGCGCAACATCTCCACATCACAAAACTCAATCAGTAACGCTCCATTGGTTGCAGTGCACTGAGTCAGTGGCACCTGGAGTGCTGAGCAGGGGATCAGCCAGATGATGGCATCCACGACAGGTCTGAGCAACTCCGTCAGTCTGCCATTACCACTGTCTCGACTCTGGCAGATGGTGGTTGGAGTTGGCCCTGGCGATGGTGGCGTGTGCCTCCTGCGGTGATGCGACGTCCGGGCCGGTCAGGACTCGATTTGAAATCTGAGCCCTGGTGGTCCGCAGTTGAGACCGGGGGCAGCGGACAGCGCAGGGCCACATGCACATGGCGTCGATGACCCCAAGACCACCTTCACAGAGGTCATCCAATATTCACTCAGACAGGGTCCCGGACTTGAGCTGCACAGAGTTAGTGGCCCCGGGTGCACAGCGGCAGGCACAGGCACACCGCCACGGGACAGTGACTTGCGGTCCAATGAGGTAGGGCCACGCAGACTGAGCGGGTCCTCGTCGATGTCGGAGATGGATGTCGCGGAGTGTTTCGGGGGACAGTGGAAGGTGTTATTCCATGGCATGATGCAGGGGGCAGAAGATATCCAGAAGCAGCAAATGGAGGAGTGGAAAGCGACTGCCTCCTTGCCACCACCAATTCGGTATCAGCTGCATGAGGATGAAAACCACCCCCTGGTCCATAGACTCAAACGCCACCAATTTATGACCAGAGAGTGTCCATGAATGTCGGGGAACAGACTTAGTGGCACCAGGGCTGAGAGGGGATGCAGTCTGCGATGATGCCGGTACACTGATATGAACTCCGGCATTGACAATTCTAGACTCTGTGACCTACTGGACCGCAGTGTAGGCCGGAGGCAGCGGTCAGTAGTGGGCCACAGCCACGTGTCGTAGGCTCGCGATGCACAGAGTTAGTGACATCAGGGCAGTTGTCGGTAGTGTTCGATCACCTCCGTAATGATGGTCATTTTTTCCTCCCAACTGCAACGCGTCATCCTCGTATGCCTCTCCTTGTGTGCAATGATTCCTACTCTGCCTTTGAATAATCGATGTTCAGTTCCAATTCTGTGACCTACTCGAGCGCAGCGTAGGCCGAGAGCAGTAGTCCGCGTGGGCCCACAGAATCTTGCGGCTGTGATGTAACACTAAGACCTGTTGGCACCACATCCAAGGGTGTATAGTGACATACACTCAGCCATGATTTATGTGCTCTGCCATGGTGTAATCAAGACTCAGTTCCAAATGTGTGACCTACTTGTCCGCTGTGCATGCCGGTGGAGTACGTCAACGTGAAAGGAATACTGCGGGCCTGTGTTGCGAAGGCTGTGATGGTCTGAGGAGGCTGCCAAGGTCGCAGGCCTCAGGCTTGGAGATTGCACCGGTACGTGGTGGGCCCTCATTGACACACGCCGGTGTCAGAAGGTGGGCATTGAGGCCTGGGTGCGCAGGGGCAGGCAGGACTGATTCGGGGACCAGCATCCCGGGGTGCAGCAGGCACCCAGGATCGCTGGCAACACCGCTCACGGTGTCGGCCTCGTGGTGGGGTAAGGGGCGCTGCCCTGGCAGAGATGTGGGGCATTCTGGAAGAGGACCACGCCCATGGTTACGTGCCTTTTATTCACGCCCCTACGCTGGTCTGGCGTACGCCGGGCCAGCCCACTCCGCTCACGCTTACGGGGGGGATGTCACAAGCTACATTTCCGCGACTTCCCCACTGGCTGGGGTGACATGGCTGCATCCACTGTCCACTACACTCCAAACACCAGCGGTGTGTGTCGATATGGATATGTGTGTGGTCTGCATACTGCAGTCTTGCCAGCACATCCACGCCACACTTGGCATTGTGTACATTCTCATTCATCGGTCCCTTGTCTCCTTCGCACATGCCTGGTCCCCACCTCTTCCGACATTCTGCTATTGTGTGTCCGAGGTGCCATGCCGTAGATGGCTCATGTACATGGCTGGGCCAGGTTCCCACAGTGAGTTGTGCTGTCGTGTCTGGTGGGTGTGCATGTTGTATGTGAGCTTGTGACGTGTGCATTTCCTGTGTTGTGTGTTGCATGATTGTGGAGTTGAGGTGTGTGGTGTGTGCATTTGGTATTGGCCAACGAGCAGTGCATTTCCGTGGGTGCCATCCTGGTGGCGCAGGTTGATGATGGACTGTCGGGAGGTGCAGGTATCATGCGCACTGCCTGGGTGTTTGGCGACGTCGTTGGCGGGGATTCCACGGTGGTCCACTATTGCCTGCACATTGGTGGGATCCGTGCACTTTCTGTTGCACTTATTGTGTGCAGTGTCGCAGGGGGCCACTAGTAGGACATGTGTGCAGTCACTTGCCCCCTGACACGTGCGGAAAGCCAGCTGTGGCGTACATGCCTTGCTTGGTCTCCAGCTGTTCCTGCGCAGTGTGTGTGAGGTATGGATGTTGGGGTACCAAGCTGATGGTGTCATCCATGACCGTTGTGGGGGACTTGGTTTGGCCAGGCTGTGTGACTCCTCCGTCTCAGGTGGAGGTTGGTTGGAAGGTACCAGAGGCCAACACGTGCAGCACGGCCAGCAGCTATGTCTGCGGTGGGATGTTGGTTGTCCGCTGTGTTGGTACCGTCAGCCTGTGGGCTATGGTGGTCAGGATGCGGAGGAGGGTTGTCCCTTTGGGCATATAGTGGGCAATGACATTCTCTGGTGTTGGGTCTGTGGGGTTGGTCCATTTTAGGAGGGCCGCTGTCTTTGTCTGCGCTGCCTCAGTGTTGGTCCGGGGGGGTGGGTGTCCGGGGGGGTGGAGGGGGGTGGTGGTGGTTGTTGTTGTCCTCGCGGGGCTCCGGGATGCATGGTGAGTAGCTCCATGGCATCTGTTGCCCTTCAGGTGTGGCTCTGGTCTGGGCTCCATTTTGTGGTGTAGGCTGTGGTCCGACTTTGCACCAGGTCAGGGCAGGTGTTAGTTTCCTGCTGCTAACGCGCCTTATCACCTGTTTTGTGGTTTTATCGCTGATCGGGCTGGTCATTGAGAATGTTGAGGTGTGGTGTTGTCGCGGGTTTTTTCTCGGGAACGCCTACTCTACATCTCATTAGCGATAGTTGCAGGGGTCATCTGTGGCGATGTTTTTTACGGATGCTTTTGCAGGTAAACTGGTGTTATAGGCTGTTAGCACCAGCTTGTGAATGTTGCGATACATTTATCTCGACTTTGGCTGCGATAAAGTGCCGTTAACTCGGCGATAGCTCCTTGAGAATATGCCCCTATGTTTTAACCCAGAAGAGATCCAACTAAACTGCTGATTCACAAAGTACTTTGATAAAGTGGCAGAAAGACTTACGCTCTTGCTACAAGCGACAGCAGAATAGAAGATAGCCGGCCCAACCTGACTGAGCATTTTAATAGACAATAATGATTGCACTCTTGAAGCACAAGCACTTTATCTACACTTTTATATACGTTAAAAGGCTTGAACTGAGACTCTGAAGCATAGGTACTTTGTTCATATTTTTATCCATTGCAAAAGGGCTGAATAGACAATAACACCGACACTCAATTCGACCTCTACCTAAAGCATAGCAGTTGAGAGAGTGATTTTAAATGGTAAAGTGTCAATTGAGATAATGGTTTTTATCCTCCTTTTTCTTCTTTTAACTTGTAATTTCTCAATGGGATTTTTCTTTTAAAATTGTGAGTTTTAATTAACTGTACAATAAAATTACCTTACCTTACCTTACCGTAATGGTGTGTTAAAATGAAAGGTGCATGTTACTATAAATGTAATGGTGGTGACAACTCAACATGCTATTAGGATTCATGGTGTGCCCCATAGGGGCGAATAAGACCCAAGCGGTCTGCAATAAAATGACACAAGTAGAGAACTAGTAACTTCTGGCAAAAAGTCCCTGTGCTGGTGGCGGGCAGAGAAATGAAAAAATAAAGTGCAGTGGAGCGCAAGTGCAATTAAAATATGCAGCGGAGAGAAAACGTGAAACATGGTTAACGGTAGTGTGGGTAAAGGCAAGAGATGAAAGGCGCCGTTTTGAAGAGCGCGCAATGTGCGTATATAGACCCTGGGCAGTCTGCGGTGCCACATGCAGGCTAAAGTTAACGGTGAAAAATAATAGAGTGAAACGTGAGTATGCTTGAAATAGTGTTGGTTAACCATGCAGCAAGAAAACAAGCATGCTGCGTGCTGGAGAGCTTATTAACGCTGGTATAAATAAAGGCAAAAAATGAACTGCGGCGTTCTGGGAAATCCGAGTTTAGACCCTACCGGTCTGTAGTGCCACATGCAAATATTCGTGTCCAGACCCGAGCGGTCTGTGGTGCCACATACAGGCTGAAGTTAACGGTAAAAAATATTCCAATGAAGCACAAGAAATAATGTCGATGAAACATACAGCGAGAAATAAGCGTGCTGCGTGTTAGAGAGCTTGTTAATGCTGGTGTAAATAAAGAACTGCGGCATTCTGAAGAATCCGAGTTTTGACCCGAGCGGTCTGTAGTGCCACATGCAAATGGAAGTTAAGGCAAAAAATGAAAGAACAAGTTCATACCTTGTGGTTAGTTACCACGGATTCCAAAAGGATCCACAGTCGAAGACTATGTGCTCGGTAGATGCCCGAGTTTAAAAGCGTGCCAGTCCAGCTGCTACCACAGTGGTAAAGCGAGAAAGCAGACTGGTGTGGAGTGTTAGGAAGCCGGAAATGAGCGCCATATTGAAATTTTGAAAAATGTATAAAGTGTGAATCATTAAAGCAAATGGTCTCAAGCATAAAATGAATAAAATGGAAAAAAAAAAAAAAATGAAAAAAATGAAACAAACCCAAATAATAGGAGAAATGAGTGAAAATAAGCAAATGTAAAAGGATTGACTGACATGCAATGAAGAATATTGGGAAAAGGTGAAAAAGAAAAACAACAAGAAAAATAGAGAATGGGTATGGTAAAGAACAACAATATGCTTTTTGACGATATGGTAAACAGAGAGACATGTCAAGATCATCCGGGGGCACATGGATGGGAGAACAGGAAATCTGTGGTCAAATGCGTGTAAACCAAGGTTAAATAAAGCAATACGAGTACAAATGAAGTCCAGAATTAACATGAGAGGAGTCTGATGGCCTGACTGGATGCTGAAGGTAGGAAAGAGAAAAAATGGTGTACAAGACATTTAGTGAATAACCATTGACGAAAAAAAGTTGTAACTATAAGAGAAGATAGAAGCATGTAAGGGCAATGGAAAAAAAAACATATAAAGACAATAAAGAAACTGAGTGAGAGAACAAAGTCAGATTATAAAAAGCAACTGTACTCCATACGGTCATTCAGACCATTAGGGTGTTGAGTGTCCAACAGTTTAATCCAAAAAATTCTCTTTGTAAAAGAGACTTGATGATGTTCGTGCCTCTCTGGGTGTGATGGATTCCAAATCCAAAAAGTGCAATTGGCTCACATTATGGTTATGGGCCTGAAAGTGTGTAGCTACACATGATTTTTGATTGTGTGTCCATATATTGCTTTTATGTTCATTTATCCTCACTTTGATTTTTCGTTCTGTCTTGCCTATATAGGCTAAACCACATGGACATTTGAGCATATAAATGACATTCATACTGTCACATGTTACTGTGGTTCACAGTTTAATGGTATGACCTCTTCGCGGATGAGTGACGGAGTTGCCTGAAATGACATTATTGCAGTTGTTGCAGTTGTAGCATGGTATGGTTCCCTTATGTTGCTTAAACTCTGATGAAGGTTTTGCGGTGGAGATGATGTCCTTAATGTTTTTACTCCCCTCATATGCAAACAATGGTTGCTGGTTGAATATACCATTGTGTGTCCATATATTGCTTTTATGTTCATTTATCCTCACTTTGATTTTTCGTTCTGTCTTGCCTATATAGGCTAAACCACATGGACATTTGAGCATATAAATGACATTCATACTGTCACATGTTGCTGTGGTTCACAGTTTAATGGTATGACCTCTTCGCGGATGAGTGACGGAGTTGCCTGAAATGACATTATTGCAGTTGTTGCAGTTGTAGCATGGTATGGTTCCCTTATGTTGCTTAAACTCTGATGAAGGTTTTGCGGTGGAGATGATGTCCTTAATGTTTTTACTCCCCTCATATGCAAACAATGGTTGCTGGTTGAATATACCATTGAAATCAGGTTTGGTGCGTAGCATAGGCCAGTGTTTCAAAATTAATTTCTTGAACGCTATACTGGAGGTGGAGAATTTGGATACCATAACCATGCGTTCTCCTTTGTTGGGTTTGGTGACAGATGTTAGAAGTTGTTCACGGGACATCTGTGTCACTCGTTGTTCTGCTTCTCTTAAAATTTTGGGTGGATACTTTCTTTCCTCAAATCTTTTCATCATAGTCTGTATGTTATCAGATAATTTGTCAGGCTCTGATATTATTCTTTTGACACGCAGTAACTGGGAAAATGGTAAATGGCATTTCAACGATGTCTGGTGGAAACCATTGAAGTGTAATAAGTTATTGCAATCTGTAGATTTCCTGTACATATTAGTTTCTAGTTTGTTCCTGTTTCTTGAGATGTTAACATCCAGGTAATTGATGGAGCTCTTGCTGTACTCATGGGTGAATTGAATGCGTTCATCGATAGAGTTTAGGTGTTCTATAGCCTGAGAAAGTTCTCGTTCTGGGCCCTTCCATAGTAAAAAGATGTTGTCTATGAATCTCACAAAAGTTATCAAGTGTTCAGTCCAGATGTTATTGGTTAGTATATGGTCAATCTCAAATTTATGCATAAAGAGATTCGCATAGCTGGGAGCTGAGCAATTGCCCATAGATGTGCCTGTGAGCTGTAAAAAGTACTCTTTTTCTGAGCAAAAGTAGCTGTGGTATAAAGTGAAATTCATCAACTCCAATAGGAAGATTTTCAGATCTTCATCCCAATTGGTTCTGGCTATAAAATATTCCATTGCTTCAATCCCCGCATCATGTGGAATTGAGGTGTAGAGCGCTTTCACGTCGATGGTGCAGAGAAAAATTTCATGATCTGTCGCCAAAACAATTTTTTGCATTTTCTTGAGGAAGTCAGTGGTATCTTTTATGTATGTGGTCATCTGTTGGACCAGGACCTGTAAGTGTTTATCCAAGTATTTTCCAATTGGTTCGTGAAGAGACCCACGGGTGGACTAAGGGTCTAAATGGAGGTTTTTGCAAATTCTTGTGGATTTTAGGTAACATATAGAATGTTGGGGATCTTGGATATGTTTGAAAAAGGTATCTCTTGTCCCTCTCAGTGATGGTACCTCTCTGCATGGCTTTATCCAAAAGATTTTTCAGATTTAAAGTGAATTCGCTAGTGGGGTTTACTTGTAGTCTCATGTAAGTGGTAACCTCATATGCATGTTCTTCTACACTTTGGAGATAAAAAGCTGCATCCATTATTACCAGCGCCCCTCCTTTGTCAGCCATGGTACCTTTGATGGTGGGGTTGTTAGCGATTTTCGTTAAGATACCTCTTTCTTTCATAGTTACGTTTTGATGTTTTGACTTCTGTTTATGTAAATTAGGCAAATGATGCTTAACAATAGTCTCAAAAGAGTCCAGAATTTTGTGGCTACCTGGAGCCATAAAGGTGCTTGTAGGACTTGGCCTTTTTAGCTAAAGTTCCCTAAACTTTTTGCTTTCCCCCTAGACCGTTTTCCTGACATAGAGTTGCCCATTTAGATGCTTTGGGTACTTTGCCACTGCTGATCAGTGTCAAAGTACAAGGGTTCCCTATGTAAAGTACAATGGTAATTGGTTGGCCATGATTGGTATGTTTGCCTTACTAGTAAAAGTCCCTAGTGATGTGCACTGTGTGTGCAAGGGCTAGTAATGCAAAGGCGCACAGAGAAGGGAACTCAGGCCTTCAGTGTAGGGCCTGCGCGCAGTTTGCTAAGTTAGCATGTTGTCCTGACAAGTGCAACCACTTGTCAGGCCTTACTTTCCCTTTTGCGTACACTGTGGGCACCCCTGTGGTAGGTCCCGGGTAACCCCTGGGCAGGTTGCAGTGTAGGTAAAAGGCAGGACATATACTGAGGTCTGTGCTATGTTCTGATAGTGAGAAAACACTCCATTTCGTTTTCACTGGTGAAAGGCCATTCTGCCCATAGGACAGAATGGGGGAGGCTGGGTATGGTGTTTTGTTGGCCTAGTTTCCTATAAGTTTATAATGGTGAGGTGAAGTTTAGTATGTATGAACTCAAAGTGTCATAACACATCTTTCTATGAAAGTGGTTTTGTCACTGTGTGTTCAGAAACCACTCTTTTAGAAAGTGGCTGAGTTTTGTGCTTTAAGCATTTCTGTGTGTCTCTGCTGAATGCGGAAAGACTGTCTGGATCTGAGATGGGAGGGGGTGTGATGGCACCTGGCTGACCTGCATCTGGAGAGTATGCGAGGAGAGGCCCCGGGAGGTGAAGAGGCCTGGGTTGCAGCTATAAAACAATTGACCCATTACCTGCTGAGTGATTAAGGGTCCAGACCCCCAGTATCAAAGGGAGAAAGGTGACACTGGGAGGGAGACACCCAGAACTGATTTAGGCAGGGGTCAGGGACCCCTGAGCACAACGAACTTCAAAGACATGAAGGGGTATAACTAAGAGAACTGAAACCCCTAGAATTTGGTGTAATTTTGAATGGCGAAATGGACAGGTCGAGTCTGCAAAGGCTTTGACCTCTTTCGTGGTCAAGAAGAACCTTTGCCAAGGAAGAAGTTGCTGAAGAGACTGCTGGATAGGATTGACCCTTGCTTCGTGATCTGGGGCTGGCCTGCAGTTTGTAGCTTTTACTAAGGAAGAGACTGAAGGGACATTGCAGTGGGTGGTGTCCCCCCCTTCTTGAACAGGACTGTGCTTTGTGCTGTGTCCTGAAGCCCAAGGGCCCGAGGTGAGCTGGCTCCCTGTTTGGAAACACAGGAACATAAAAGTTTCCGGAGAAGTCCCAAGCAACGCGGTGTGCGTGTGCTTTTGCAGCTTGAGACCCTCAGAAGTTGTGCCTTGTGATCGTGGGCATGCAGGAGTAAACTGAGTCTCGGACGCGCAGGGTGCGTGTCGTGGTGCAAGCCGAGGTGTTGGTGAGGAGCGCCTGGTCATTGTGTGCACCGGGAGACGAGGTGAGACTCGGACACGCAGGGTGCGTGTCGTGGTGCAAGCCGAGGCATTGGTGAGGAGCGCCTGGTCGTTGTGTGCACTGGGAAAAGAAGTGAGTCTCGGACGCGCAGGGTGCTTGTCTTGGTGCAAGCCAAGGCGTTGGTGAAGAGCGCCTGGTCGTTGTGTGCACCGAGAGAAGAGGTGAGACTCGGACGCGTAGGGTGCGTGTCGTGGTGCAAGCCAAGGCGTTGGTGAAGAGCGCCTGCTCGTTGTGTGCACCGGGAGAAGAGGTGAGACTCGGACGCGCAGGGTGCGTGTCGAGGTGCAAGCCGATGAGTGGTGACGATCGCCTGGTCATCGTGTGCACCAGAGAAGAGGCGAGTCTCGGACGTGCAGAGTGCGTGTCGCGGTGCAACCAGAGGCGCTGGTGAGGAGTGCCTGGGTAGCGTGTGCACCGAAATTGAAGTAAGTCTCCACAAGTGCTGAGGGTGGGTCTTACTCTTGGTGTCCACTGAGACCGCCGGAAGGAGGGCCAGGTCATTGGGCCCTCGGGGTGCAACAGTAGCAGCCCGGACCAGCAGTCCCGGAGGAGCGGAGTCGCCGGCCCGAGCTCGCCGTGCCCATTGACAGAGTTCTGGATCAAGGCCCAAGTCGCTGAAGGAGGGGAGGAGAGTGGGGTCGCGCCCCCAGGTAACATGGATCACCACCTGGGGTGGGGTGCGGGCTCGGAGGGACACTCTCTCGGCCTCTCGCTCCTGGCAGCTGCGTGAGCCTGTTGCTTCGGCTCGGATCGAGGCCCGTGCTGGCCCAAGGAGGGGCAGTACTGGGGCCGGAGTGAGAAGCGGTACTTTTGTGTCATCATTGGTCCATGTCGGGGGCAACTGTTAACGGAGCACCTAGACTGTCGTATTACACTTTGCATTATTGCTGCTAACGAACTATCGAACTGTCGTATGACGCCTGACTCTATTTGTGCCTGACGAACTACATGCTGGGTGCGCTACGCACTGCGTTATTTTCCCTTGCAGAGTACATGATTGCAAGCGTGGCACATTGCATTATTTTTTCATCGCACAGTACATGATTATAATGTGGCGCATTGCATTATTTCTTCAGTGCACAGTACATGATTGTAGCGTGACGCATTGCTTTGTTTCTTCCTTGCACAGGGCATGCTGGTGGTGATACGCATTGCATTATTCCTTCTATTTCAAAGTACTTGACTGTGGCGCTACGTATGGCATTGTTTCTCTATTGTACAGTTCAAGAGTACATAGTTACGCATTGCAGTATTTCGTTTCTTTTGCAACGTGTGTGATTCTAGCAATACGACCTACCTAACCGTTTGGAAATGGTTAGAAGTCAGCTTAACTGTTGGTTAGAAGTGGTGGTTGGGATTAGAACCTACCAATCCACCGGACGAAATACTACCCATTATTATATGTTGGTTTTGTATCATGTGGTCATATCGTATATCTTCTTGTATAAAGATTATACTCGTTTTATAAAAACTTGTGTGGAGTCTATTTGTGGTGACATCATTGGGTTGCTGTGAGTGTGGTTGCACATACTGTACACTCGTGCCTTGGAGATAAGCCTGGCTGCTCGTGCCAAGCTACTAAGGGGGTGAGCAGGGCTATCTCAGACGGTGTCCTTACTTAGCCTAACGTTGAAACGAGGGGTCCGGATCTCGCACCCGGCAACAGCGGTGTGGGACAGGGACTCCCGCCTCCAGCATTTGGTGGCGGCGGTGAGGGATAAGGACCCCCACTTCCAACAGTGCTCTTGAGTTTTAACACCGAGTGTTCAAAAAGTACAAGTTAAGTTCAATAGATTGAAAAGTTCTGCGTGCAGATCGGGTATCGCTCACTTGTCCACGAGCGTCCTAATGTAGCGTGAAAGTGTCCCCCTAGGGGAGACGTCCCCTCAGTGCACAGCTTTATTCTCCAGATGAGTGGAGTAATCCCATTCAAAACTATTTAAACCATATGTGATCTGTCAATTGAATTTGTCTTTTTCTTCATAAATTCTTTTGTCAATATTAAACAAGTGAACTTCATGTTAGTTCCACAAAACAGTAATTTCGCATTGGTTTGCATGAAAGTTGGGGTCCCAATTGGTCAATTCAATGCATTTCGGGCTCAGTGGGCCCTTCGTCAGGGGAAACGTTCAAGATCTGTGAGAGTGAAGCACAAAAAATAGCTGGGTTACCATCACTGGGTTAACCAGATATATATGTTACTATAAATGTAATGGTGGTGACATGTTGAGTTGTCACCACCATTACATTTATAGTAACATGCACTTTTAATTTTAACACACCATTACGGGATAACTTTCCTTTTACTCTATTTTACCATTTTCACCACACTCGTGGTCCAGTTGGATAAAGCTAGTTGTCATGCACATGTATGGGACTTTGCACTATCCCCCCTATTACTATTAAAACATATATCTGGTTAACCCAGTAATGGTAACCCAGCTATTTTTCATGCTTCACTGTCACAGATCTTGAACGTTCCCCTGACGAAGGGCCCACTGAGCCCGAAATGCATTGGGATTGACCAATTGGGACCCCAACTTTCATGCAAACCAATGCGAAATTTCTGTTTTGTGGAACTAACATGAAGTTCACTAGTTTAATATTGACAAAAGAATTTATGAAGAAAAAATAATAAATTCAATTGACAGATCACATATGGTTTAAAGTGTTTTGAATGGGATTACTCCACTCATCTGGAGAATAAAGCTGTGCACTGAGGGGACGTCTTCCCTAGGGGGACGCTTTCACATTACCATAGAGAAATAACCTAGAGCTGCCAACATCTTTTAAAAATTTTATTTTAAAGTCAACAAATGGCTTCAACCCAGAGTTCTCAGCATTGGCTTTGTGGCCACTGTTAATGACAGCAGTATTGTCAAAGCTATGGCTGATGGAGAATATTTTAGCGGTCTAGGTTTAATTCATAAACCTAACTGTACAGGATGTACTACAAAAAGAAGAGGTAGTCAACAACATACAGGTAACCTGCTGAGAAATGTGCACCTATTTTAGTCATTCATTCAAGGCCTCAAAGCAGTTGAGGATCATCCAGTGTGGCAATAAAGTACTTGTAAAAGCCCTCATAACGGAGGTGCCAGCATAATTGGTACTTAACCTACTAAATGCTGCAATGTATGTTTGAGCTCTACATGCCTATCAATGACTATGTAATTCAAAGGAGAGGGTATGCAATTGCCAAAGCCATGCCAATGGAGGTGGACAAATGGAGGCTAGTGGAGTGCCTGTTGGAAATGCTACTTCCTTTTGAGATTATGACACTGGAAGTCAGCAATAAGGAGAGCACAATGAGCAAAGCAATCCCGTTGTCACGGATGCTGCAGGAACATTTGCAAAAGTTGGAACAAACATTTAGCAATAGCAATGAAGAAGCACATGCTTTGTACACTAATCAAATCACAGGCTTCAAAAAGTTATTTTGACCTTACATCTGTGCCACAATACTGGATCCATGGTACAATAAAGGTCTGGCCACTTTAATTCCTTTCTCTGATTTGGATGTCTCAATTAACAAGACTTGAATAGTCACAAAACTGGGTGATCTAGAAGAATGACTGCAAATTTGAGGCCATAGAAGAACAGAAGTGCAGCCTTCAACCTCCAGAGTGGATGGTGCTGTTGGCTCTAAATCTCTGCAGCAGCAAAGTTAAACCAACAAGAGCTACAAGTTCACTTTGAACCTCTGCAATGGATTGTTTTCATATGGCAGGGTGTAAATCAAGTGCACAGGTGCAAGCAACAGAGGCACAACAAGTGGCAGCACCAATGACAATTGAGACGATTGTCCAAGACTATTTGGATAACCCAAAAGAAGTGTACATGTATCAAGAACCATTGACCTATTGGCATGGGAAGAAGGAATAGTGGCCAGAACTCAACAGGCTAGCAATAAAGTATGTATCATATCCAGTAGTCAGTGTGTCTTTGGAGTGTGTGTTAAGTGCAGCTGGGGCAGTTGTCACTGTAAGAAGGACCAGTATCTCACCACAAAATGTGGAGAGGTTGACTATGATTAAATTGAAAAAATACTTCATACCAAAAAACGTATAACGCATCTGAAGACACAACCGTGGAAGAGGACAAATGTTACAGGAGGAGGTTGCCAAAGAATTGCAAGGTTTCCATGCCAGCCATCCTACCCAGGCAAAAAAGGGACATCATAGTGCAGAGACTAAACTTCAACAATGGCTAGGCAAGGTTAGGTAGGGTGTACTTAGTTTTTTTTTTAGCATAGACCATGTACCATTGATTCTACTGAAGTAACCTTCTCTTGAGTCTTGAGAATTGAGGGCTTCATTATGTTTACATTAATAAATCACTCCACACTATGTTGCTGCTTGTTTAAACATGATATAATTTTCACTCACTTCGCTTTTCTTTCATTCTAGTTGCCTATGATGCAGAATTAAAATCCTATGGCTGGTTCCCCAACAACATTCAGAATATAAAGAGCATTGTTCTTCCTGTGATGTCACCCCTGTCAGTGGCGGGCAACCACTAGCATTAATACACTTCAGAAAATCCTACATAAACTTATGGGCTGATTTTGGCAGTAAAATTCATCACAATTTCTACTCAGGTCAGAAAACAACCTCTAAGAGCGGGAAAAAGTATTTTTACTTTTCCTTTGTACTGGCCGATACCATTAGTGGTCAACAGTTACAGAAGGTAAGGCAAGAGCAGTATGTATACAACTATTACTGATTGCTGGATGGATGCTAATTATCCTGAGCAAGCTATTAAAGAGAGGAGGAGGTAAGGTAAGTAACCTACCTAGTATGGAAACTGGAAAGGGAATTCAGGTGGGGAGAGAATAAAGAGAAGGCAAATATGATGGACATAGTTGGACAAGTGCTTTTGATGGACCAGGTGCAGTGCAGAGCCTCTACTGTTACTACATTGGCAGAGATTCCTTTTTATTTACCAATGATGTTTCTCTAACCCGTAATGCCTAGTAGTGAATTTCTTAAACTAAAGTCACACAAATTGAGGGAAAAAACCAAACCTATTTATTAACAAAGAAAATCTAAAGGTCCACCCTCATCTCACACAACAGGTCCACGCCCTCTCCCTAAACACTAAAAAAAAAAGACCCCATTTCTACCTGCCCTGCCCAACTTCGCCTACCACAACAGACCCACCCCCTCTCAAAAAAGTAACTCCAGGCTTCCTTAAAATGTCATGCTGGTTATTCTCCAATTAGCACTGGACCTCCTTTACTTCCTCCTGGTCTTTGATGAGTTTCAGAAGGAGGTCCTCTGTGGTTGGGGTAATGGCTTGAGACCTTGACTGCCTTTGGTGGGAGTGATGTGTGGCTGGGATGCCTCCGCTGATAAGAGGTAGGTATGGCCTCCTCCAGGACCACCAGCCAGCAGTACTCCACTACAAAGGCTTCAATCTTGGAAAGTGCAGCTGCCTCCTTTCATTTCTTTGGGGCATGGCCTCTTGCAGGAGCAGCTGGATGATCCAAGAAAAGATGTAAAGAATATGAATGGTAGTACTCAGGGTAAACGCTTGTTTATATGGTCAGAGAGTAAAATTGCTAGTCACCTACTGACACTGGAATTCATTTGTGATTCTTTGTCACACAGCATTTTTACCCATTCATAATTCACATAATGCAGTAGTTAGTATGAATTAATTCATCGCCACCACCATAATAAAAAATTGATTATTTTCTAAAAGTTAAAACAAATTCATGTAGTGACACTTCCACAACACAATTAGGGCCTGATTACGAGTTTGGCGGTGTAGGAGCGGGACCGCTACCGCTGTACCGCCAAACCCGTGTGCGCACCGCCCACCAGATTATGACTTTTTCAGTCACTGGCAGGCGGTTCTTTGGCATTCCCACGGTTGTGCCTATGAAACACGCACTGCAATGGGAACGTTAAAGGCAGTATCTGCACGGCATGGACCGGTGCAGTCCATGCCGTGCAGGTACTGGGATGTATGTACACAGGGGGGGCACAACATGTGCCCCCCTGCATGCACCCCATGGCGCAGAGGCAACAGGGGGAACTGAAGGGCCTGATTTGTTTCCTCTCCACCACAGTTTTCATGGAGGAGGAACCACCATGAAAACCATGGCGGAGAGGAAACTTGTAAAATGCTTGGTGGGACCGTGGCTGTCCCACCAAGCATATTGCGTACTCAAGACCACTGCGCCACCCCCAGGGATCTCTGATCCCTGGCAGTTGTGGCAGTGCAATGGAGGTCTGACTGCCCTAGTTGAAATAGGGCGGTGGGAAGACCGCCACTCCGTGCCCCGGTGAGTCTGGTAGTTCTTAGATCGCCAGACTTGTAATCAGGCCCCAAATGTGTTATTTAAAAATGACTGAGCAGTCAAATATAACTGTATGGTGCAGTATATTTATGCTGCACAATTTATTTGACTATATGTATATATCTTGCAACATTAATTGGAGCGCACCTGGCGGCACAACATGTATTGTTTGAGACTTAATTCTAATTAATTCTAATGGCCCTGTTCTTATCCTACACCTTCCTGAGTCGAGTCCCTCCCTGAGTGGAGAATGAGTCCCAGAGTATACCCTTCAGCCCAAATTCATTAAATATACAACATTATTGGAAGCCATGAAAAATGGACACTTAGGCAGAAACTGTGGGATAAATGTGGCATGTGCAGAGATGGGATTGTAATTTGTGGGTTGGCTGGACCTGGGATGAAGGAGGTGGTAGGTATAAGCGGGCATTGGGTAACGCATCTTCTCTCCTAACGATTACTTGGCTAAGGCAGAAAGTTAAGAGGCTGGATAATTTCTAGAAGGATTTTTATCTGAGCTTGGAAGCAAGGAAGGAATACCTCTACAAATACAGCAATTTTCACTGAGAAAGAAAAGTGACTCACTACTCATTCTAGCTGTCCCTTCATATCCTCCCTCAACACGATGCTCCATGCCCTCCTCAGCAGCAGCCTGGAGTACTTCAGGACCTAGACAAAAACATAACACACATATTTAGAATATGAGTACCAACCACATTATTTTGCACAAGTTAAAAAGAATAACAAATTAATGTAAAGTTATAGCTGTTAAACCTGCCAGCCTTAGGGTGGTCTTTCCCAACCTTTTTCCTTCACCCACCTATTTTTCTGACTTTGTTTTAGCTTGCCTTAAGACTCTGTGACTTTACCACTGCTAAACAATGCTAAAGTGCTTGTGCTCACTCTCTAAAACATGGTAAAATTGGCTTACACTTGATCGCCATATTTGATGTACCTATGAGTCCCTAGTAAAGTGGTATACCATATACCAAGGGCCTGTAAATTAAGGGCCATAATTATCATGAAGTTGCATTGCTTTTGCACCACACAAAAGGGTGCATGTGAGATGCAGCTACTAAGAGTGATTTACAAGCCATGCAAATCCCCCTTGCATGGCCCTGAGTGGCTTTATAAATCTGGAGTAACGCACTGCAGAGCAAATCGCTGAGTTGCGTTTCTCTGCCCAAGGGAGGTATTCCCTGGGTGGTGCGTGGGTGTTCCAACGAAGCACCCATAGATTTTGGCGCATACCCAGATTTACCACCAATGGTAGACCTAGGAATGCACCAAAATGCTACACCTTCCCAGGTGAGGCGTAACAAGGAGAAATATCTTTATTTCTCCTCATTTTTTCCTCTTTCTATGCGTGCTGCATTCTGTCAAGCAGAGACCAAGAAAAAGGGAATTCCCAAAATGTTGATTTCCCTAGTTGATTTCCATAGGGAATTATATTGCACTTCCAGAAAATAGTTCAACAGAATTACATGAAATTCGGAAAAAGAGAGAACTTGCAGCATATGTCAGGTCATAAATAGTGCATGATCAGGTTGCAAGTTATAGTTAGTTCGCTAAACTAGGCTTTACCTAGTCCCCCAAAAAAGTGAAAATAAAGAAAAGGGAGTAGGGTAGGAATACCCTGGCAGAAAAGGGGGAAGGGTAGGAATACCCTGACCTCCAAGCCATGGTTTTGGGTTCCCTCCGGGACCCCACTATGCAAAAAAACAATTTTTTTGTAATATTTACCACCAGGTCGTGACAAATTTGTGGTACATTTGAAAACAAAACTCAAGTATGGGCTTCCACCCTTGTGTTTAAAAAAGCCCCTGGGGTGGGCCAAGTCCTGGGGGCATATGTAGTAGTATGCGGGGGGCGCACCACAGCACCGGGGACCTCCACCTCCCTGGGGCAATGAAGTACAGGAATGTGGGGGCCCATGCGGCCCCCACACAACCCTAGGGACTGCCATCTCCTTAGGGCAATGAACTATAGAAGTGCGGGGTGCCTGCAGGGCCCCCCGCAGCCCCGGGGACCACCAGCCCCTGGAGCACTTAACATAGAAATACAGGAGGCCTGCGTGGCCCCCTGCAGCCATGGGGACCTCCACCTCCCTGGGAGCTAAAGTGATTGCGCAGCCCCCCTCCTGGAACCAAAGATGGCCCTGGCGACCGGCAACCCCCAGGGCCATCTCCTGCTATGTCCTGAGGTACCCACCAATGGTACATGGCTGTTTGCTATGGCTCGGCAGGAGCTTCCCGCTCCAGCCAAGCCATAGCAAACTGTGCTCCACTTGGAGCAGGCGAGATCATTTTGCTATCACTTGCTCAAAACGGAGCACAATTGCTCCCTATGTGCAAAAGCAATGCTGGCTCCCACAGGAGGCGGGGAGCCGAGAGGGACCGTGGGGGTCCCCAACTTGGGTGAGTGGGTGCCCTGGGTGGGATCAGGGCACCCACATTAGAGGCCGGGTACCCAGGGCTGAAATTTGCCTAGGAGGGGAGCCATGCACCCCCCTCTCCTTATTGTTTTAAAAAAAAAAAAATTAAAGGGCTGGGCCCCGGTTAAGGGGGTCCCTGGGGCCGAAATCAGCCCGGTGAGAAGGACGCTTGGCTCCCTCCCTTTTAGTTTAAAAAATATATATAAAATAAAGGCCGGGCCCCCGAGATGGCATCCCTGGGGCTGAAATCAGCCCATGGAGGGGAGGTCATGCAGTACCCCTCCCGTAAATTTGTTTTTTTTTAAAAATGCGGGACCAGAAAGTCACCAGAGGCCCGCCCATTTTCTCCACTAATCTGCAAACGTCAACCCTGGTGCGCTGCTAGTTGGGCTATCAGCATTTGCACTGTGTGGGACTTACTGGAGGTAACAGGAGGGGTTAATGGCCCCTAAGGTCCCTCAGCAGCCAAGGGGACTTCATCACCCAACCAGTTGTGTGGCAGGGCCGGCCTTTTTAAAAATGTTATTAGGGAAAGGTCCGAGGACCCCATCCCCTGGGGCAAGGACTTTCTGCAATGGGGGAGGGGGGCCATGCAACACCCCTCCCAGGGCCGATTTGGGCCCCAGGGCCCTATCCCTCAGGGCCCAGCCTTTTTATTTTTTTATTATTTCCAAATACAGGAGGGTGGCCACGCAACCCCCCTCACAGGGCAATTTTGGCCCAAGGACACCATCCCCCCGGGGCCCTGCCATGTCTGCTGGGTGCCCCCAGGGCACCCAGTGTCCACTGGGACCTTTGGGGAAGCCTGAATGCCCCTGCAGTTCCTGCTGGCTCCCCTCCTCCTGCGGGAGCTGGCATTGCTTTGAGGCATAGGTAGCTCCTAAAGAGTCAGCTCCCTGTGTCTGAAAGCAGTTCTGCTCCTCTTCCAGCAAGCTAGAGCATTTCTGAGCTCTTGCTTGCTGGAAGCAGAGTGTTTGCTGTGACTTGGAGGGATCAGTAAAGCTCCCGCCAAGTCACAGCAAACAGCTATGTCCCGAGGGTAGGCACAAAGGGACATTGCAGAAAACCGGCCCTGGGGGGTGGCAGTCCCCATAGTCATTTATGGCTCCAGGAGGGAGGACATGCGGCCCCTCTCATTTCATGTTTATATGGCCTGCCCCAGGGAGGTGGCGGTCCCCGGGCGGAGAATGGCTCAGAAGGGGGTCTGCACGTCCCCCTCCCATTTATTAAAAACATTTTGCCACAGGGAGGTGGTGGTTCCAAGGGCATTTGTAAGCCCCAGGAGGGGAGGCCCATGCGCCCCCTCTTTTTTATTTGCAAATGCCCCTGGGACCTGGCTCACCCAGATGCTGCTAAATAAAATAGCGCGGAATCCCGTGCATCTTTTCTTTTAAATTTTCGGCGGTTTTCTTTTCAATGGAGGCACTACCATGCTAATACTACTCAATCTGTCAGCTTCGTTTGATACTATTTCTCATACAGTCTTGCTCCAGAGGCTATTCAATTTAAGTGTATAATCTGGATTCACTCTTTCCTTGATACCCGCTCTCCAGCTGTCTCTTTAACACTTTACTCACACATCCGTAAATCAGTGCCTCACAGCTTCCATCAAGGCTACTCATTAAGCCCACAATTTGTTATGTACACATGGCCAATGTAGCTCAATTTTTTGGCTTGAAATTGGCCTCATATACTAACAATATCCAGCTATTGTCCTCATATCCAAGACACAAAATGTGTTCAAAATCTGCCTTATTACCTTATCTAGATAGATGAAGGAAAATTGTCTGCAACTCAGTACAGAGAAGACTGAAATCCTTACTTTCAGTAAGTCCCAATCTATTTTTTGGTCTCACATTTGGTGGCCCTCCTAGCTTGGTGTTGCCTAGAAACCTTGGGGGGGAGGGGAGGCATTCATCAGGAGCTCTCCCTTGGCTCTCAGATTTTGGCAGTCTCAGCTTACTACTTTATCTGCCTGTGCTCTCTCAGAAATGTATAAGACATGTTACCTTCTTCCACTTCCAAATATATTTACATCTACCATCGATGACGTCAAGTTTCTTTATTAGGAGGGGGCGGGGTCCAAAATATCTGATCTAGAGACTTCATTTGGTACAAAATGCAGTGGATCCAATTTCATTCATTTTAAAGTGGTTATTGCACACAGTGCTAGACAGCAACATGGCTCTCTATTTTGCATAATCTCCATTCAACCCAATGTTCCTCTGCAAATTATTATCCACAAATATTTTGTCGGGGCCAGACATGGTGGAGGAGATTTTAGAGTACTGGCCACTAAACTCTGGGACAATCTACCTCTTTCACCATCTGTGGCTCAATTCCACAGATGCTCTATCAGTGGCTCGTTTCCACAAGCACTTTAAATCTTGACTGCTCAATACACTTTGGGGCATATTCTCAAGGAGCCATCGCCGATTTATCGGCACTTTAGTGCCGCAAAAGTGGCGATAGACTTATCGCCCTATTCACAAGCTGGTGTAAACTGCCGACATCGCCAGTTTTCCTGCGATAGCTGCCGCAAAACACATTGCCACGGATGAGAGCGACATATAACGCTAATGATATGCAGAGTAGGCGTTACCGTGCAAAAACACACGAAAACACCACTTCGCGATATTCTCAACGACCAGCCACATCTGCGATGCCGGACAAAAACAGGCGATAAGGCGCGTTAGCAGCAGGGACTTAACACCTGCTTCTTACTGGTCTTAAGTAGGACGAAAACCTGCAGTACAAAGGGAGCCCAGGCCAGAGCCACATCTGAAGACCAACAGATGCCATGGAGCTACTAATCATGCAGCTTGGAGACCCAAGAGGGCCACAACACCCACCGCCACCCCCCCCAGGACCACCCCCACCCCCAGGACCACCCTCCCGGACCACCACCGAGGCAGCGCAGAACAAGAAAGTGGACTTTCCGAAAACGCATCAGCCTCACAGACTTAACGCCAGAAGATGTCATTGCCCACTACAGGCTCAAAAGGACGGTACCAACACAGCGGACAACCAACATCCCTCCGCAGACAAAGCTGCTGGCTGTGCTGCACCTGTTGGCCTCTGGTACGTTCCAACCAACAACGGCCAGAGTCGGAGGAGTCTCACAGCCAGCCCTATCAAAGGCCATCACACCTGTCCTGGATGCCATCATCAGTTTCATACCCCAGCACCTTCACTTCCCCCACACTGCGCAGGAACAGCTGGAGACCAAGCAAGGCTTCTACGCCATAGCTGGATTCCCGCACGTGTTGGGGGCAATCGACTGTACACATGTCCTATTTGTGCCCCCTGCCGACACTGCACACAATTACCGCAACAGGCAGCACACGCATTCCATCAATGTGCAGGCAATAGTTGACCACCGGGTACTGTTCATCAATGTCGTCGCCAACTTCCCAGGCAGTGTGCATGATTCATACATCTTCCGACAGTCCATCATCAACCAGCGCTTTCAGGATGGCACCTATGGAAATGGACTGCTCGTTGGTAAGTACCAACGGAATACACCACACACCTCAATTCCACAATCACACAACGCACGACTGTGGGAATGGACATGTAACAAAATCACATTCAACATGCCAACCAACATGCACACCTGCCAGACACGACAACACAAGTAACTGTGGTAAGAGGGGCCAGAAATGCGGACAAACCATACACTAAGGCATAGCCCCTCTGCCACACATTTGCAGAATGTGGTGAGAGGTGGGAACCACGATTGTGCGAAGGAGGCAATGGACCTATGAATAACAATGTACACAATGCCAAGTGTGGCGGTGATGTGCTGGACAGTCTTGAGTATGCAGAGCACAGACATGTCCATGTGGACACATACTGCTGGATTCAGTAGTTTCGTGGACAGTGGACGCCACCATGTCATCACAGGCAGTGGGGAACACCTTGGACAAGCAGCCATGTCGGCGCTCCTGTAAGCGTAAGCGTAGTGGGCAGGGCTGGTGCACGCCAGTCCAGCATAGGGGAGTGACTAAATAGGCCGGGGCTCAGGGAGTGGTTCAGTTCCAGGATGGCCACCGAAGTAACTACTGCGTGTGGCTCTGTGTCCGCCATATCCTGACCATAGGCCTACACACACATGGCCGACCACCTACAACGGGCAAAGTCACACCGGCGACGAGGTGGCTTCGTCCCACGCCACCCGGCGCACATCTCGTCATTGCCTGCAGTGGCATGTCTGCCAGGGCGGTGTCCCTCACCCTTCCAGGAGGCCGCCATCATGACTGGTGGTGCCTGCATGATCCTGTGCGCCTGCCGCACCCCAGCCCGCTGCTCCCCAGACCCGACCTGCGCCCAGCAGTGAATGCCCGCCCCTGCGCACCCAGGCCTCACTGCTCACCTGCCGCCACCGGCGTCTCTCCAAGAGGGCCCACCACGTGCCGGTGCAATCTCCAAGGCCGGGCTCCGCGAGCTTGGCAGCCTCCTCAGCCGATCGCTGGATTCTGCACAACAGGCCCCAAGCGCACCCAGCGGCACCACACCGCGGAGTTGCAAGTTGGCTACTGCTGCCTTCTGACCACACTGCGGTACAGCAAGTAACAGACACATCCTTTCCAGTCCGCCCCTCCAGGCCTGCTGCATCATCGCAGGCTGCACACCCGCTCAGCTCTTCGGGTGGGCCAAACTCAGTGCACCACAAGTCACCATCCAGCCTCCAGCATTATAGCATGATGCACACCCGCTGAGCTCTTCCGGTGGGCCTACCTCAGTGCACCGCAAGTCATCGCCATGTGGCGGTTGGCCCGTGCCGGACGCAGGGCCTCAGGTGCCACTAACTCAGTGCACCACAAGTCACCGTCGAGCCACCAGGCCTGCTGCATCATCGCAGGCTGCACACCCACTCAGCTCTTCCGGTGAGCCGATCTCAGTCAGTCATTGTCACGAGGGGCTACCCCACAAGTAGCCAACAGCATGTCCTCGGTAATGCCACTGGAGCCCTTCACAGTCACGGGGCCACCCCCGTCCCAGGCAGGCTGCCGGTAAGCCTAGGTAGATCGTCTGGAGACGTACTCCGAAGCGCACGACATCCCAGTGCGGCGGAGGTAGCGCATGCGTGTGAGGAGTGCGGAGAAATGGCCCGGGGCTCTGGGCATGGTTCAGTTCTGGCCTCTGGGCGTGGTTCAGTTCCGGCCTGGCCACAAAAGTGACTATGGCATGTGTCTCCGTAGTAGTGTCTGTGCCACCCAGCCTGTAATCGACAATGTTGCAATGTAGCATGCACCCGGAGGGCGGGCTCGCCCGAATGGATTAATAAAGGAGCGCGAGACCGCTCGGGGTCTCGGCTCATACATGCCAACTGTTGTGTGTGTATCTACATTGCCGCAGCCTGAACCGAAGGCCTAGCCTCAATATCAGCGCGAGTTCAGCCAGGCCAGAACTCCACATCTGTGTCCGCCCTATCCTTACCATAGGCCTACACACACGTGGCCGCCCACCTTCAACGGCCAACATTGCATTCTTGCTGTCAGTCCTGCGGACATGCGCAGACAGGCATGACAACGGTGTGCCGTAGGAGTGCAAGTGATGCAACCACGCAGCACACACAAGTAAATAGGCTCGTGGGAGGGAGGAGCAGCTGTGAGGCTACGTAATACACATTGTCCTACCACATTTGCCAGCAGCAATACATGGCTAACATGAATCTCAAGGTCGCACAATCACACACCACGAAACTTGTATGTCTGCCAACACAGCATGCAGAACCACCAGTTAACACTAATCTCACTTACCTCTCACAGGTGATCAAGGATATGCACTCTTCCCGTGGATGATGACACCCCTCCGAGACCCGAACACCCCGGCCCAGAGGCAGTACAATGTGACCCACAAACGCACCAGGGGCATTGTTAAACGCACATTTGGCGTGTTGAAATCACGTTTCAGGTGCCTGGACATCACCTGTGGAAGACTCTTGTACAGCACAGAAATAGTGTGCAAGATGATCACTGCATGTTGTGTATTGCACAACATATGTGTACGCACCAATGCCCCATGGCTCCAAGTCCCAGAAGCACCGGACGATGATGAGGAAGATGATGCAGGTGGACCACACCCCACTGCAGCCACAGCAGGAATAGCCCGAAGGAACACAATCATCAACAATTTCTTCGCATGAGCACGTCACATTGTGACTGTCCACAGCAATCATGGCACAGTACAAGATGACCACATGACCAGCATGTGCAAATAAAATCTTAGCAACGCACATTCCCTGTGTGCATGTCAGTCCTCTGCATTAGCACATTACTCTGATGGGTGTAAGTGCAACATTGAGTGATAACATTCGCATATGTTGCAGGAAGAGATGGTGTGTATGTCACCTCTGTACTGAGAGGCTGTTTAGGGTGTCACGTATTCGATATGCCATAACAGGGTGTCACATGTAGTACGTCATGCCACTCATCAGCGTCCCACGTGTACATGAACATGACATGAAGGCCGTCATTGGTGTTCAGGAAAAGACAACAGGGTGCCATTTGTGGTCAGAGATGTACCTGCCTGATGCAAATATACACCCTGTGTGTTGAGTCGCACAACATGAACAACATGGCCGTAAGGGTGATGTGGGCACAGTGGACACCTCAGCAACATTGGGAGATGCACACCAGCCTAGAAGCCAGCCGGTCCACCTTGCGTGGAACACACCAAGGTGTCCCCTGGTCAATTGTGCCATGTACAGGTCACATGTGTACACGGACGTCATCCATCAAGAGTAGTGATCAGTGCCAGCTAATAGGTGCAAGGTGAGTGGTCAACCGCCTCCTCACAGCTACCTGCACCCATCACTGTCAGACTGCAGCAAAACAACACTGCTACATCAGAGCATGCAATACTGACCGTGAGGGCACGTACATGGCTGGTACGGGTTCAACTATGCGGGAAGGCGAAGCAGTGACATCCCTTCCACCCAATGCCCATCACATTTCCAGAATGCAAGCAGATGACAAACTAACATTGTGGATGACAGCCCCTCTGTCTGAACTAGAAGGCGGTAGCACATCTGCACCTCTGACCTTGGGAATTCATGCGCCCGGCACCCCCTGAGCGATACCAAAGCAGCTGCTGACGGCTCCCACACTACGCACAGCGCTAACCAGAGACCAACGTATACACACCCCACACACAGGAGTCCTTGCTCCTAGTTCACTTGCATGGTATGACCTTCACAACTTATGCACCGACCATACCAGGAGTCCAAGCGCTCCACACTCAAACCAATCATTGCTCCGAGCTGTGGCTTCCACTTAACTTTGACTTTGCCTTTGTGACACACAGCCCTATTTCATACATTGACGTGGGGCTAAGTTTGGAAATAGCGAGAGTGTTGTTTTGGAGCAATGAGGCCCCAGCTAGTTCACACATTCCCAGTCATCTCACTGCCTATCTGGGACACGGACATACATGTGCATTGAAATCAGTTCCCAGGGAGCACCGTTGTTTGGAATCACTGCCCTAAAATACATCCATACTTTCATACTTGCTTGATCATGGACATGACTCATCTGTGTGAATTTGAATGTCTTAATCACATTCAGTGGAGTGGTGAAGGTGGAACAGTACCTGGCCTTGCACACGCTACTTTACAATGTTGCCCCGTGGAGGGCCAGCCAGGGTCCTTTGGGGAGGGAAAGGTACATCGTAGGAGAGGGAGTTCATTCCGCAGTCTGATTTCTGTGTCATTGGTTGCCTAAATAAATGTAGCAGTCCATGTCGGGGGCCAAGGTGAGTGTCGCAGAGTGTTAAGGGGGACAGTGGAGGGTGTTATTCCTGGGCATGATGCAGAGGGCAGAACCAAGCAGAAAGAGGCCATATGGCGGAGATGAATGCTACCGCTTCCTACTTAGCCCAAAGGCAGATTCATCCTCATCATCGTCCTCCTATGTGTGATGTGCCTCACATGTGGGTGGTGGTGTTTTGTCTGCGGCACTGTGTGGCAGTGACACATCAGGGGGCGGTGATGTGGAGGGTGTAGTGGCAGCAGCATTCATCTGCGCCAGGCCTTGTGGCCGCACTGCCATGATGAGGATCTGCAGGGCATGGTAGATCCCTGCTACATCTCGCTGGTGTGCAGCCGTGGCAGCCATTCTTCCCGCCTGCATCCGCTCCATGTTCTCCATGTTCCTCCCCATGTTGGCCAACTCCCGGCTGAGATCGCTGGAGCCACTCTGACTAGACAGTTGTTCTTGTCTACTAGTCATGGCTCCGGCGATGTCAGCCATGGATTGTTGGAGACCATGGAGTGGACTGTGGGTGTCCGTTAGGGCCTGTTGGTGGTCCCTGATGGGACTTGGACACCCACGTATGGCATCTAGTTTGGCTGCCATGAGGTCGAACCCCACCCGCACCTACTCTGCCAACCCCTTCTGGCCCTGTGACACATGGCGTTGGAATGCCATGTGTTGCTCGTGGGGATCCTGGGAGACGACCGTGGTGGTGGGTGCTTCCTGCTGTGTGGTCTGTGCAGGGAGTGGGTTCTCCTCGATGCAGCTGGGCTGCCCTGCTCCTGGGGGTGGGGTGCTGAGGGTGTCCATGAGCTGTTGGAGGGCATTGGGGTCGTTGGTGTGTAGGTCCTCTTCATCATCGTGATGAGGAGTACGGTCTGCTCTGCAGGAGGTGATGATTCTCCCTCTGTAATGTGAAGGGGAGATGCAGTTTGACATTGTGTTCACATGTATGTTGACGCATTGGCCAAGTTTACAAACAGATTGCATGTCAATGTATATTGTGACTGTTTGTGTGGAGATGCCTATTTAATGCTGGACAGTTGATATTTCACCACCATCACGGATGTGAGGTTGTATTTGTCCATTATCATCTCACAGTTTCCTGCTATGCCAAATGCGAATGGCCATTTTCTACACACAAGCGGCAGCAGTTGTGTCCTCTGTTCTGTTGTGAAAGTGTTGCAGTTTGGTCCACTTTGTTGTAAATGTTGAGGTGCTCTGAGTGTTATGTGTGTGTGCTTCAATGTGGGTGATGTGCCCCTTCAGCTCTGATTTGGCTGGCCCTTATCCCTTTCAGGCGGTGTGCCTTTCACTTCTGTGCTTCTACATTGCTGAGCTGTTGTAGACTTGGGTAAATTGGGCTCTTGGTCGGAGTTGTGACACTTGGGCATGGTTTGTCCGCAGATGTGCTGTACTTACTTGTGCATGTGTGCCATTGTGCCCATCTCCCCCCGTCCCCCCAGTCCCTGGTGGTTACTCACCCTGTTGCTGTTGTGTCAGGTCATGTTGAGCAGTGTCCTGTCCTCCGACTCCTGCCACCGTCTCCACACTGATGACTGTGGACATCATTTCCTCCATCTCATCCAGCTCCTCCTGTGGCGCAGGACTCCCACCCCCTGTCTGCATTGCTGCTTTGCGGTTGTTGGCGAGTTTCAGCTTGGTTTTGCGCTTCACATCATTCCAGCGCCTCTTGACCTCTTCCATTGTCCTCCTCAGCACTCCGACTGCATTCTCCTTGTCCACGAAGGGATGCCATATTGCATTTTTTGTTGCCAATGACACAGTGGAGGTGACGAACAGTTGTTGATGGTGTTCTGTCACCTCCGTAATCAGGATCCTGTTTTCCTGCGGACTGAACCGCGTCTTCCTCTTCTTCTTCTCCTTGCCCTTCCCTGACCCCGAGGTCCCAGGTTGGTCCTCCGTGGGGCTTGTGGGGTTCGGGTTGTCCTCTGTGCTTGCTCCGGCTACCTCCATGGTGCTTCGCAGTTGTTTGTGTTTTATTTCATTTTCATTTTTGCCGCTTTTATAGTGATTTTTCCCGCCTTACTTGTGGGACTTGCGGGCCTGGCGCTGCTTTTCGCTGGATTTTTATCGTAGTTGGGCCCATCGCAACTTTTTTCACGTTCGGGTTTCCTGTTTTTTCGCCGTCGCGGTAGTTGTATCGCGGACATTTGAGGCGTTATTAGGAAACTATCGCATGTTACCGCCGTGTTGGGAATACGACGTTGACACAGAGTTATTTTCCCGCGATAGACGGCGATTTGAAAAATTGCGTTTGCCTATTTTGGCGATGTTTATCGCACGTTCTTGAGAATATCCCCCTTTATGTACTCCTTATTTATTCCCTGACTCAGACTGCTCAACGTTCCTTGTTCTCCAGCGCTAGGACATCTAGACTTGGGCACCTGTTTGTGTTCTATAAATCTGTCATTCATTCATCCAAATGGGGCTAGAAAGTGTGCCAAACACTATTAATAGTACACAAGTCATACCACTCCTGCTGGTTATGTGTCAGTATTATCGTTGACAACTAACAAAACAAATGTAAAGAATCTTTGTAACATTTTAGAAACCTTTAATTTTATACAGCAAGCTTTTCTCATTGTCAAAGTGAGAACGACTGCCGCATACCCAAAACAAGAGAGAAACAAAAATCTTTGCTGCAGTTTAACAAGGAAATTATCCACTAAAGTAAAAACCTATAATCCAGCTTCATAGAGTTCACAATGAAGCAACTTCATTTGTCTCAAAATAAGAACCCTGTAAATGGATTGTGCCACCTCCAAGGTCAATTTTTGTCCTTCAGAATTGTATGCAATGTCACATTTTAAATGATCTAAGAACCTAAAAAGACCAGTGCCAGCATTGACTGATTATTCATCCACATCAATGTTGTTTTAATTGACTGTGGTATAACTAAATGCATCCACGAATCACTGTGGGTTTCCCTGATGTACTGCATTATTGATAAAAGACTGTCGTATCACCCTTTCATTTAAAACAGTCATAAGTAGTTTGATAGCTGTGACTAATACTCTAATTGATATATCTACACTGTGTTGAGGTACGCCTCAGGTTTTAGTAGCTCTGTCCTATTTAGTAACAGTTCTGGGATTTTCACAATTTGATCCCAGTATGTTCCTATTATTGGGCATAACCACACCGTATAGCAGAAAACTGCCTCTAGAGTCTGACATCTAAGGCAATCAGTTGCTAGTGTTGGATATATTGGTGAAGATCTTGGGGGTGAGGTATGTTCGGTGCACAATGTTAAAATGTTGTCATTTAAGTCTTGCATTCCTGGAGACTTTAGGAGCATTTTATTGGATTAGTTTCCAATCATCATCATCATCCAGCTTTATTTCCATATCTGCTGCCGGTTTGTCCCATAAGGAAGATAGATCTGTTTTAGTGTCTCTACTGGGTATTTATGTAATTGTGTTACCGCTCTTTTTCCTTTAACCAGAGGCAGCAGCAGCAGCAACACATTCCGGCCCTCATTTACTGGGATTTGGCAAACCAAATTGAAAGAGCAGGAATGCACCGTATTTATGCAATACGGTGCATTCCTGTCCTTTCCCCTTGTGCTGGTGCCGTTTTGGCAGCCTAGCACCAATGCAAGCACCCTTGCAAAATGGTGCAAGGGTGCCTGTGTTGTCAGCAGGATTGTTTTTTGTGCAGGGAGGGGCACTTCCCTGCACATAAACAATCCTAAGAGGCGGTTTCCTCTTTCTATGTGTGCTGCAGTATGCAGCACACATAGAAAGACGAAACATCGTGAAGAAATAAATATATTTCTCCTCATTACGCCTCACCTCGGAAGGCATAAGGATTTGCACTTCCCCAGGTTTACATGATCTTGTAAATCTGGGGCAGTGTCGAAATCCATGGGTGTTGTGTAGGAAAACACACTGCAACGCCCATGGAATGACTCATGAGTGCAGAGTAAGGCAACACAACAATTTGCTACTGCCTTGCCTTACTCCATATCCATGAGGCCATCCAAAGCCATGCATTATGGCTTTGTGTGGCCGCATAGATATGATTTTGTAATCTGCGTCACCGGAGCATTACAAAAAGTCACTCTCTGGTGGCGTAGGGGGCTCGTAAATAAGGCCCTGCATGTTTGTGGCTGAATCAAAGCCAAATCCATCCACCTGTCTTGTGCTTTTCCACTAGCCTTAAACATGCTAAAAGTTGCCCTTTGGGTACTTAGGTTTCTCTTCCCAAATCTTGTAAGGGTCTTAGGGCCAGATGTACGACCCTTACATTTTGTGACTAGCAAATTGTGTCGCTTTGCAACTCGCAAAATGCAATCTACAACAATGTCTCAGACACTGTTAGCGATTCCTAATGGGGTCCCAAATTTCCTGCCTCATTAATATTCATGAGGCAGGTGCTATTTGTGACCCCATTAGGAATGGCTAGCACTCCTAGGGATGGTGGCCTGCTGGGGTCAGCAGACCATCATGTCTGTTACTGCTTTTCTAATAAAGCAGTTGTTTTTTTTTTAAATGCAGCCCGTTTTCCTTAAAGGAAAACGAGATGCATTTAAAAAATAAAATGAAACGTTTCTGTTTTTAAGAGTAGGCAGTGGTCCCTGGGACCACTGCCTGCTCTTAAAAAATATTTTCGCAAACACTCACAAAGGGGAAGGTGTCCCTTGGGGCCCCCTTCCCATTTGTGAGCGGCTTACCACCTACTTGAAGTAGGTGGTAAACTGCGTGCGTTTTGCGACCGCAAATGCGGTCGCAAAACAATCGTACATTGAAGTGCGAGTCACTATTAGGAAGAGACGCCCTTGGCACGGCCCTTCGTAATAGCAATTAGCAAACCCTATTTTGCGAGTCGGTAATAGCTTACTGACTCTCAAAATATGGTCTGTACATGGGGCAGACCAATTTTCTCGGTCACAAAAGGCAAATCGGCCTGTTTGCAACCGCAAAAAATGGTTGTACATCTGGCCCTAAGTGTGCCTGCGTCATATAGGTCTCCGATCTGTTGATGCTATATTTAGTCCCTCATTACGATGTAGGTCGGAGTTGACTCCGACCAACACCGTTTCGGTGAGGGAACCGCCATAGGTTGGCGGTTCCGAACACCTAATTATGATGCGTCTGCACATAGTGCGGTCGGAAACTTCCATTTCTCAATGGGAGCTTGTGCAGTGGGCGGAAACCGCCAGCAGCACAAGTTCCTATTGAGGAATGGAAGTTTGTGAAAATCCCTGCACCGTGTGGCAGGCATGTTCAGGGGGGCACTATAGCTGCCTCCCAGGTCTAAATGCGGAGGCTGTGGAGGGAAGGGGGCCCTGCTAGGGGCCCCCAATGTCACTTTCCAACAGCTTTTCCATGTTGGAAAGCCCAACATGGAATGACTGACGGAATTCGACATCATAATCCTTACAGCAGAAATCATTACGCCTAATAAACTTTTTTAAATGTTCTCTACATTCTCCAGAATGTCCTACTATTTTCAGAAGAGTAAATTGCTCTGTCTACGTTGCCCAGTATCATATCTGTTTCATCTCTGTATATTTGGATTCTTTAGCATTTTAACGTGTGCAAGCACTCTCATATTGAGTCGCAATGCTGCATGCACTTCCAGTTTTAAAGGTGGTCAGACTGAACATAGGCATGACTTGCTCCAATTTTCTCAGAGGCCTGGCTTTTGTTCTAATTGCGTCAGAATTAGCACTATTTGTTTCATGTGGGAGGAATAATTCCTAGAGTAGATCAGACTACTTTCTGAATAGAGCGATATTGAATATGATGTGCCTCAGATATTGATACTTTTTGCCTCCCACTATTTGCATGTCAAAACTGTTGTTATATATCAACGCATGAATTGTAGAGGGAATAACAGGCAGTCTTGCAATTTCTGTTAGACCCTAGTAGTAAATGCTGTATATTTAATGCTATCCACTTAGTAACTGTTTCCCCAAAGCTTATTTTCTTATAGACCTCAAGAATATAGCACAAGAGTTAAATGACTTTTCAAGGATGCCCAACAAAACCGGCAGGTCTGGCAACTTCGTGGGTTGTTGCTCTAGCACACAGAAAAGTCATCATATGTTTGGGAAAATGTTCCTTGTCATTATAAATCGATTTTGATCCAAGTGTACCATCAAGGGTGTTAGTTTTTATATATGTTATGCTATAGCCTTATTTATTGTTTTGTAATTAGTGTTGAGCAGGTGCAGGGTCTATATGCCCTATCGTCTGATGTGTTTGTCCTGGTTTATCTAGGGAGCCTAACAGCGCCTCTTTTGTGGTAAGTAGTAGGATGCCCTTCCATTTTGCTGGATTATATAATATGTGTAGTTTAGGAGCTATGGTGTCAGTACATGTTGAGTAGAACTCTAGGGGCGCCTCTCTGCATCCGGTGTCTTGCCATTGGCCAGATCTTTTACCGCCACTTTTATTAATAATGGTACCTCTAAGGTCCCTCTATGTTCATCAGGGAGTGTGGCCATGTCGAGGTTTGTATTGCTTACAAGTTAACAGCACCTTTGTCTTTATAAACTTCAGAGTAATACTGAAAGATGACATTGTTAATGCCCTCTTGCATGTTGTGTTCTTATCCCTGATGATTTTTATTGTCATTTTTGTGACACCCCTCGTTTCAGGGTATTAGCCATGCTAATAAGTTACTGGACTGATCCCCTTCTTTGTGCACCCTTGTTATGTATCGCCTATAGTCTAATTTCCACAGCAGTTCCAACAGTTTGGTGTCGTTGTTTCTGCTCTTGCTTAGTTCATCCTTGGTGGCCTCTGTGTGAGAGGTAATATTTTCTAAATCTTTCATTTTTGGTGCCTGTTTATTTAGATTATCCAGTCCTATCTTTTTAATTTTTTTAAATGTTACATGCTGCATGCATTGTATTACTGACTTAAGGGCTTCCCATTCTATTAAGTCATCAATCCCTTCATTCATTCAGATCAGTCGAAATAACATCTACTTTAATCTCCTATAATAGGTCGAAATGTTGAGTCCTCCAGTGCCGCGTTCTGCAATCTCCATGTTGGGATTTTTGTTCTGCATGTTTCCATTACTACTGTAGGATTCAGTGGTTAAGACCTAACAATGGGGATCAATACGATGGCGGATGGACCTAAGTCCGTCCGCCATCGTCACGGGAATTGGGACCAGCTGCCTATATGGCGGCGGTCCCGCACATGGAATCACAATGCGACCGCCACAGTGGCGGTCACATTGGGCATGTTTACCATTGCGGCGGGTGCTGCAGGCTGCAGCACCCGCCGCAATGTTAAAAATGCAGGTTTTGCATTTCCCTGCACTATGTGGCATGCACCACGCGGTGCCTGCCACTGGGTGCAGGGAAGTGTTAGGGGGCATCTTAGGTGCCCCCCAAGTGCAAAACTGTAGTGCCCCTGCTAAAGCGGGGCCCGCTACAGGTCCCCAAAGTCAATCTCCGCCAGCCTTTGAATGGCGGGTGGCGGGGATGAAGCATCCTAATATGGCGGACGGTGCCTGCTAGGCACCGCCACCATTCTAGGTATGCTATCCGGGTCCGACAGGCAATCGTAACGATTGCCTGTGTCGGACCCGTGGTGGACGGACTTCCCGTCCGCCAGCAAATCGCCCGCCATCCTAATCTGGCGGGCGGAGAATGGCCGCACGATGGCGGTGAATCCGCCACCAGGAGGATGCCGGTGGCGGATTCACCGCTATCGTAATGACCCCCAATGTTCTACATAGGCATTCCATGTATGTGACTGTTGCATGCAACAAACGGGAACAGGAGAAACTTGTCGAGTCTCAGTCATGGATATGGGAATAGTGTAAGTCTTCACATGTAGCTTTGATGTAGGTTCGCCATGTATCAATCAGGTTCCAATTCTTAATCCACGTTGCTACCGTTCTAGTGTTTTAAGGGGATCTACATGTTTTTTAACGAATTGTCAAAAAATATATAACTTCCTTTGATAAAATGCATTCAATAGAAGCAAAAACATGAACAACATGATTGTAGGCGTACAGTAAATAATCGGCCCAAACATGATTTGAATGCATCTTCCAGGTTTCAAATAAATGTGCACTTCGGCAACACAAGGCCGCAAACGATGTGAATTGTTTGTATTAGAATAACATGCAGATATAAATGGGATATCTATGAAGTGATTATATGATGAACCTTCCCGATGTTAATAATACGTTGACTGATATACTGTGACATATTTGGGATACTGGTTTGGTTGGTTTCTTTTGCTTCAGAACGTTCACAATTAACCAGCAGCTCAGAAAGGTATTTTCTGCAAAGAAGCAGAGGTCAGAAGGATGCCCATTTGAAATGCTCGAGCTCTGTGAAACAGGCTTCTGTGAACCTCTCTTGACCTGTTCTTTAAATACCAAGGGGCCGATTCCGATCTCGGCCGGTAGGGCTCCGAATCGGATTCGGCATAACCGGATCCGATTCGGAGCCCTATTTCCCGACCGATTCGTACGCGCGTCCGGACGAGCGAGTACGATGCGAAATCGCCGACCGACTCGTACGGGCGTCCCAACCGCTCCGACCGACTCGTTCCCGGGTCTAACCGCACCGACCGACTCGCTCGGACACGACTCGCACCGCGCAATGGAGACGTTCCCCGGCCGGGTAAGTACGATGCGCGCCGCGAGCAGTCCGACCGACACGCGCCGTCCGGCTCGAAAGAGCAGTCGGAGCCGTACTTCGGGGTCCGTGTCGGACCCCCTGTACGCGTAGCCATGCAAGTCGCACACAGGGGGACCCATGGGTCCCCCTACCTGTGCGTGTACGGCGTGAGTCGCTTCGCCGTGTACCCGCTGTAGGGGGCGCCCTTGTTCGCCTCGCACCCATTGAGGCAATGGGAGCCCGCGTACGCGTTGTACGACCGGGTCCCATTGACTTCAATGGGAGTCCGACCGACTCGAGTACGATAGCATACGGACGCATCGTACTCGTTCGGTCGGGCTGCACGGGTCCGATTCGGTCGGAAATCTCTCCGGGTCCGACTCGGTCGGAGAGATTTCCGGCCCGAATCAGAATCGGCCCCCAAGTGTCTGAGTCAGCACCTGGGTGTTTAGGAGCTCGGCATCCTCCATACGTTAAGCTTTTTCTGAAGAGCAAACTGCACCGACTAGAAGAACATAATGAAAACAGTTTTTTGCTGAAAGTTCCCCTGCTAGGCAGAGCCCAGAAAACAGAATTCTCCCTTAGTTTTGGAACTCCAGTATCTAGAGGAGGGCCTGCAATACAGATTTGTCATTCACATATCCTGCTTCCTCTTTTTAAATGCTGAAATTCAATTTAATTTATTGTTCTTACAACCGAAACTATAGTTTGTTTGCAGAGTGAGACATTTATTTAATCAGAAGGAAAACATGGCAATGTCTAATTCAAGAGGACTCTACAATTAAACTAGTATTGGCAAAGTAAATGGGCCTGGTTTTAAAGTGCTAAACTATGCAAATACAGCGCTGAGCGCTTGCTCTTTATGCCTTGGTTTTTGGGAAGCCTGTTTCATTCTGTAACTTCTAAGCTTGTGTCTCTCTTTTTTGGCACAAAGCACAGCTAATTTGAAGATTTAGCATGCGGTCATTAACTACCATGTGACAGCATGCCAAATGTTTGTTCATGGCATTATTATTGCCCAAATGTTGCTTATTGGATGGGCTACTCATTGGAACCTGTGATACATAAGTGCTATGGAGGTGTCTGCACCACTGCAACGGTATTGAAGGGATGCAATACATCAGGGTCTGTCCGAGAGGCCTGAAATTGATAGTATTATTGACATTAAAAGGTCTCCTCTGGGGCGGCTGGTGTTAACGGGCGAAAGGGGCGTTGCCCTATTAGCTTCGGGACTAGCATCGGGAGAGACGGGAGGAGATAAAAGAGAGAGACTGTCACTGTACGCCATGCAGCAGCTTCAAATGAAGTGCTCACTGCTGCGTGTGATTACAAATTCAGTTTTTTGGGGGGGAATGGATGAGGTCAGAGACCTCGTGCGCATGTGTTGGCCGGGGCGAGGACTATTGCTCGCCCTCGAAGCACATGCGAGAAGAGTGATGTCAGCCTGAAGGGAGTGGCCAGAGAAAGCGGCAAATGGTTGATTTTAAATGGGGCGCTTATGCTGCGGCCCAGGCGATTTTAGCAGCGCGCTATTGAAATGAATGGCAAGGGGCGGGGCTGGCCTATCTAAAGACAGAGTAGTGAGTGGCAACAATTGGAGCACTCCCTTGCCTTCGCGCTACTTTTAGGCCTCCTTATTGGATACTGGGAGCTGGGGGCGTGGGCTGTGGAAGAGTTTGGCTGCGCAGCTCTGATTTCGGCATAATAGGTAAGCAGCAGGTGTGCTGTATTCCATGTGTTTGCTGCTCTGGACAGACACTGGCACCGGCTGCAGTCACTGTAGAAGAGAGCGGCACGAGGTCAAAATTATGCGGAGTGCAGGCGGCTCAGTCCCAGCATCTCCACCGACTCTCCTTTGATCTTGGCATTGTTGCCCGCAGACACCGTCTCCCTTAAGAGTTCCACTCGGCCTGGCTACGGTACCGGGGTGACTGCGAGGGGAGGGCATGCTTACACCGGGCTACAGCAACAAACGCAAGTAAGTCTCACTGTCTCCACCCAGATGAAGCTGCTCATTCCTATGACGGGGTTGTGGCTGCCAACTGACAACAACCTTCTCTGAAGCACAAAAAGGCACGCTACCTAAAAGACAGACAGTCTGAAATCACTCCATCATTTGTTCCGAGCACTCATTTTCTTTCTTTCCGGGCCACCTGTCAGGCCTGTAAATTGTCTGTATTTGTTTTGAGTCGGCTCAATAGCGCCGACAAAGGTGGATACCATGTGGGGGTGCCCCTGTGCTGGGGTACTCGATGCACTCTTAGCTGTCCAGAGAGGGGCGGTTCCTCTTTAGGGGCGGGAGGGGCGTTGCGCCCCTGTGTGAGGTGCCCAGAGCCTAATTTTAGAAATACGTCCTTTACTAGGACTGGGCACCTGGCTGCTCACTCCGTACATTACCCTTGCAGAGGGAACGGTGTAACAAGTCAAAGAGGGGTGGCTAATGTGGGTGATTGGCAATGCCAATACCTATTACAAATCTACCTTCGAAACACCCTTATAATTTCAAGCTCTGGCACTTATTTATTGCACAGGTTTTTTATCTTGTGGTCGTGTGACAAGCCATGCACACTCAGTTCACGCAGTAGATGGCATGATGCTTATGACGCTGCTACATGCTGTTAGATGCATTCCTTAATTGTTTCATTTTACCCATATCACAGGGTGTCAGGAAAGTGACATCACGCGTCTTTTGTTCCCGATGACACCACAATAAGTGAGATCACAGAACACTGTACTCAGAAAACGCACAGAGAGATGTCTCCTAAAACTAGCAAAAACGAAAAAAAAAAAACATACTTCTATAAAAATTAGAAGCCAGACTGTAAATAATAAAGCTGTTCAAATGGGTTTCAAGAGTCATTACAGGCATTTTGATGAACTGGACACATGAAGTTTGCATTACAAGTTGGCATCAGGCTCCTCTCTGAGGAAGGGACACTTTTAAGTGCATTGTTGAACTGCGTTCTATCCCCCTGTGGTGCTGTGTTCTCATTTCTAGAATCATCTCTTAACCCAAGTCTTGAGTGCCCTCAACGTCTGCGGGCAGGGTGCTTGGCGGGGTATGGGTGGGTGGATGATTGAATGGGAGAGTCTCTAGCTGGATGGATGTATGTATGCATGAACAGATGAATGCAGTGGATGATGGAAACATGGATGAATGAATGGGGATGATTGGGTGAATGATGTATTGACTGAACACCCTTATGCTGGCTGTACTCGCTCACTATGTAAAATTCATCCCCAACTTTTATGCCCTACCACTTTGAAATGTCACCAGCCACCACTGGGTCTCATTCTGCATGAGGCTGTAACAGCTTAAAGGAGGCGTTTGAAATGTTCGCGCCGCGGGGATATGAAGCTATCATATCCCCCATCCCGACAGGCAAGACATGCTGTAACAGAGGTTGTTCACAGATTGGCCTCGACCCCATTCCTTGTCACTAGAGACCGCGGACGCGACTCACAGGTTACTGGCTTGCCGTCCCTGATATACAGCAGCCCATTGCAATAGGCCACTCTGATTTCGAGACCGCGCCGCGGCGCAAACATTTTAAACGCCTCCTTTAAGCTATTACAGCCTTTAGTAGGTCGACTCTGACCCAGCATCCAACTGCACAGACCGCGGCCGCCTGCATCCTTTACTCTCCTTGTACTTGGCCTGAACTTCTACTCGGTCTTCGCCTGAAACAAACCTCCTCCAAGTCACTCTGACCTGGATCTAGGCAAAATGTATACAGGCATACCAATGTTAATGTCCTGATGATGATCCTATATCTTTTGTAAGGATCGAAACGCCGTTGACTTGTTGTACGCCATATACACCTCTTTATTTAATACTTATTATGTGTAATGGTGTCTCCACTATAATTTGTTTGTCCTACCAAAATGTGCCTTATACAAGCAATTTACTCTGCCTGAGCCTTTTTGTTTCATGTTGTACGTCCTTCCCACTAAGTTGGATACAGGCTTGTGTCCCACTTTATTTGTTTCTTGCTGAATTTTGTGTATATTTAAGCAACTATATATTAAAAACACCTGTCCGGCTGGACAGCTGTAAAATATAGTACTGATTGGGTCTATTTATTCAAGGGCATGTTCACAGCATGGAGTACCATATCTGTGAAATTAGTGGCTAAGGTGAGTCCAACCGATTGTCTTATGGAGACAGCCACCGTCATGACCGTTCCTAGACCGCTCGGGAGGGCTCTTCTGGTAGCGTCAAAGACATAAAGCGTGCACCACAAGCCGTCTTGTGTACTTACAACACAAAACAGCACACAACAATATATGTACCAAGCACAGAAACCAAAGAAAGAAAAAAAGAACGCAGTTTCAAGTGTTAGGCATTCAGAGTTAAGGCTCATGCACCCCATGCACCTCATTTAATGTGTTAGTTACCCAAGTTACCCAAGGAGCTAATCTCCTACCCCCCTTCGACAGTAGGTGACCTAAGCAGGTGACCTCCTGTCGACAATACTTACCCCTTTTAAAAGCAGACTCCCTAGTCATTCAAAGCTAAACACAAGAACAATTTGTTAGAAATGGGGGTCTCTAGTTGGCAGAAGTAGGTACCTCTGTCCAAACAGGGACCCTTCCCTCCAGTCAGGGTAAGGGGAATACACACTTTAGATAACCCCTACTCACCCGCCTTAGTAGCTTGGCACGAGCAGACAAGCTCATCCGAAAGGCAATATGCAAAGTATTTGTACCAACACTCACAGAAACACAGCAAAGACACCACAAAAGGACACTACACCAAATGTACATCCTCTTCCTCTGTCACACTGAAGCAGGACAATCAATCCTCAAAAAGACAGAAACGCACAGAGAAGTTGGACAAGAAACACATACACTGCACCCTGCCTAGGGTGGAACCTTGGGTCTACCATAGGGGTGTCATATGCACAAACTGCACACAGGCACTGCAGTGGCAGGCCTGAGGCATCTTTTCTGGGCTACTATTGTGGGTGGCACAATCAGCGCTGCAAGCCTACTAGCAGCAAGTTATTTTCCAGCCCTGGCACAGCCAGTGCACTTCACTAGGGATCTACTAATAAAACAAATATGCCAACCAGGGAGAACCAGGCACAATATCAATTTGCACAAAAGCACTTGCACTGTGACACTGATCAGCAGTGTCAAAATGCCCAAAGCATCTGAACCAGCAAAAACGAAATCCAGCACAGCATCAAAAGCATAGGAGGTAGAGGCAAAAAGTCAGGTAAAACCACTTCAAGGATGCCATGTCTAACACCATGCAACTGTACTGCCCTACAACTTTGCTGTGTCTAAAATGATGAGCAAGTAACTACCTTGTATTTTTAAACTTTTTTATAGATGCACTGACTTTCTGCATGGTCCTAAAAGGCGCAGCAGAGCTTATATCTTTTACCATCCAATGTTATCCCAGACAAGGACCTATTATATATATTCTATAAGCAATACTGCCAAAGTATGCACTTTAGATCAGCAACAGAAAAATATTGAGCAGCAGAAGAAGCATAATAATAGCCAGAGCAGCAGACAACTGGAGGGCCACATTTTTATTTTTCCTTTGAACTGCACACAGGTCAGTCACAAATTGCAAACGCAATCGAAATAGTGGGACTATTACAATGTACCAGCCTTCTCCTCACCAGCACCTGTCTCAACCAAATCCGGGATCATACACAACAAGGCTCTTGAAATCTGTAGGAATCCCAGCTCTACATCGCCTGTTGCCCACAAAGTGGGTGGCACATCCGCAAAACTTGGGGGGAAACAAACACTACTCTCTACTTACATTAAGGCCCATCATCAGACATTCACCTGCCTGAGAGCAGTGATAATAGGATGCCAAACCCATCACTTGCTCACCACAACTAGGCATTAACTGAAATGAAAAATTCACAATAAAAAAGGTCCAATAATCTGAGCAAGAGAGCGCAAAACATTAACTAATGCGTCTGAAACACCCACCAATACACGCATAGCACTGTACTATGTTAAATACATAACAGAAAGAAACAATATAGACCAATAACTTCCCAATATCTACAACCAAGTCGCTATTTCAAAAACACAATAAAAACGAATCTGCAAATAAACAATCAAATTCCTCTTTTAAGACACAAATCCTGTCCACTAAAATCTAAATAACACCTTCACTCTCTCATTTTTCCTCTGACAGCAACAAACAGAGCAGCCTGAACATCACAGCAGGAATAGAAACAGCAGAAAGAAAAGAACAACTGAATGTTTAAAGCAATAAAATTAGAGGGATATTTGCAAATTGACTTTTCTGAAAACAATGCTACCGGTGTCTCCTGCTGGGTTCCTCTAAACTGTACATACGCATTTTAACTCACTTTTCATTCCCTGCAAGCAATTTTTCTGAGCAAACCCTCTCTGTGCCATCATATATTTTTTTTTCTTTCTTAAACTCTTTCTACTTCATTCCTTGTCCAGCACTATAGTACCCTTCATCCTTCAGAATACCATCTATCAACTTTCTTTGAAAACAAACCAATATTAACTGTACGTGCACTTTAGTCTGATCAGAGAACATTAATCCAATAACCAACTGAGTCACAAAGAATCTCATGCCACCGGCTCCAAGACATTCTATCCCACAGTGTTCTGGAAACTCTAGATACACTCTTTCACAAAACTCATGAACCAATTCTTTTAGCTCCTGTGTTGTTCTTTTAATCTGTACCCAAATAACATCCTTTGCTGGCACTCTGCCCTAGGTAAGTCAGCGCTGCGCATCTCTGCCTGTCTGTGTCAGGAGCAAGGCATGGCCCCCACCTTCCTTTCTGACTTCACAGAACTCTCTCCCCAGCGTGAGCCCCCTCCTTGGGAATTCCTTCCTTATCTCACCGAAGGCCATAGCAAGCCTGCCACACACTGAATTCACAAGCTATGTTTTTCAACTTTGAAAATCCTTTTATTCAGCATAAAGACACACTGCCTGGAGTGCTTGAAACCCTTTTTCCAAATTAAATACACGTTCTATTGTGGGCAAATCCAAATGAAACACACCCACTCAAATCAATCATAGACTAACTTCTGAGCATTGCACCGAATTTCTACGTGCCAATATTCAGAATGCAGTTCGTGTCTGAAGCTGGAAAGCTCTAAGTACTGACATACTGCTCCCTTTTTCCCTTTCCAGAACTCCTGCCCCCCCCCTTTCATGGAGAGACCGAACACATTCAGCGCTACTGAATTACAAGTGTGTATTTCACCTCTCCTTACTGCACCTTTAGAATCTGTGTCTGTTCAGCATAAATATACATTACCTTGAATCGTCTCAACACTGTTTTCAATTTAAATGCGCATCCCTTCCTTACATTTTTCTCATGTTGTACTCTTCCTATGTCAAAACAAAAGTACATTCTTGCTAGTATTTCTGATCAAACCAGGGTTTTATTTATTTATTATTTTTCCCAGTCTTCAAAATTTAAAGAGTCGTCAGGAGGCGCCAGCTAACCTCCTCCCAATGGGCATCTGCAGAGCAACACCAATAAAAAGAGACCAAATTAAGCTCATTCCAGACATTTTCAAGAAAGGGTCCAAATGCATTATTTTGCCTGGCAAAGGAATTACAAGTACATTTTCCCAAAGACGGTCCTCAGACTGTGTCAAACAAAAAACCCCACACAACACAGCTTGCTGAGGCAAGGCATCCTTACCTTCACACAAAGAGCACAGTCACTACTCACTCAAACAAGCATTTCACAAGCACCACCACCGACGTCGGTCCACAAACCTCATAGCACCCAAACACAACAATCAAACCACAAGTCAGCCCGGAGACTGCATCAGAACAAAACAGTCCAAAGACTGCACCAAGACAAGAAGACAGTCCGGAGACTGTACCAAGTTCAGGAAGACAGTCCGAAGACTGTACCAAGTTCAAGAAGACAGGCTCTAGCCCCAGGCCTTTTCAAGCATAGACCAAATTACCAATTGGCCTGGCAGATTGTTCGCAAACAGTCCCTAACCTTTTCAAGAATGGGCCAAATTTCCAGTTGGCCTGGTACACTGTTACCAAACACTCTGTGTCTTTTGAAGGGTCCACAAACCCACCAAGTTCAAACCAAGACAGCCCAAAGACCGTACCAAGACACAGCCCGTCGGCTTGTGCCATTCAAGCAAGGCAGTCCGAAAACTGCACCAAGACAGTCCGGAGACTGTACCAAGACACAGCCCATAGGCTCGTGCCGTTCATTTTATTTTGTATAATTCTCTACAGATAAAATCATATTACCCCACCAGTGTGGAAGAACACATCCTTAATCAGAAAAAAACAAATCAAACCCATCAACTTAGAAGAAGCCAAACTATACAAGGGAAACATGATGAAAAACCACAAATAATAACTTTTGTTTGCAGGTTTAAAGTTAAGAAACATTTGTTTAAAAAAAATAACATTGCATTAAAAATTAGATCCAAACAAACAAAAACAAAATGACTTTTTTTCTAGTAAATAAGGACTTAACTTTTTCTTTGCAGGCAATTTTCAAAACTAAAATTTTCAAATAAAAAAACTAAGAACATTTCTTCACTTTTTTCAGAACAAAAGAAGCTAAAGCACAAAACACAACAGAAGGAACAGCTAAAAGAAAAATTCAAAGAAACCCTGCATCTACTCCAGGACTTTCCAGCCACACAACAGAAAAACCTAATAAAGATAACCTGTTTCATTCTGTCAAGTCTCTCCAAAAATAACCATTTTCCATCAAAGGTATCAAGGCAGCAAACAATTCCAAACCAACATTGCCAAGTCAATGCAAATGAATCCTGGTACAATTTTGTTAAAAAAAGCTATACAATAATTAATGTACACAAACTTTGCCATTGCAGGCAAAAAAGGTTTAAAAGCAACCATAAAAAAATCACTAAAACATTGTTTTCTCTTTTTCTTCTTTCTACAGAGAATGGCATCAAGAAACCAAGCCACATATTTGAAATCAAACAGGGGAAATAGACTGTTAAATTACTGTGGCTAGGTTTATTGTTAGGAGAGATTATCTGAGCCCAGGTGTCATTGGAGGTGTGTGCATTATTACTCATCCCATTGCACAGGCAGAGCGGTTACTCTTGGTGACACTGTTGAAAGGACCACCGAGCATAACCACTCTGCCTCTGCAATGGAGACAGAGGTAAGAGAAAATATAAATGAAATGAAAGACCTAGCATGCACCTCCAATGAAGCCTGTGGCTCAGTTTTGAGGGAGGTATCACAAAACATTCCTATGCATGTAGCAAGTTGTATGCCCACAATCCCCAACCTACACAGAATTATACAGCGTAAAAAAACAGGCAATTAACCCCCTACGTGTAACACCCCAAACCTTCTCTGACATTAACATTCCTCCTGAACTTACAGTAACTGTTTCTAATTAAACCTTTCTTTTGCATGACAACAAAAACCCTCTTAAAAGCATTCTAATCTTTAGCACACCCCATAACCTTGTTAGGTTAGAGACTAGTGAAATTTGGATGATGGATGGGACGTTTAAATCCACATCCCACCCATTCAGCCAAATATACACTATTCACGCCTACATTAATCAAACAATAGTGTACAGTTTACTGCCTGATAAACAAACCTCAACATACACTGAATGTTTGTCCACGATAAAAGCTAAAACCGTGAACAAAAGTCCTAGAAAAGTGTTAATTGACTTTGAATTACCTATGATTAACACAATTACCAAAATGTACACGGATACCCAAATTCAAGGATATTTTTTCACTTTTCACAGGCTTATTGGAGAAAAATTATAAAAAACATCCTTAGTTGAGGATTACATATCAGTCAGTAAACTGCAATTTGAATTGAAGAAACTAACAGCACTTTTCTTTGTTCCTCCTGACAGTGTAGATGAATACTACATTTCTATTACTGAATCTGACTATTTTACTGCAAACGAGGACAAATTGGCACCCTTTCTAAATTACGTTGAAGACACATGGATTGGCCATCTAAGCAGGTCAGGTCGCAGGAGGAAGCCCCGTTTCCATGTGAAACAAATAATGCCATAGAGGGATGGCACTACTCCTTCAACAAATCAATAGGTAAACCCCATCCTAACTTTGATCATTTTTGGGAAATTTTGAAGAAGGAGCAAAGTTCCCAAGAAATGAGAATTGCGCAATCATTGACTGGTTGTCTGAACCCACGAATTTCAAACAGAACAAAACAAATGTCCAAGCGACTATTGGGTGCAATTCAACAATTTTTGTTGATGGTGGCTTCAGACTACCTAGACAATATTGAACACATCCTACATTTCTAATCTACACTAACCCCTAAACCACCTTACTTGCCTGATTTGACAATGAATTTCTCAAATTCAATTGGCATTTTTCAAACAAAAAATGTAATTATATATTAAGAGTCGGGTTTCTTACCTTCAGTTGTCTTCTTTTTTCAACTCTTGGACTTGCGTACAATCTCACATTTCACCAAGAGTCTTGTGCAGTCCGTTAATCCCATAGTAAATAATCCATAATCTGTGATGCAAACCATGTCCCGAGTCAAACTAACCAAAACGGACACAGTTTGGCAAAGCCATTTTTTACATCGAAAATTGTGCTGAAAACTGTACTGTGCTCACCTACAAAAAACGCATCCCAAAAAAAAAATCCAGAAAAAGAAAACTTGTTTGGCAAAAATCGCAACAAGAAATCCATCGTTGCAATCCTCTCTCGACCGAAATCCAGCAAAAAAGACCCGAAAAAGAAAAAACGTTATTAAAAATTCGCTACAAAAAAATCCATCGTTGTAATCCTCTCTTGACCAAAATCCAGCATTATTTCAAAATCCATAAATCCAAAAATAATAATAATAATATTCGCCCCAAAAAGTGTTTCTTCGATTGATGAAATCTGTGTCCATGTTCCTTTTATCTATACGAAAAACCGCGACAACGCAAAACCATAAATTCATAACTCGTCGCATCAAAAATAATTTAAAAAGTTTGCTTTCATAACACTATGGTTTAATAGAAAATGTAATCAATCTTTTAAAATAATTCTATTAAAACAAAACTATTATGAAAGCAAACAATCCGACATGTGCGTTCAACTTCTACCTGCGTAGGAATTTTTTTTGGGGTTAAAACATACAAAACTATCAAAATACAACTACTCTAGTTCTTACTACCTCCCTCCTCTCTCCTTACAATAAACTATGCCACCCTTAATCTATTTTTAATAATTTAAATTTGCCTTACCTGTACGCAGCTCTTCAATGCTTCTGATCCCGACCGCGACATTCCTCGCACTGACGAAACTTACGTACAAGCGGCAACGTCATCTCTTCTTGTAAAAAGGAAAAAAGGACAATTTCTCTCATTCGTTCCAATGAGAAACCGTGGGAAAACCTACAAATAATAGTAGTTTAATCATCAGATCTTACATGAGATAACAAAAGAAAAAGAAAGCCAGGAATTTATATTTTGCCAAGCTGTTTTCATTCTAGACTGTTGTAGGTATGCTGTAAGGTCAAAAATAAATACACAACAAGTATTTTCTTTAACTTTATATCCTCTGTTTACAGTTAAATAATCAAAAACAAATAAATATTCACGACAATGGGGTCGATTCCGATCTCGGTCGGAGGCGTACCCAACACCATTCGGTCGGGAAAAAAGCCATGCGAAAGCCTGTTTCCCGACCGATCCGTACAGCACACCGAACGAGTAAGTACGATGCGCACAACAGCAAAAAATCCGGCCGAGCCGTACTCACCCAAACCAGGTCCTGTTCCCCGACCGAGGCAAATCCGGAAACGCTGAATCGAGTCGCACGGAAGGGAAAATGCAGCTCCGTCCGGCCGAACGAGTACGATGCGCTTTCCATACGCGCCGAACCCGTCGCTACGCACGGCACGTCAAAGCATCCGGGAGAGGCGCACATAAGCTCCGATTCGCGCCACAACACGATCCACGGCTCCAAGACGAACACGGCAGCGACGAGGACGACGCCGCAGCGGCGAGGACGAGGCAAAGCGGCGAGGACGACGCGAAGCAACGAGAAGGACGAACAACACGAACCAACCATGAATCCCTTCGTCCCGATCATACCAATATTCTACATTTACTACCGGAACAGGCATGGACGCGTACGGCGCAGAAGGTAAGCCAGACACCAACCACAAAACACATACAACACGTACACGACACATCACACACACACAGAGGGATGCAGAGTATACTTACACCAGCAACAGCAGCACCATAGGGGCGGGATGCCCATCACCAATGCCACATATGCACACAGGGGCCTGAATGCGCACCACCACCCCTACCCAGGGGGGGCTGGATGCCTACCACTACTACCACCCTTAGCCAGGGGGGGCTGGATGCCTACCACCACTACCACCCTTAGCCAGGGGGGGCTGGATGCCTACCACTACTACCACCCTGAGCCAGGGGGGGCTGGATGCTTACCACTACTACCACCCTCACCCAGGGTGGGCAGGATGCCTACCACTACTACCACCCTTACCCAGGGGGGCAGAGATGCCTACCACTACTACCACCCTTACCCAGGGGGACAGGATGCCTACCACTACTACCACCCTTACCCAGGGTGGGCAGGATGCCTACCACTACTACCACCCTTAGCCAGGGGGCTGGATGCCTACCACCACTACCACCCTCACCCAGGGGGGCAGGATGCCTACTACTACTACCACCCTTAGCCAGGGGGGCTGGATGCCTACCACCACTACCACCCTCACCCAGGGTGGGCAGGATGCCTACCACTACTACCACCCTTAGCCAGGGGGCTGGATGCCTACCACCACTACCACCCTCACCCAGGGGGGCAGGATGCCTACCACTACTACCACCCTTAGCCAGGGGGGCTGGATGCCTACCACTACTACCACCCTCACCCAGGGGGGCAGGATGCCTACCACTACTACCACCCTTAGCCAGGGGGGCTGGATGCCTACCACCACTACCACCCTTAGCCAGGGGGGGCTGGATGCCTACCACTACTACCACCCTGAGCCAGGGGGGGCTGGATGCCTACCACTACTACCACCCTCACCCAGGGTGGGCAGGATGCCTACCACTACTACCACCCTTAGCCAGGGGGGGCTGGATGCCTACCACTACTACCACCCCCACTCATAGGATGGACAATGCATGACACAACCAGCACACCACAACCTAGGGAAAGCAAGAAGAAGACATCCCCCAACACCATGACAAGCGTGTGTATACTGTGTCAAATGCCTACAACACCGAACATGACTTTGAACATACAATGTGACCCCCTAGCACATGTGCCACACATATATGTGTGTGGCACCCATAATGCTAAGCAGGCCATGACCATTGTGGCAATGGGGTCCAAACCCCCATCATCACAGTGACCAAAATGTAAGTGTGGGGTCCATAGCTGAAGCACATTTTGAACATTGTGGCAATGGGGTCCAAACCCCCATCATCACAGTGACCAAAATGTAAGTGTGGGGTCCATAGCTGAATCACACTTTGAACAATGTGGCAATGGGGTCCAAACCCCCATCATCACAGTGACCAAAATGTAAGTGTGGGGTCCATAGCTGAAGCACATTTTGAACATTGTGGCAATGGGGTCCAAACCCCCATCATCACAGTGACCAAAAGGTAAGTGTGGGGTCCATAGCTGAAGCACATTTTGAACATTGTGGCAATGGGGTCCAAACCCCCATCATCACAGTGACCAAAATGTAAGTGTGGGGTCCATAGCTGAAGCACATTTCGAACATTGTGGCAATGGGGTCCAAACCCCCATCATCACAGTGACCAAAAGGTAAGTGTGGGGTCCATAGCTGAAGCACATTTTGAACATTGTGGCAATGGGGTCCAAACCCCCATCATCACAGTGACCAAAAGGTAAGTGTGGGGTCCATAGCTGAAGCACATTTTGAACATTGTGGCAATGGGGTCCAAACCCCCATCATCACAGTGACCAAAATGTAAGTGTGGGGTCCATAGCTGAAGCACATTTTGAACATTGTGGCAATGGGGTCCAAACCCCCATCATCACAGTGACCAAAAGGTAAGTGTTGACAAAGAAAGAGGTGCAACTGCCAAACTGCATGGATGATTCCTGGTCACAGAACAACAAACACATCAGTGGCAAAGTAGTGTATGTGTCCCATTGCAACATAAATTGGGGGAGCCAAATCCTGCAGTGCAAATAAGACATACCTTTGGCCATGTGCAGACAAACAACACCCATGGGGGCTGACACCGTCAACAATCATCAATGACACAATGACAGAAGTGACCATCAGAATGCAGACCCACATATTTGCACCAATGGGCACACACATGCAGATACCCTGTGGAGACTGCAGATGTGAGGTGAACAGATACCATACCATGGCAGCAATGGGACACACAAACCATGATCATTGTGCTGACCGATGACCTAGGAGTCCCAGGGACAGCATGGGAAACCCACCAAACTACATACAGCCAATGGCACACCCAAGATATGCCAATGCAGTGGTGCAGATGCACAAACACAAACAGGCAGACCCACACTGCACATCATACACAACAGGTGAGGGGGTGCCAGTGTCCCCAGGCAACCACACAACACATGAGGAGACCTGAATACCAATCATACAGATGTGCATACAGTGCCACACAAAGGTAACTCATGGATCCAAATCCCCTATGTGGGCAAGCAGGCATTGTCAGATGAGAGGGAGCACAAATCACACATGTCACACAGGCACGTAGGGACAGCAACTGACACAGCAAGACACAGACACACCACAGCACCACCCCAGGGTCCCCACAATGTGGTGACCCTGGGCTGCATTCCAATCCCACTGTGATGACAAAGCTAAATGTGGTTCACACTGTGAACCACAGTCATGTGTACTGAGCAACTAACTACCATCACACCTACACAAGCACAAATCAAACAGCATGGCCAGTAAGCCAAGGCCAACATGGAGGCAGGGGCCTAGCCGGGCAACAACTCTCATCTGCACACACTCAACACCACACCCCTCGACCTCCAACAATGTGCAGCAGTGAAGCACACATGCACTGGTGACATTGCACATGCACCCATGACTATTCCAGGGTGGTGGGTGGGAACCAAGGTGCAGAAACACATCACACATGGACACTCAACAAGACTCCTGAATGTCTGACACACTGCACACTACGCTGTACATGGACATGACGGCAATACCACACCAACCAATGGGATCCCAGCCACAGTCACACACCAATGAAGAAGCCAAGGTCACCCACAAAGAACACACATAGACAACAACCAACATTGCAGCCCGGACCCTGAGGAGTGCCAGCAGTCACACACACAACGTGTCACAATCACTGAAAGATAACACAAACTGGAAATCACATGACAGGGGCAAACAACAAGTGCCAAGGGGAAACCTGACTGTGACCCATCTGCGTCTGCACACAAACTCAGCCCTGACAGCAAACACACCTATGGGTGACACCCTGATGACCAGTAATGTGCCATGCACCCACATCACAGAGAACCCAGGGAGAAGACTTTGGCGGAACATAGCTCAACTCAGCTAGCATCACAAACAGGTACAACACTAGGGATCACAGCATGCACAGCTAAACGGAAGTGAACACACAGACATGCACATACAACACACACCTTGGGCGCAGGCAATGTCACAGGAGTACACACTGCCATGAGGGGACTCCACTCCTGTGTGAGGAAAGCTGTGCCATATGTTGCCTCAGTAGGGCCCCATCATGTCAGCTGAGCACTTGGTCACACAATCAACAATTAGCACCAAATGAGGGCTCCCGTCACATCAGCCTGGTCATGGAAGTGCCAACGGAATCATCAGCACAGATCCAACACACTTGTATAGCAATGTTGCACTGACAATACAGATGAGTCCTTCCCCATTGATGCCCAAACCTGCATGTCCACTGGAGATGGCCACACGGTCAGGGAAGTAGACGAATTGAACAATGGCAGGCTCAACAGATGTGCAGGGGTGGAAGCCACAGATGTGAAATTGCCAATCTAAGTAGGAAATCCCATTGCCAAATACTGAACACATGACACCCTCAGATGCTGCTATGGATGACATGGATACACCACAGGATAGGACACATTCCCCCTGGACCACATGGGTTCCTGCACAGTAACACTTCATTATCATGAGACCAAATATCACCATCACTGCAGCAAGGGCATGGTTAGCATCATCAACATCATGTACATCAGAAGCAAAAGCACTAGAGAACAGAAAGTTGCTTTATTCAGCATATGTGGCATTAAAAGTAGAAGTCCGGTAGAACATAAACAAAGGCCAATGGCCAGTCCATCAACAAAGTCACAAGTGGGTGACAGTGGCAGATGCCACCCTACACATGCCTGCACAAAACCAGGGACAATCCACTAGGAGGGGCAACCGGGGGTAGGCCAGGCACCGCAGGGACAGGATCAGGGCTCACCAGGAGGAAGCAGGGAAGGGGTGGTGGGTGCTGGAGAGCCACTGACAACTGCAGTGGAGGTGTCTGACATGGTGTGTGCCGGTACAACTGGGGGCATGGCTCAGATGTTGTGGGTGCCGGCACGACTGCAGTGGACCCTGCAGATGGAGTGGACAGGTCCGCCACTGCAGTGCCCAAGTCAGACAGGGTGGTAGTGGACTCCACTGCAGTGCCTACCACCAGGGGAGGAGAATGGGGAACAGGCAAGGTGGGCTGGACAGAGGGGGAGGACACCCTCACCACATCAGTGGCACAGACAAGCGCAGCGGGGATGTGGTGCCGGGAGAGCAAGTGGCAGGGGAGAAGGCCGGAGCCTCTTGGGGATGGTATATCTGTGGGTGGGGGAACCTGGGGCAGGGTGTGGTGGGGGCACCTGTGGAGTGGGGGCCTGAGGGATGGAGGAAAAAGACCTGGTGCTTGAGCTGCAGGGCGGCGGCGGGGTCTTGCTCTTACCACTCCGGGGGACTTGCGGGTGGGGGCCTCAGTCTGTCTGCGCCTGGGGGAGGGTGTCCAGGGGCGAGGGGCACTATGCTCCGTGTGGGGGGGCTTCCTCTTCACCCTGGATGCTGGAGCAGCTGGATCGGAGGGGAAGAGGCCGAGGTCACTGAGGAAGAGGCGCTGGGTCTTTGGGGTTGCAGGTGAGGCAAGGGAGGGTGCTTTGGAGGGAGAGGCAACTGAGTACTGCGCAGTGCCCGTGGATGCGTGTGTGTGTACCAGGGCCCCATCCCTGTGAGTCTGGTTTCCAGTCCCCTGACTGTGCGTGCGTGTGCGTTTTGTTTGTGGCGTGTGTGTCTGTGTGCTGGACGTGTGTGTGCTGGTGTGTGCCTGTGCCGGTGTGTGTGTGCTTGGGACGGGTAAGGTGCTGGGGAGTGTGGATGGAGCAGAGGCAGGAGGGGTGAGGGACTGTCTGAGGAGGGACACTGCTGCCGTCAGGGAGGAGTCCATGGACCTATTGCCCCTCTGTAGGTCAGACATGCCCGATGAGATGCCCTCCATGAACGACACCAGCTGAGTCAACAGTGCGGTGTGCGCATGGAGGACACTCAGCATGGCTGTCTGCCCTACATGGAGCTGGCGAAGGAGGTACACAGACTCCTCACTCAGGGCAGCAGGGGACACAGGGGCAGGGGGTGCGGTGCCTGGCCCAAAGGAGACACGCTCCCGAACATGGGAGCCTCCACGGACCTGGGGAATGGGAGCCGATGGCAGGGCGGTGGTGGTGCTGGTGGTGGCGGGGACAGCAACACTAGCTGGGGTGTGGTGGCTGCTGACACCCGCCTCCACAAGGGAGTCATCCTCCGAGTTGCTCTGGTCCTCAGCTGAGGTGGATGGTGCTGAGGACTCCTCGGTGTGGCTCCCCTCACCCTCCGTGCCACTGGGTCCCTCCGACCACTCCTCGGCTGCTGACCCAGTCTGGCTCTCTGGCTCCTCCTGGTCCGTGGAGCTGTCCCCTTCCGTGGCCGTGGATGTATCTGCAAACAATGGAGAAACAGACAGACATCAGTCACCTGCACCAAACGCACACACCACTGTGAGCACAGCACATTACAGAGCAAGCCCTGGCATCATTAGTTGTACATTGCTAAAAGTGCCCTAACTGAACAGGAGAAGCCAATTGTCAGTCTGATGCCAAGCATGGCACTCACATCCCACATGGCCTTGCACCCATCTGTCTGGTGTCTGTTGGATTGCAACACCCCAGTGTGGACACATGCACCAAGTACACAGTAGTTGGACAGTGCAGAGGACACGGTGTGGCATGTGGACATGCACACATCACAGCTCTTGCCACTGAGTCAGTACAGGTTTCCAGATGAAAGGGATGCCCAGAGTCAAATAGGAAATGCATGTGATGCATACCAGCGACAGACACCATGATGCACCCATGTCCTGATAGCCATCGCCACAATGGTGTGCATGTAGCACATGTCACTCCCCTGCAGGACCACCAATAAGTTGACACATGCCATGGCAGAGGCATGACTGCTAAGTCATACATCACTGTCTCAGTGATGTATGACTTGGCAGCCAGACAACAACACTATGCACTGTGTCACAATAGTAGGTCATGGGGAATGCAAGTCCTGGAGCTGCACAAGTGCACATGTACATCCCCCACACAACACATCATCTTAACCCTCATCTGTCCAGGTCATACCTATTGGACATATGGGAGACCTGTGACACTACCCTCTGAACCTGAGCCCCTCACAATTTGCTGTGAATGGGGAACAGCTGCCTGAACTTCACACTCGCATACCCCAGTCTGCACGGGCAGCTGATCAAACACCTATGTGACACACAAGTATCGTCTCCTATGGTCACATCTCCAGGGGCATGCTGAGCCCCTACCAAGAAACACCCCAGCAGTCCTGGCAACTAATCCACAGCACACTGACACAGAGGCAGACACCTGAGGGGTCAAATCACTGTGCACAATGTGTCAGCTGATACACGGGAGTGGGAGTACAGAGTGCATTGCATGGCCTGGAGTAGGCATGACTGTCCTGCTCCACATGAATGAGGGATGTGCCCTGGACAGTGGATAGCTGGCTATGTATGTGTGACACACGTAATCTGCACACTCCTGGGGCCCAAACATTGTTCCCACCCGCTGCATGGGCGTGTGCCACAAACCCCAGGCACATGTGGTGGCTCAGCTCAGCAAGTGGACCGCATATCAAAGCAACACGTAGATTACATGTCCAAACACAGGCGTTGTGTGAACAATGGACCCACCCATGATGCCCACAACAGAGTTAGGGAAACAGATGCTGTCCCCCACCTTTAGTGAAGCAAACTGCAAGGACACAGTCCCAAGTGACACAATTCCCTGAATGTAAGGGCCACACCTGGGTATCAGATGAGCAGTGGGCAGTGCACAATAGGGGGACATGGCTCCTGGACAACATGACTGCTGCACTGTGGCAGTTGAACCAGGCCAGAGGAGGGCACAAAGCATGTAATACAGAGTTCACAGTGCAGTCTTTGACTCACCCCTCCTTGCTGCTGTCTGGCCTTCAGCTGCCCATCCAGGTCTGGAAACACCACCGCCAGGATCTGGAGCATGTGGGGGTCAGGGTCCGTGTTCCGCCCCTCCTGCGAGGAGGCGACAGCTTCAGCTGGACCCGTGCAATCCTCCGGGTCCAGCCCCGAAGGTCCTGCCACCTCTTCTGGCAGTTGCGGATCCGGCGATTGTAGACCCCCACGGACCGGACGGCCCGGACGATGTCCTTCCAGATCTCCTGCTTCCGATGGGCATTAACCTGTCAGGATGACAAAATGAAAAGGCCATTACCACACATGCAACATATCCGTGCATGACACAGTTGTATATACATGTCTCAATCACAGGGGCACATGATGTACACAGGCAGTGCAAAGCTGCCCATGGACAGTTTGCCAGACGTCACTACATGGTATCATTGCATGGGAAGTAAAACCTTGTTCAAATGCACTGTCACTGCACCATACCTGTCCAGTGCATGTCTCTACACACTATGGGGGTGACAACTACTCAGTGAGCCTGCTAGCCAGTGGCGTGCAGACTTACAGCCTTGCTAGTCAGACAAAATGCACATTCAGAAAGGCAGTGCACAGAACACTCACCTGCTCCCCTGGTGTCCCATACAGCTTGCTGTACTGTGGAAGTAGGCTGTCCAGCAGGGCCTGGTTCTCTTCAAGGCTGAAGGCTGGGGCTCTCTCCACAGTACATGCCATTGCAGGGTCCAGAGGGGCAGAGACAGCAGCAGTGCAGTGGCAGATGTCGTCCTGGAGCATGTAGTGCAGGCAAGTGAGCTCTCAGGGGAACAGCCAGCAATATATATGTGCTGGAGAGGCAGATACTGTCCCTTGTGTCCAAAGTGATAGGTCCAAGTCGTTTGCATCTTCTGAATCTGGCCAATCCATGGAATAGCAGCACCAAAACACGCCCACAGCATCCTTCAAATCTTCAACTTCATGACATACATGATTTTGCAACATTGTTGTGGGTGACCAACTGATTTTCCAGCAACCGACTCGTTCGAAATTCGAAAACGCGTCCGTTGCCAGGCAAGCCCATTGTCAATGGGTGCGCACCGATCGGTCCATTGCGGTACAACGCGTACAGGGGTACAACGCGTACCCGCACACATTGAATGCAATGGGCCGGCCGGAGGCACCGATCGGTCCATTGCGGTTCAACGCGTACAGAGGTACAACGCGTACCCGCACACATTGAATGCAATGGGCCGGCCGGAAGCACCGATCGGTCCATTGCGGTTCAACGCGTGCAGGGGTACAACGCGTGCACCGCACACATTGAATGCAATGGGCCGGCCGGAGGCACCGATCGGTCCATTGCGGTTCAACGCGTACAGGGGTACAACGCGTACCCGACACATTGAATGCAATGGGCCGGCCGGAGGCACCGATCGGTCCATTGCGGTTCAACGCGTACAGGGGTACAACGCGTACCCGCACACATTGAATGCAATGGGCCGGCCGGAGGCACCGATCGGTCCATTGCGGTTCAACGCGTACAGGGGTACAATGCGTACAGGGGTACAACGCGTACCCGCACACATTGAATGCAATGGGCCGGCCGGAGTCACCGATCGGTCCATTGCAGTACAACGCGTACAGGGGTACAACGCGTACCCACACACATTGAATGCAATGGGCCGGCCGGAGGCACCGATCGGTCCATTGCAGTACAACGCATCACTGTACATGTGACTGGCATATGTCAGCATGCCTGTCTCAGATGGACATATGCCAGCCACAGATAGCTCCCAGGGAGTGAGGGGCACACCTACATCACGACAGCCTGTCCAAACTTTATCATAAGGCATGTAAGGCTGCATTTCCTATTGTGTGTATGTTGGTGTACATGTTGTCCTGTGGGTGTCACCTGTGGGCAGCCACCCCCAGGCTGTGCACGTGTTCATGGGGACAGGATCCTGGGTGTTACGTGTGTATGACCACTGTGATGTGCAACTGTTCATATCTGTGCATGTGCCATGGTCACATTTCACGGTGGTGTATGTGTATGTCATGTCACATACCCCGTGAGTCCCATGTGGGACGGTATGTTTGAGCCAGGGTGTCCCAGTGGCACAATAGTGATGGTCCTCCACAGTCTTTGTGCATGTAGTGTTTACAATGTCTCTGATTTCATGTGCACAATGGGAGACAGTCTCCACATCCAGGTTGTGTGTGCATGGACTTTGATGTTGTGCGTGTGTGTGTCACAGACGTCCATGTCTGACCTGCCGTGGCAAGTGGGGCCACTACCTGTGGGGGTCATGGTTGTTTTGCTGTGGTGTATACATAATACTCCATGTAATGCCAGTGTCCATGTGGCAATACAGGGTCCCTGGGAATGTACCTGTCGTTGAGCTGTGGTGCCTGGGGGCACATCTGTCCTCACATGTCACTGTGGGGGGTTATTGTGACACGGCAGCAGGAGATGGGAACTGTGACACGGCCTCATGATATCCAATGGGCCAACCTGGGACTAATTGATGCCACCTGTTGGACCGTGTTGACAGATGTTGGCCATGTATGTACCATACATGTCCTTCCCGGAACTGCACACTTCATGTAGTTGTGCCTCATAATGATGTATGTTGGGATCTTGAGTGTGTTCAATGCCGCATATGTGGGGTGACTGACAATCTTGCTTACTTCTCCTCTGCACTGCAGGGCTCCTGCTGTCCATCGACCATTCCCAGACCTGGCAACGATGGTGGAACGGGACAGCATCCGGCGGTACCGCTTCACCAGGCAGCTGATTGAGGATTTGGCAGTGCAGTTGTCCCCACATTTGCAGCCTGGCCGGCCGTATCCTACAGCGCTGACCTCCAAGGTGAAGGTGATGGCAGCCCTACACTTCTTTGCCACCAGTACCTTCCAACATACTGTGGCGACTGCTGGTGGGATGTCACAGACCATGTTGAGCCGTGTGCTCCGCGATGTTTTGGCGGCAATGTTGCTATTCCTGAACCGGTACATCTATTTCCCTAGACTGCGACGACTCACTGACGTGAAGAGTGACTTTTATGCCCTGGGGAGGATGCCGCATGTCATTGGCTCCATTGATGGGACACATGTGGCTTTGGTACCACCACAGGCCCAGGAGCAGGCCTACAGGAACCGCAAGCACTACCACTCGGTCAATGCACTGGTGGTGTGTCTTGCAGACATGACTCATCACACACGTGTGTGCCCGTTTCCCTGGTTCAGCACACGATGCCTTTGTGATGAGGAGTAGTCGCATCCCCAGGATGATGGCACAGATGCAGAACCAGCGTGCCTGGCTTGTCGGTGTGTACTGACTTTGTGCCATTGTGTGTGATCTGATCTGTAGTATTCCGCCCACTTTTCCAAGTCAGCTAATGTGCACTTGTCTGTCCGTAGGTGACTCGGGATACCCCAACATGCCGTGGTTGCTGACACCCCTCAGGAACCCTGTGACACCAGCCCAGATGCGCTACAATGAGGCACATGGTCGGACCAGGAGAGTGATTGAGCGGACATTTGGTCTCCTGAAGAGCCGCTTCCGCTGCCTGGACAAGACCGGAGGGTCCCTCCCATATGCCCCTGCGAAAGTGTGCAAGATTATCATCGTCTGCTGCATGCTCCACAACCTGGCAGTGCGGAAGGAGTTGCCTCTCATCCAGGATGACAATGACCAACATCCGCCACCTGTGGAGGATCCTGGCCTGGACCACGATGCCAGTGACGATGATGATGATGATGATGATGGTGATGTCTGCACACAGCTCATCACCAACTTCTTTAGCTGAATGTGAGTATCCTGAGGTGTCATGTCAATGATGTGAGTTGGCATGATGTGTGGGTGGTGCTCTGGTGCTGTTGGAGTGTGTCCATGGGCTACTTGACTGGATGTGTGTTGCGATGTGTGCTAACAGGTGGGCTGTACTCCCCAACAGTGTTGACATGCTAACTTGGTTCTGGGTGGGTATCTTGTAACATGTATTGTGCATGAGTTTTGCTGTTCTGTCCTGTACTCCATTGCTTTTGACTGTGTGTCATTTCTGTCCTTCACAGGGTACTTTCAGATTCGTTTGGTCAACTGTGTCCACCGACGACGTGATTGCACATCCAGGGTGGTAGCTGTTGTGTCCCTACAGGTGATGTGCGCCACACCCATGGACTTCCTTCCGTCTAGAGTTGTTGACTGTGTGCCCGCTGCCAGGTGGGATTACCTTCATCTGTAGTGGTTACGACATGTTGCAACTGTGTAATAAACCTGTGCTTCACTTTGTGATGTGCATTGTCTGTGGTCACACATTTGACTGCCATTTGCTTACTGCACCTGTGGGCTACTTGACTACAACTGGGAATGGGTGTGGTGTCTGTGCATTGCACCGTCTTCCCTGGCAACATCAGTGTAGGCAATGAGTCAGATGGCCTAGGTGTGTATGTGTTGTGTAGCCCTGGTGGTGTGTCTCCCTCATATGTGTCACGTTGCCTTTACTCACATGCCGGTGTTGTCCTTGCTGTTGCAGTTCGCATACACAGTGTAATTTTGCAGTTCATCATCCCCATAACAGCACCCACGTTGGAATCACAACAGAGGCAAGTATGGTGTATTAGTGTGTTTATTGTGATACATTTGTGTTAATAGTGCTTAGGATGGGTAGTGCTGTACATAAATCTTGCAATCCGAAGTTCCTAGGTGAATTGAAAGTCCTGGTAGACAGGATCCCCAGTATCGGGCCACAGTTGTCTGACACATTGGTCCAACTTGTACTCCCCATGCAATGTGTGGGAGTAGTGTTGCCGTCAACAGGGTGAACAGTCTGTGCACAAAGGCGAACATCCAGAACAGGTTCAGGCTTCCTGGGAGTTGCGCTTGGCCATCGGCCTCTCACTTTTCCCTCCTCGGACGACCCCTCTTCTTGGGGGGGCCCTCAAGTACAGGCTGCTGCGGTGCAGGGGACTCTCCGCCAGAGTCCTCCTCCTCCCTGTGGCAGTTGCAGTTTGTTCGGCACCAGATGTTGTTGGCACACAGGGAGGTGTGGACTGGTTGCTGTTCATCTGGCGGAGGCATTGTAAAATGTCCCTGTGCACCGCCGTCATCTCATGCAGTGTATCCCACTTGGACTCCACGCGGGACATTTGTGAGTCCACGCGGGACATGTGTGACTCCACGTGGGACATGTGGGAGTCCAAGCGGGCATGATGGGCAGCCTGCTGCTGTTTCATGTCTCTGAGGAGCCCCACTACCTGGCTGAGGTCTCCGGTGCTGGACTGGTATGCATCAGCTATGCGTACCAGTTGTGGGTCATCATGCACACCAGCAACGTCTGCAAGCAGCGACCTCTGTCTCCCACCCCTCCCACCACCCCTGCTGACATGTGCAGTGTGTGCAGTGGCACGCACAGATAACCCTGGTCCACCTTGGGGGTTGGTGGTGGTGGTGGTGTCCATGGCCCCAGGTTGGTCCAGGGTCCCTGTGCTGGTGTTGCTCCTTGTTCTGTCCATGTCGGCAGGGATGGTATTTGTGGTGACAGTCGTTGGAGGGGTGGGTGCAGGGGGTGCAGCTGGTGGTCCTGCTGGTGCTGCAGCTGGTGGTCCTGCTGGTGCTGCATGTTGACTTGCACCGGATGTGCCAGGTTGGTCTTCATCGTCTGAGGAGGACAGAGGCTGTACGACGCCAGTGAGCTCCGCATCCTCTTGAGCCTGGGACTGGGACTCCTCAGCGTCTGCTGCTGTGTCCCCATCATCACCTGTTTTTGGGACGCACAAACAATGTATGTTATGTTTCTGCAGGCATCAATGGTTGACACACATGACAGTTGTGACTGTGCCTCTGGGTGCGGGCCTGTACATTGCATTGTCCTAAGTCGTCACAGTCAGGGGTTGATATTGGTGTGGCACATTGTCCTGCATTATTTGGGCATTTCTATGTATTTTCTGGGGTGTGAACATGGTCTGCATTGGTTGTGTTTGGTTGACAGCCGGCCCTCCTTCCCACCCACCCAGCCAGTCAGTTATCCCACCATGGAACGTGCTTGCGTCGCAGGGAGTGGAAGTTGTCTCTCAGGATGTCAGTCAGTGGTGTCCTGCTGTTTGTTGGTGCACAGTTGGCAGCAGGGCCTTGTGCTCCCCACAGGAGTAGCCAGTGTCAGCCATCTTGTGAGTCCTTCTCCACTCCCTGTGATGTGAGCATGGTTCAGGGTGGTGTTGATGTGACAGTTGTGGGGGTGAGCTATGTCTGTGACTACGACTCCCATCATGCTATTGCCTCCACCCCACTTCCCAGCATTCCCATACTTACTTGCTTTTGTGGGGAGTTCAGTGTGTGTGGGTGTGAGAGCAATGGCAAGATGGCTGACAGTGGTGTCCTGCTGTTGGTTGGTGTGCAGTACCCAGCATGCCCTTGTGCTCCCCACGACACAGCAACAGTGTCAGACATCTTTGATGGGCCTTTCCACTCTCTGTGGGATGTGCATGCGTGAGTGTGAGCTTGCTGGGCCATGTGGTGGGGGATGTAGAGCTGTGACTACGACTCCCATCATGCTATTGCCTCCTCCCCCTTCCCAGCATGCCCATGCTTCCTTCCTTTGACTCTGCTTCCCTGTGGGGTGGGCTGGCTGTGCTGACAGGATGGCTGGGAGTGTTGTCCTGGCAGTTGTTTGGCTAGAAGTCCCAAGAGTGGCCCTGTGCTTCACACAACATAACCCAGGGTGGTGGTTCTTTGTGGGATCTTGTGTTAGGATGGGGGCATTGCATTCTACCAGGTGGGTTCTGTGGAGTTTGTGTTGGGGTGTGTGTGAGGGGAGGTGCTTGTGACTATGGTCAGTGCTGCAAGTCCTCCTTCCCATCCAGCTAGCCAGATATCCCACCATGGAACGTGCTTGCATTGCAGGGAGTGGAAGTTGTCTCTCAGGATGTCAGTCAGTGGTGTCCTGCTGTTTGTTGGTGCACAGTTGGCAGCAGGGCCTTGTGCTCCCCACAGCAGTAGCCAGTGTCAGCCATCTTGTGAGTCCTTCTCCACTCCCTGTGATGTGAGCATGGTTCAGGGTGGTGTTGATGGGACAGTTGGGGGGGGCAATATGTGTGACTGCGACTCCCATGATGCTATTGGCTATACTGACTTGGCCAGCATACACAGAATTCCTTCCTTTGAGTGGTCTTCACTCTGTGTTGGTGTTGTTGTGGTGGCTACATGTCTGGATGTGTTTGTTAGTTCTATTTGTGCCACTGCCTAGCTGTAGTTGTAGTTGTGTTTGTACATGTGTTGGCACAGTTGGATGTGACTTTTTTGATGGCATGTGTTGTGTTTATCTGACTGACATACACATTTTGGGATGATTCTGTTCTGGTTGCTGTGTAATTGCTATGAGTGCATGGTTTGACTCTCCCCTTGACAGTGATGTGTGTGTTTTGTGGCAGTATATTGTGTACATTTGTTGTGTACTCACCAGGCTCTGGGATGTCCTCTAGTCCATATATGCTCACTGGTGGTAGGATGGCCCGCACCTTCTCCTCCCAGGGCCTGAGGTATATTGGCTTGGCAGGAGGGCCACTGCCGGTGTATTGGCTGTTGATGTAGTCTTTCTTCAGCAGGTCCCGTACCCTCCTGCGCACGTCATACCACCTGTTCTGGATGTCGCTCTTTGTGCGCCGACATGGTGATTGTGCGTTCACCCTGTTGATGATCCTCTCCCACATCTTGGTTTTCTGGGAGATGGGGGTCTGTTGGACCAGTGTGCCAAACAGCTGTGGCTCTACCCTGAGGATCTCGTCTACCATGACTTCCAATTCACTATCTAGGAACTTGGGATTCTTCTTGGGGGGCATGGTGATGGTGAGTGATGTGTGTGTTGGTGTGCAGGTGAGGGTGTGTGAGTGTGTGTTTTGCTGGGTGTATGTGAGGTAGGTATTTGTTGGTGTGCTGATGGTGTGTGGCTTGTGTGAGGGATGAGCTGTGGGTGTGTGGTTGCTTTCTCTTGGGTGCTGGCAGTGGAATGGCATTTGCAAAGGCTCATGGTTGTGATTTGTGTCCTTTATATAGGTGGAGTTGTGGGTGTGTCTTTGTTCTCTGTCCCCACCCCCCAGTATTTATTGGCTTGGTAATTGCTTGTTTGGCCTTTTTTTGGGTGATTTTTCCTTTGTGCTGTTTGTGTATGTTGGAAACGTTCTTGTGACCGAGTCGGACCCTGCATTTGTCTCGTACGGTGTTCTCCGTTTCGTTCACGCTGTGTTTGTGCAGTTTTCTATGCTGCGTACGCGTCGGTCGCGGTGTTTTGTGTTGCTTCGGCTCGGTTTTGTATGTGTGTCGGTCGTACGGCTTGGCCTCCGTCCGACTCGCTCGTGGTTTTCGCGCCTTGCATCGTACTTAGCGGTTTGGAGTTCGCGTGTACGTTTCGGTCGGATTTGTTCCGGGTGCGTGTCGGTCGGTTGGATTCGCGTGTTTTTCCGGCCGGATTGCTGTTTTCCTTGCGGCTCGGTCGGTCGACTTGGTTTCGGTACGTGTCGGTCGGATTTTTCACGCCTTGCATCGTACTTGGCGTGTCGGGCGCCACGGATACGTGTCGGTCGGTATTATTTCCGGATCCGAGTCGGTCGGTGCTTTTTCCGGCCCGAATCGGAATCGGCCCCTTATTGTGAGATTGCCCAAGAAAAAGAAGACTCCTTTTGTTATCATTTATTTTACAAGACTTATAAAGATAAGCATTCTTCATGCATCGGTTCACTTGTCGTATAAATTAATACATGTTGTAGCATTGACAAATAAATTATTGGTAGCCGAGGCTTTATATTTTACATTCGTGAGCAGATAATTGCTATTTTTATTTGTTACAGCTTTTAAAAATGCATTTTTTTTAGATATACATAGTCGAGTTTTTAAATCCAAGACTAATATTTCTGTTTTCAGTTGCATGTTTTTTCCTTGACATAATGTACTTGTTAAAGAGGTTTTTTTTCTTTAAATCAGGCATGCATGCAGTCTATTCTAACTGCATTGGTGAATAGTTAAATGCTGCTAGTTTTTTTACTTTTGAAATTGTATTTTTAAATGGGCATATTTATGTTCAGTTCTGTTCAAATTCATGTTTATTTAGAACACAGGGGCATATTACCAAGAAATGGCGATAACTATCGCTAACCTAGGTTAGCGCTAGTTTTCCTATCGCCGTCGATCCCTGCAAGTTATTGCCCTGTTAGCAACGTATTAGCAACGTTTTGCTAACAGGCGATAGCTTCAGGGATCAGCGGCGAAAACCGCCGCTAACATTAGCGCGATGGCGTTAATGAAACTGGCGATAGCGGGTGGAATCCAGCGATAAGCCGTTAGCGATAGAAAAAGGCACGCTAACCCGCAAGTTTGGATTTAGCCCATCTGTCCACCCCCAATATAAAAGATGCACAAAAAAAAGGAAAAATGCAGATTTGAGCAGCCAGGGCATAGTGCAGCACACATCAACAACTCCTCAAGCCACCCAACATCCTGGTTGACCAGGATGAGATCCTGGTTCCTGGATCCCTTGCTGGACCTGCGTCTGGTTCCTGGATCCCTCGCTGGACCTGCGTCTGTTTCCTGGATCCCTCGCTGGACCTGCACCCGGTTCCTGGATCCCTCGCTGGACCTGCGTCTGGTTTCTGGATCCCTCGCTGGAGCTGCGTCTGGTTCCTGGATCCCTCGCTGGACCTGCGTCTGGTTCCTGGATCCCTCGCTGGACCTGCGTCTGGTTCCTGGATCCCTCGCTGGACCTGCGTCTGGTTCCTGGATCCCTCGCTGGACCTGCGTCTGGTTCCTGGATCCCTCGCTGGAGCTGCGTCTGGTTCCTGGATCCCTCGCTGGACCTGCGTCTGGTTCCTGGATCCCTCGCTGGACCTGCGTCTGGTTCCTGGATCCCTCGCTGGACCTGCGTCTTTGGCCTGGAGTGGGATGTGGAGTAGCTGTGGAGTCGATGAGCCGTGGCGGGAGACATTGATGTGCGACGATCGCCCGTACCTGGTGGTGAAGTCTGGCAGGTCGCATGGAGACACGTTGCTGACCTGTGTGAGAAGCCCGCCTTGCGCAACTTGGTGCAGTCAATGGTAGAGGTGAACCTGCGCACCAACGTAGTGAGGTCCGCTTCAATCAATCAATCAGAGATTTGTTAAGCACGGCTACTCACCTGTAAGGGTCTGAAGGTGCTAGGGGTAGGGAGGGTGCAGGATCCATTCCATCAAGGAGGGGGTCTGTCGAAGAGCCAGGTTTTGAGGTTTCTTGTGAAGATGGGGAGCGATGTTGTCTGTCTGAGGTGGAGCGGAAGGGCGTTCCAGGCCTTGGCCGCGAGGAAGGAGAAGGAGCGGCCTCCCGATCTGGTCTTTCTGGTGTGGGGGACCATGGCGTAGGAGAGCTGGGCTGATCGTAGGGTCCTTTGGGGTGCGTGGAATTTGAGTCGGCTGTTCAGGTATGCTGGTCCGGTGCCGTTGAGGGCCTTGTGTGCGTGGGTGAGTATCTTGAAGGTGATTCTCACCTCGACGGGGAGCCAGTGGAGTGTGCACAGGTGCTGGGAGATGTGGCAGTGTTTTGGCAGGTTGAGGACCAGTCTTGCGGCGGCGTTCTGGATGTTCTGTAGCTTGCGGGTGAGGTTTTTGTTTATTCCGGCATAGAGTGCGTTGCCGTAGTCGAGTCTGCTTGTGACCAGGGCGTGAGTGACGGTCTTTCTATGTTCGAGGGGGATCCATTTGAAGGTCTTACGAAGGAGGCGGAGGGTGTGGAAGCAGGAAGACGAGACGGAGTTGATCTGGCGGTCCATTTTGAGCTCGGAGTCCAGGATGATTCTGAGGTTGCGTGCGTGGTCCGTGGGGGTTGGCGGGTTTCCGAGGGCGGGGGCCACCAGGTGTCGCTCCAGGCATCGGGGTTTGGGCCCATGATGAGAACTTCTGTTTTGTTGGTGTTTAGTTGTAGGCAGCTGTTTTTCATCCATTTGGCCACGGCTTATATGCCTTCTCGAAAGTTGTGTCTGGCGGTGTTGGGTTCATTGGATAGGGAGAGGATGAGTTGGGTGTCGTCTGCGTATGACACAATGTTCAGTCCGTAGGTCCTGACAATGGGGGCGAGTGGAGCCATGTAGACGTTGAAGAGTGTCGGGCTGAGGGAGGAGCCCTGGGGGACTCTGCAGGTGGTAGGTGTAGGGTCCAAGAGGAAAGGGGGGAGGCTGACCTGCTGCGTTCTGCCGGAGAGGAAGGAGCAGATCCAGTCGAGGGCTTTGTCCCGGATTCCTGCGTCGTGGAGTCTGCGTATTAGGGTGCGGTGAGAGACTGTGCGGTGAGAGACTGTGTCTACTATACTATGATCCACCACTACAACGGGATGCACGGAGGGGATCACCAACGGTGGGTGCCCTCTCCCTGCATCACAGGACGGATGATGTTGGGCTGGCCGGATGCTCTGGAGGGTGAGGCCCCTGTGCTACGCCGAACTTGTGTGGGCTGACCGCTGCAACTACACGCCTAAGGGAGCCCTGCTGCAACAACTGCATCAGGTGGTCCAACAGCGGACTACGTGGTGACTGCTGAACCCAGCCCAGTGAAAGCACACCTGGCTCAGGCTCCTGCTGGCTGAGTCACAGATTTGGGGGAAGTGCAGTGTATTGCGCCATGGGGTCAATGTCCAGGTAAGGAGAAGGTGGGACGTGTATTGCAGGAGGGCCGGCGGGGAGTCGCTCATGCCTATCACACGTAGATGACGCACCCCCAGTGGCAGCTCTACCGCTATGTTGGAAGAGCGTTGCCCCACCACCTCAAGCAGTGCAGAAGAGGAACAATCATCATATGATGATAACTCAATCAATCACTCAGGGGAGTGGTAAGCGGGCCACTCACCTGTGAGGGTCGCAAGGCACTGAGGGGTGGGGGGCCGCAGATCTGTTAGCTGAAGAGCCAGGTCGTGAGGCTCTTCCTGAAGGTGTTCAGGGAGGGGGCACCTCTGATGTCTGCCCGTAGCCCGTTCCAGTTATTGGATGCAATGTGGGAGAAGGATCTTCCGCCTGCTCTGGCTCTGTGGATGCGCTGGGTTTCAGACAGTGTGAGGTTGGAAGATCGGATGTCTCATTTGTGTACGTGGCAGTTGATCCTGTCGTTGAGGTATTTGGTTACGTTGTTGTGTAGGCATTTGTAGGCGTGAGTGATGATTTTGAAGGTGACTCTTTTCACCACGGAGAGACAGTGGAGTCTATGTAGGTGTTGGCTGATGTGTTAGTGCCGGGGGATGCCAAGGACGAGTCTGGCGGCGGTGTACTGTAATGTTGGTAGTTTGCGGAGTAGGGACTTGTAAATGGCGGCGTAGAGTGTGTTTCCATAGTCCAGTCTGCTGGAGTGAGTGCATGGGTGACTGTCTTCCTTGACTCCGGGGGGTATCCATTTGAAGGTCTTGCGGAGGATGCGGAGGGTTTTGAAGCAGCTGGAGGTGACGGCGTAGACCTGTCTGTTCATGGTGAGGGATGGGTCGAGTATGATGCTGAGGATTCTGGCGTGGTCAGAGGGGGTAGGATTACTTCCAAGGGCGAAGGCCAACAGGTGTTGTCCCATGCTGAAGGTGTGGTTCCAAGGACAAGGACTACTGTCTTCTCAGCGTTGAGCTTCAGGCAGCTGTTGGTCATCCAGACTGCGACGTCCTGCATTCCTTTCTGGAAGTTGAGTCTGGCGGTGGTGGGGTCTTTGGTGAGGGAGAGGATGAGCTGGGTGTCATCAGCGTAGGATACGATGTTGAGGCCGTGTTGTCGGACGGTGGCATCGAGGGTGCCATGTAGATGTTGAAGACGGTCGGGCTCAGAGATGAACTTTCTGGGACTCCGCAGGTGATTTACGTGGGATCGGAGAGGAAGGTTGGCAGTCTGATCCTTTGGCTTCTTCCGGGGAGGAATGATCGGATCCAGTCAAGGCCTGTTCCTTGTATGCCGGCGTTGTGTAGTCTGGCGACTAGTCTGTGGTGGGAGATGGTGTCGAAGGCCGCTGAAAGGACGAGTATGATGTGGGCTGCGGAGTGGCCTTGGTCCAGGAGTGTGCGGATGTCCTCTGTGGCAGCGAGTAGGACGGCCTCGTTGCTGTGGCTGGTTCGCAATCCGGATTGGGACGGGTCGAGGATGGCGTTGTCATCAATGAATCGTGTCAGTTCCCTGTTGACTGTTTACTCTGCAACTTTGGCCGCGAAGGGGAGGAGCGAGATGGGCTGGTAGTTCTTGAGGTTAGTGGGGTCAGCTGTGGTCTTTTGAGAAGGGGCCAGACTTCTGCACACTTTCAGTCTTCTGGGTAGGTGCCTGTTTTGAAGGTGGTGTTGATGGTGCGTTGCAGTTCGTGTGTGATGGCGGCCGCGGCTCTGTGGTAGATGTGGGAGGGCATGGGTTGGTGGGGGCCCACGAGTGGATGCCTTTCATGGTTGAGGCTGTGTGTTCGGCTGTGACTGGCATCCATCGTTGGAGATGGTGGGCTGGCTGGTGTGTCCGGGGCCGGGGGTGTCTGTAGACGAAGGTTCCTCAGAGTGTGGAGTTGTGGCTGGTCTTGATCTGGAAGTGCAGGTGTTTGGCGGAGGGGAAGGTTTCGCTGGAGGTGGTGAGGCAGAGGGTGCTCTTGTGGGCAATGGCGAGGCACCCTCCTGGGTGGTTGGTGCAGTCCTTCCTCTGGATCTTGTATCTGTCCAGGATGGCGGTGTTGATGTCGGGGGCGGAGGAGGCATTGGTCCAGGTCTCCGTGAAGAAGGTGATGTCGGGCGAGAGAGAGTCGAGTAGGTTCCATATTTCCACGGCGTGTTTGTGCATGGAGCACCCGTTGAGGAGGATGCATCTTAGGGTGTCGCCGGTGCTGGCGTCGGCTGTGTTGGAGTCCAGGGTGGTGGTTAAGCTCTGGCGGCAGTGGAGGCAGGAGAACTGGCTGTGGCTCGTGTTTGCCGAGGCCTGTTGTCAGTCTCTGACTTTCCCGGGGTTGAGTGCATGGAGGGTGGCTGTGCTGTAGCAGTGGGTGGCCCATGATCCAGGCTTCCTGGCGCTGGTCGCGGTAGGGTTGCAGACGTGCACAGACGGGCTTGTCTTAGGCGGCCTTCTGCGCACAAGCAGCGCGTGTCCGCTGCGCAATCGCACAGCGCCGCCATTAAGTAGAGGAAGGTGGAGGAATGATCAGCTGGGAGGCGGGAATGTGCGAGGACAGGGGTGCGGGCCGCAGGGGCAGCAGTGGCAGGAAGCAGGTAGTGCGGGCTCAGAGAAGCCATTAAAACAGTTAAAAAAGGGAAATACAAGGGATAAATGACTGATGTAATCATGCTATGTATCCTCAGGGGGTGGGCGGGTGGGTAGGACTGCTCCAAACACAGAGCAGGGAATGTGCAGATTGGCATGCAAACTCAAGTGCGCAATGACTGTTTGGTCGGCCCACTCAGGCCGCCCAATGCAGACATGCGCACTTCTCTGTTCACAATGCAGGCTGCATTACAGCCTGCATGGAGTACATGCCCACCCCTCCGGCCCCGGCTGCATGACTTGTCCCGTTGCCAATTAACAATCCCACCGCCACATCGCAGCGTTGTGATTGACTCAGGGGAGGGAGCCTGGCTGCCTACTTCCTTTTCCTGGAGGTAGACGCAGGAGAGCAGGAGCTACAAAGACACGGGACATGGCTTAGAGGTAAGACTTCCCTCAATAAATTTTTAACAACACACGCTCACACACACATCCCCGCGTCCACACACCATCCAGTGTTCTTTATAGGGTTTATCACCTCACAGCTGTCCAGACACCCCCCGCACTTCTCAATGGTGGTCGCTGTGCGCCCATGCACAGCGGGCATACCACTCGACGTGCCAAAGGCACATACGTAGTTGCGATGCATGCCATAACATCGCATTCCATTCCAATACATACTAATACTAGGCACATTGCAACAGTAGAGTAGGTGTTGCATAGCGGAGATATGAAGGTCACTGTTCCCACTACAGTGAGTGCGACCCACAAATAACCTTTGCACAACTAACCCAACCGTGAACCCTGGAATTCCTTTCTGAACCCCCAAAAGACACCCAAAAGATCACATTTGAGACAAATGCACCCCCCAAATGTCTCTTTATTTTGGCACAAAACACACCCAGGATTTAGAAATTGGCCCCTAAAAAACCCACAAAATTCCGAAATTTACCCCAAAAAACACCCCATTTTTCATATTTTACCCCAAGAAATAGTCCAATTTTCATTTTTTACATCCAAAACCCATACACACCTGAAAAAGTTTAAATTACTCCATTACTGACCTCACAATGCGTTGTAATCAAATGCGATGTTAAGGGACCCGCGTTGTCGGAGTTGCGTTGTTAACGATGTACTGCCTGCGTTGTAATGGTCATCTCCTGTGACAAAGGCAACACATAAGCTACGCCGTTTGCGTCCGTCTTCTCCTGGACCGTGCTCAGCACCAAGGTGCATTCCTCTTGGACACTCCACCGCTACGATGCCAGCACCCTCCTCGCCATCAACCCTGGATGCCACCTCGCCTGCCAGGACAAACCTCTGCTCCGTAACGGACATCGCCTTCGCCATCACTGACGGATGCAGTATCACCCGCAAGGAGCACCCCGACCATCAAGGAGGAGGCATTGCCGTCACCTACAGAGGCACACTCTGACTGACCACGCACTCTAATGTGCCAAGGGTGACCATGGACCACGTCGACTCCCAGATCCGGACCAAGCCCAAGAACATCCTCTGTGGCACCCTCATGTGCAGGACCCCCGGGCCATAGCCCCCCATTTTACAATCCCATTGTAGACATCATTGCACCCCAGGGTCTCCCATCCCCCGACAACATCCAACTCGGTGAACTCAAGTTCCACCTGGGCAACCCCAGTGAACAGAGCACCACCCCCTCCTGTCACCCACATCAGACGCATGCAGCAAGTCACCTCAACAGGCCACATAGCAGGACACACGGTCGAGCACGTCACCTCTGCCAACGGGTACTTCAACTACAGCCACAACACCGGACTCTCCTGGCACTACCATCATCGGATGAACGACGTCTTCACCTTGCCCACCGGACGCCAGCGCCGTCATCGCACCCCATCGCAACTGGATCAAGGCCACCGCAGAACGTCTGGTCAACTGCCTCCGCACCAACACTCCACCAATGCTTCCAAACGATGACACCACAGTGCGCAAACACCGCCGATAGATCTCCAACATCGCCGACATTCGGGCACCCCTCATGAACGGCACTGCGTCAGTACCTTCCGCCTGCCTGATAACAGGCGTGAGGGTGAGGCAGTGCCATAAGGATTGGCTGGCCCCATGCATTGCTGGAGTTGCGTCATGGTTGTGACACAACTGCAGCAATGCGTGACTTTAGCGCAGACAGATACGTCAGGATTCCTGACGTATCTGTCATTACTTGCGTCATGGAGCGCTGTCCAGTGAGTACAGCGCATCCATGCTGTTGCAAGGAGGGCGTAATTAGAAGTGTTGCTACGCTGTCTTGTCGCAGCGCAGCAACACTTTTCATGAGTGGGGCACAGGAATGCGCACTAACTCATTGATGGTGCGCATTCCTGCACTGTATTTTTGTCTTAAGTTCCTGCAGCTAACGGGCCTTAGCGCGACTTTTTTTATCGCTTCGCGGGTCCGGCCCATCCTTGATGATAGGGCGCAGTGGTGTTAGCGTGGGTTTTCCTGCAATTTTGAGAAGGAATGCCTACCTTGCATGTCATTAGCGATAAATATCGCTGGCATGCAAGGCGATAGAAAAACCAGCTGCTATCGCCGGACAGCTGTCGCTAACGCCTGTTAGCGACAGCTTGTTAATAGGGCGTTAAAAAAATACCGCGTTAGCGGCAAGGAAGTGCCGCTAACGCGGCGATAAATGGCTTGATAATATGCCCCACAGTCTTTAAAACAGACGAAATACATCAATTAAAGCACAGCATATTACATTTTCTTACTATAACATTGCATAAAACAGAATTTGTAAAAAACATAAAATGTTTCCACATTCCTCATTAACACCTATTATTAAGTAATGTTCTAATGCTATTGTCACATCCATAAATATCATTTCAAGTATTTACAATTTTTGCGTATTCAAATGGACATTTTTGAGTGTTTAATGCCAAGACTGATACTTATGTTTGCAGTTGAGTTTTTTCTGCCTTTACAGAGTATACTTGTTTAAGAGGATGCTTCCTTTAAATCAGAATGCGCATGTGAATGTGAGTGCCGAGTTGGGTCAAATTTAAATAAAGATGGCGCACTGTACTGCCTTGGTAATCTCTCTATATCTTGTCAGATTGTCAGGATTGGTGTAGAGTCTCTCTCTCCTGTCTCCTCCAACTGCCTGGACTCCCACCATCTGGATCTGTACAGGCTGATGCAGCAAAAGGGAGGAGCAGTAAACAGCTGAAGCAGTTGCAGCAAAACAGCAAAACGGGCAGTGCTTTAGTGGCGGCTTTAGTGGAGAGCAGCTTGGTGTGTCCTATGTGCCTTTTGAAGTTGAAAATGAGGCACACAAGCCGTACCTGACTCCAACCAGGCTCCTCCGCGCTCCTCCTTTCTCGCTGCTTCCGGGTGTGTCAATGACATTCACAAGTCGATGGTGCAACCTTTCTAATCATCACTCACAGGATCAAGACCTGTTCCCGCACCAACTTCAACTGTCAGGTGATGGATCTTTGCCATCATATTTTGATAAAGAAAGAGGTATTTCTTCATCACAAAAAAATCTCAAATGCAATTCCAAATTTGTTATTATATAAAGTGAGTTGTATGTAGTTTTGAAGAGTTTTATTTTCTAATTAAACGTTTAGTGAATTCTGATTTTTTATTCAATAATTATCAATCAGGCTACAAAAGTGATAATAGAAAATTATGGTTAGAGCAGATCATATTAAAATAATGCAATCCCTTTTCTAAGAATGGGGTGAAAAATGATGTCAATCAGAACACATGAAGAGTTCAAAAGTGAAAGGCAAGATGGAGAATAGAGCATGTAGCTCAAATCAATAATCAATAATTAAAGAACTTCCCATAAAGAGAGGTTCAAAATATTCAGTAGAGTCTTAAAACTGCATTGGGCAAATAAACATTTGCAAAAATCCAATTAGCTGGAAGTAAAGCATTAAGATTGGTTCTGAATAGAATGTCAAAAGGCTCAGTCTGTCTCCTGTCTCTGTCTCTCTCCTCTGCTCTGCTCTGTCTAGCTCTGCCCTCATCTGCTGCTCATCCGCTACACTGATCTCTTAAGCTAATAACGTTTTAATAATACAATATATTTCATGTTGCAAAACATGTTGCCTTGTTCTCTCGTCTTCAGCCAATAAGAATTCAGCATTCTCCAAAAGGGCACATTTCTCTTCTGTTCTCACACTTCTTCCATCATCCGAGCAGGCTGTAGCAGGCTATCTTCTACATTGCAACAATAAATCTATTTCGACATAGCAAATTTCTAAGCTCAAGCCTTTGTTTGTTTTCCATTACTTCACTACATTTCCTAAACTTCTAATAAAGCAAAATGTATTTTAACTAAGCAATAATCTGTGTAAAACATTGCATTACTTGCAGGAAAAGATTATAAAGCAGGAAATTCATTGAAACTGTTAAAAGAAAGTTCATACCATGAGCAATGCATTTTTGTTAATACAGGTATGTTCTGCTTTCCTTGGAAAGTAAAATAAAGCTTTAGTCAATTATGAATGGATTTCTTTGTGAACAATAATATTTACCAGCAACAAATTATACGATATCAGTGAGAAATTTCAGTTACATGCTGTAATTTATGTGAAGCGTCTTCATTTCACAAAACCAAAGACACATTCCTTTCTATGTTAATCTGAAACAGTTTAGAATTTCAAGCAGTCACAAGGCTAACCTGAGGTCAGCTTTTCAGGTATGCCTCTGCAGGACCTCCCGGGGCACACGCTCTGCTGCAGCCGGCCCCTCAAGTCTTTCTGAGCTGCCGCTGCCCCTCTCCCCCGCACGCCCGGTACGGCGCTCATTCCAGCAGCGCCTAGTCGGTAACAGCACCAACCTTCTCCCCCGAGTATTGCGAGGGGCTGCGTGGGGCAGTGATTATGGCTGCGGCGGCTTGTCAGTTGCGGCCCGGACCCGCAGCTCCCCTTAACTCTGCTCAGCGTGACGTGGCTCTTGCACTTTTTATAAAAAACATTATTTTAGAAAGTTGTCTAAAGCATGTTCAAGATTTAAATTTACTAAGTATGTCTACTGTTAGAAATGGGGGTCTCTAGTTGGCGGAGGTAGGTACCTTTGTACAAGTAGGGACCCTTCTTCCTAGTCAGGGTAAGGGGGATAAACTTCTAAAATAACCCCTGCTCACCCCCTTGGTAGCTTGGCATGAGCAGACAGGCTTATCTCAGAGGCAGTGTGTAAAGCGTTTGTGCACACAAACAGTAATACAGTGAAAACACTACAAATGGACACCACACCAGTTTATAAAAATAAGTAATCTTTATCTAAACCAAACAAGACCAAAACGACAAAAATCCACAATACAGTAATAAAAATAAGCAAATTGCAGATGCAACACTATTCACACAAAGTAACTTGGATGCATCACGCGCACAAACAAAAACTGTTGCAGGGAAGGTGATGTGTTGGTTCCTTATGCCCAGGGAAGGTGATGCGTCGGTTCTTTACTTCAGGGGAGGTGATGCGTCGGTGCCTTACTGCCACGCAGGGGCCGTGATGCATCAGTTCCTTACAGAAGGGGAGGTGATGCATCGGTTTCTTACTGTGCGGGGAGGTGATGCATTGGTTTCCTAATGCGACCCCAGCGTTCCTCCAGGCATAGCACCCAGATGCGATGCATGAGGATCAGGGATGCGTCAGTTCTTGCAGCCGCGGTTCCACACTGCGATGGTTCTTGCAGCCGCACAGCCGGGCCTGCGTCGGAATCGGTGCGGTGATCTCTGACTTTGTAGATCCGTGCACTCGATGCGGTGTGCAGCGATTTCTCAAGCCGCGGGCATGCGCTGCATCGGTTTCTTCGCGCTTCTCTTAGTTGCATTGCTTTTCCAGCTCCCAACAGCAGGAACAACCTCCAGAGGCCCAGAACAGCAGCAGGCACCTCTTGGCAGGTCAGAACTCCCAGCAAGGAAGTTCAAGGGAGCTGGGGGTGAAGTCTTTGTATGCCTGAGACTTCAAAAACAGGGGGCAAGCACTACTTCAAGCCCTTGGAGATCTTCCTCAAGCAGGGGACACAGCACAGAGCAAAGTCCTTGCCCTTTCCTTGGCAGAAACAGCCACTGGAGGCCAACCCCAGAAAGCACACAGCAAAGGGGTAGTACTTCTCCTCAGTTTCTCCAGCTCTTCTCCTTGGTAAAGGTTCCTCTTGAATTCCAGAAGTTATCTAAAGTACAGGGGTCTAGGCCCCACTCTTTATAGTACAAAATCCTTTGTTCTCTGGAGGCAGAAATTGTCTTTGCCCAGCCAGAACCAGTTATGTCCTCTCTGGTGCAGCTTCCTGGCAGGACATGGAGACAGCATTGTTCAAGGCAGACTAGGCCCATTCAGGTGTGAAAGAAATCTCCTCCCCCTACTCTGAATGCAGCCCAGGTCTATTCAGCTCAGCCCTGACTCCCCCTGGAAAGGCAGGACACACCTAACCGCCCCAAGTGGCTGTCTGAACGAATCACTGACATAATATCGACAGATACAATATCGACCCACATTTTTATCGACACAAAAATATCGACGACACTAATATCGATACCCTATACTTAATTAAAAAAATACACTATTATCGACCACAAAATATCGTCATACATAATTATCGATTACAGTATTATCGAACACATAAATATCGTTATTCAAAATATCGAACAACCTTTAAAAATATACATGTCCAAAATATCGATCACAATAATATAGACAGCAATATTATCGTTTTGTTTAAATATCGACAACTTAAAAACAGATTAAAAAAATCAAAATTAAACACCATAAATATATTTAAATAAATAAATATACACTGCATATAAAATACAATAAATATCATAAATTTAAAAAATAGTAAAACATATTTTAAAACATTAAATCATAAATACACTATTAATAACCATTTCAATATTATATTTACATTATATACACTCATTATTTAACATCACAAATAATATAATACACAATTAAATATTTCAACCAGTGAAAAAAAAAAGTAACTAACTCTTAATTAGCGTTTTCCATATATGGAAAACAACTACCAAAACAATTAAAACAATAAATATCAACCAATCAAAAACACACAAAATTAAAATAAACCAATAAAATTAACCAAACAATTAATTAAACACTAGATAAAGAACAAAAACTGATTCTTATGTTACACCTTAAACCAAAAAGAATAAAAAAGGCGAAACTCTGCCAGATTTCTACCACAAGCAAGGACTTCCTTAAAGAAAAATCTATTGCATAATTCAAAAAGTAAGTAAATTACCATTTATAAAATAACAGTAAAGCTAATCTTCAAAAACAACTATTTATCAAACTCAAATAATTAATATATATATTTTTTTTATTTATATCTCCTCTACAGATAATTCTCAAAGCATCCAGAAAATTACAGATCAGCTTCTAAAATCATCTAACTAATAAAGTAAGTATTCAGCAAAACCCATTGTAAAACCATGTAAAACACCCAACCAAACCCCAAATCCATCCCAAACACCCACCCCACCCCATATACATATTTAACAAAATAAGTAAAAATATGTTTTACTCTTCCAACAGAAACATCAGCAACTTAAGAGAATTCAACCAACAAAGACAGAACATCTCCATTCAAAATCAACAAAAAATCAACACTGTAAGTACATTAATAGCAATATGTATTTATTAATACAAAAACATGTACAATATTCTTCGTAATAACTTGTATATACATTTTTTGTAGAATTTAACACATCACAATGACAGAAGGCGCCCAATTTATCACAACCCAAAAGGAAAATTTTTGCTATGTTACATGGGGTATGTGTATACTCAGGAAAAGCAAAGTGGACTAAAAGTAAATTGGAAATGTAGCAAGTACTATTCAAATAAATGTTATGGTCGGGGAACAGCTAGAGAAACAACTGTTTTGTATACAAGGCAGCATAACCACCCTCCAAACATTACTGAAATAGAGGTTAGGGATGCCCTTGAAAACATTAGAGAAGCTAGCACTAGCTCACAAAAGCCTGCCACTAAAATACTTAAAGAGATGCTGGCTAGAGTACCCAAACATGCTACAGGGCAAATGCCCTCTATTTCTTCATTAAAAAGAACCATAGCTCACACAAAAAAAGCCACAACAACTACCACACCTAATCCAAAAACATTTGAAGAGGTGGTAATTCCCCCAGAACTATTTATAACTCATAATAACGAACCCTTTGTTCTTTATGGCAACAAATGCAAAGAGAAAAGAATAATTATGTTTGCAACTGCAAACAATTTAATAAAGCTACAACAATCAGAAACATGGATGATGGACGGGACATTTAAAATCTGTCCCAAACCATTCTATCAATTATACTCTGTCCATGCCCTATATCAGAACACTAACATCCCCTTTATTTACTTCTTATTACCCAATAAACAAAACTCCACATATATGGAAGTACTAAATAAAATTAAACAAGAAACAAATAATTATTTTCCACAGAAAATACTTATAGATTTTGAGCAGGCAATGATAAGTGCAATTCTAAAATCCTACCCACACACATCAATTCAGGATTGTTAATATCATTTCAATCAGTGTCTATGGAGACTAACCCTGGGCAAAGCACTACGCTACGCTCGCGTAGTTTGCGCTACTTCGCACAACGCGAATTGCACGTAGCACAGTGCAAACACGCGTAGCGTAGCGTAGCGTAGTGCAGCGGTCATTTTTTGCTTGCTCGCGGTCCTCAACGTCAAGTTGGCGACCGCGAGCAAGCAAAATGACATCCCGGCGAGATTCTCAACGCAGGGAGGTCAGGTTTCTCATTGCGAGTGGTCGTGTATGCTCGCGACCGCTCGCGATGAGAAACTACCAGTTCGCGTTGAGAAAGCTGCCGCTCGAGTAAAAATCTACTCGAGCGGCAGTAAAAGACAGCTCGCACTGTGCAAGATGCCGTTTTCAATGATTGCATAGTGCGGACAAGCATCCGGCACTGTGCAATCATTGCGAACAGTGCACTAAGCAGTTCGCGTAGTGCTACGCGTAGTTCGCGTAGTGCGAACTGCACTTTGCGTAGCTTCGCGTAGCGCTACTTCGCGAACTACGCCCAGGCTTAATGGAGACACCTTCAGAAATCAAAGGGCCTGATTCTGACCTCGCCCGGAAAGCTCTCCGTACAACTCGGATCCAGAGGGCTTTCTGAGCGAGACGTGCTCCGGGACTCCGAACGAGCAAGTACGATGCAGCCGTATGCTTACGGACTCGGTTCGCTCGGACTCCCATTGGACTCTACGGGAGCCTGTGTACAGACGCGTACACAGGCTCCCATAGCAGAAAAGGGGTGGGTGGGGAAAAGCGTGCATCCTGTGGCGGGCACCCCATGGTGCCCGCCGCACTGCATGCTTGGATGGGGGGACCCATGGGTACCCCCCGTGATAGATTCAGAGGGCCCCGGGTGAAGGGGGACCTGGTACTGCCCCCCGAAGTACACTACCGACATCCGCTTAGTCTCGCTGAGACCGAGGCGAAGCAGCTGTCCGAATCGTGCATCGTACTTGCTCGGTCGGAAATCGGCTCCATTGCGCGGCACGATTCGTCTACAAACAAGACGTACGTAGCGGTTGGGGTCCGGAAACGATTCGGTTGGCGCTTACGCGATCTTCGCATCGTGCTTGTGTACGATTCGGTCGTAAACAAGGGCTACGGATCAGGTCCGGTAAAGCCAAATCCGATTCAGAGGCCTTCCGAGCGAGATCGGAATCGGGCCCTAAGTGTTGAATACGCAACAAACAGTTCATTTGCCTACCAAATAAAAAAACTTATTGCACTAGCCTACGTCCCAGTTACTGACGTGGCCGAACATTACAACCATTTAATAGAAAGTCCTTACTACCAGCAACATGAACAAAAATTAAGTCCCCTCCTAGACTATTTTGAAGATACCTGGGTGGGAAGACTCCATAGATCAGGACATAGGAGACAACCAAAATACCAAATTCCTTGGTGGAATGTCTACCTTAGCACACTAAACCAAGAGGCAAAAACAAACAATGCTGTTGAAGGTTGGCATAATGCCTTCCAAGCAACAACAGGATGAGGTACACCTACTCTACACAAACTCCTACTCTCCCTCCAAAAAGAACAGAGCTACCAACAGCTAAGAATGGAGCAATCTGTAACACAAATCAGGCCTAAAGTATCCAAACAAACTAAACAAATGTTTGAATACCTACAACAACAAGTCAAGCTATACCCAACAACAAGAGGCCTAGAATACTTAGCAATAATTGCCAAAAGCCTACTCTAAATCCTCAAAGCAGTTTAAAATGTAGAATACTTTTCTGTTAAAATTATTAAAATGCATACAAATAAATTATATATTTTCACAAAATTATTTAATTTGTCTAATATATTTTTATTAAGAAATAAATATATATATAGAAATATTAATTAAATATATCAAAATGTAAACAACCATAACACTAAGGGGCCGATTAGGATGGCGGTCGGAAAACCATTCCGACCGCCATGGTAGCGGAAATTCATCGTCCGCCGGTACTGCGTAAAAACCGGCGGTCCGATTAGGATCAACCGCCAGAAAAACCCAACCGCGGCGGAACGATGCCACGAAAGACCACCGGTAGCGGGTGGAGCAGTTGAAAATCCGTCCGCGGCGGTCGGATTTGCGGCAGAAACACCCATAAACGCCGCTAGGCCAGCGGATTGACTGCACGTTAAATTAGGATACCATTGAGGTGACAGCGGAACGATCCGCTGTATCCAACTGCCGCGATCGCAAACAGTGATGAATGGGAGAGCCGGCGGAAGGACTGTTGCATAGCCGCCACTGCGGCCGCTCCGGAACAAATATGGCGGTCGGGAAAAAAACACACCACAAGGCCACCAAGTGCACACATCAAACTAGCACAGCCCCCCAAACACCCAACACACACAAATGACACACCCCCATGGCAACTAAAGAAATACAAATCCCAGGACAACCCACACAACCCACCTGACAGCAATACCACATATTGACACACCCACATAGCTGACTATAAAACCAGCCCCTTCCCTGACCAGAATCCTTTGTAATACTCCACCCCTGAAGGAAATAACCCCACAGCACAAAGGAGAGGCAAACCACCACACATCCGACCATCACAACAACACACACCCACACCCCACTTACATCACCCCCACCACCCGCACCTCAAACCATTTGCACATCACACACCATGGCACAAAAGAAAATGCCCAAATTCACTGACAGTGAGTTGTCAGTCATGACAGATGAGATAATCAGAGTAGAACCTCAATTGTTTGGTAACCTGGTCCAACAGACACCATTAGCCACCAGAGCACAAATGTGGAGAAGGATAGTCAACAAGGTCAATGCAGTAGGGACCACCCCGCGCACCAAGAAGGAGATCATGAAGCAGTGGCATGACCTCAAGAGGCTGGTGAAATAGAAGAACTACAAGAACCGTCAGCTGGCTCAGATGACTGGCGGTGGCACTCCCATCCCACCAAGAACATTCACTGCATGGGAGGAGAAGGTGCTTGCCATACTGCATCCAGAGAGTCTCACAGGAGTACCCGGGGGAGTGGAGGCTGGTAAGTACAAACAAATGTCTACCATTACACTGCTATGTACTGTCTTGCACAACAACAAAGCCACACCTCCTAGGCCCAAATCCATTTGTGTGCACCACACACTATCCAACACATGTCTCACAGATGGAACATTCACTCCCTCTGAATCACTTCAAAGGTAGCCAGCAACATTCCCAGGGTTGCATGTGTACAGGCAGCCAGCACTACAACTCCCACCAAGCCCCCTTGTCCCACCCCTGAGCAGGAAGTAGCACTCCTCCCCACCCAGAAGCATGTGACAGCCATTGTATTGTTCACCTTCACCTAACAGGTAGGTAGCCATCTTCACAGGGAGGGGGGTCTGGGGGTGGGAGGCCTGCACAACAACTCCCACCATGCCCCCTTGTCCCACCCCTGAGCAGGAAGTAGCACCACACCCCACCCCACCCAGAAGCATATGGCAGCCATTGTATTGTTCACCTTCACCTAACAGGTAGGTAGCCATCTTCACAGGGAGGGGGTTTTGGGGGTGGGAGGCCTGCACAACAACTCCCACCATGCCCCCGTGTCCCACCTCTGAGAGGGAAGTAGCACTCCACCCCACCCAGAAGCATGTGGCAGCCATTGTATTGTTCACCTTCACCTAACAGGTAGGTAGCCATCTTCACAGGGAGGGGGTTTTGGGGTGGGAGGCCTGCACAACAACTCCCACCATGCCCCCTTGTCCTACCCCTGAGCAGGAAGTAGCACTCCACCCCACCCAGAAGCATGTGACAGCCATTGTATTGTTCACCTTCACCTAACAGGTAGGTAGCGATCTTCACAGGGAGGGGGGTTTGGGGGAGGGAGGCCTGCACAACAACTCCCACCATGCCCCCTTGTCCCACCCCTGAGCAGCAAGTAGCACTCCACCCCACCCAGAAGCATGTGGCAGCCATTGTACTGTTCACCTTCACCTAACAAGTAGGTAGCCATCTTCACAGGGAGGGGGTTTTGAGGGTGGGAGGCCTGCACAACAACTCCCACCATGCCCCCTTGTCCCACCCCTGAGCAGGAAGTAGCACCCCACCCCACCCAGAAGTATGTGGCAGCCATTGTATTGTTCACCTTCACCTAACAGGTAGGTAGCCATCTTCACAGGGAGGGGGTTTTGGGGGTGGGAGGCCTGCACAACAACTCCCACCATGCCCCCTTGTCCCACCCCTGAGCAGGAAGTAGCACTCCACCCCACCCAGAAGCATGTGGCAGCCATTGTATTGTCCACCTTCACCTAACAGGTAGGTAGCCATCTTCACAGGGAGGGGGTTTTGAGGGTGGGAGGCCCGCACAACAACTCCCACCATGCCCCTTGTCCCACCCCAGAGCAGGAAGTAGCACTCCACCCCACACAGAAGCATGTGGCAGCCATTGTATTGTTCACCTTCACCTAACAGGTAGGTAGCCATCTTCACAGGGAGGAGGGTTTGGGGGTGGGAGGCCTGCACAACAACTCCCACCATGCCCCCTTGACCCACCCCTGAGCAGGAAGTAGCACTCCACCCCACCCAGAAGCATGTGGCAGCCATTGTACTGTTCACCTTCACCTAACAGGTAGGTAGCCATCTTCACAGGGAGGGGGTTTTGGGGGTGGGAGGCCTGCACAACAACTCCCACCATGCCCCCTTGTCCCACCCCTGAGCAGGAAGTAGCACCCCACCCCACCCCGAAGCATGTGGCAACAATTCCCCCAAATGTGTCACAGAACAGGTAGGTAGACAGTGCATGCACCCTGACACTCCCCTCAAAAAGCATGGAGCCATATGACCACACCAGCCCTCACATGTCATCCAACTTGGCATACATTAAATAGCCACCTCCAGTGTGCAGACAGAAAAGCGTATGTAACTGTCACAGAAACCAAAGTGTGACTCTCAAAATCACATTTAGAAGAAATCCAGGGCACAACCATGCACAGCACTGAATGCTATCTTGAAGTGCCATGGGGGCAGAGCATCAAGGCCCATATGAAAACAAAACAAGTATGGTCAGTAGTAACAAGAAAGCAAAGCACATGATATGACAAAGGTATGCATGAGACTACAATGGCTGGTCCATGCCCAGTCGCAATGCCTTCCATGCAGAGTGAACAACAAAGATGCTGCACATAAAGTAATTGTGCTGCTAGTCGTTATCTGATGACATGTCCACGTAATCACACAATCTGCACGTTGTGCATGGTACCTACTGACATGTCACACCATGGACAAGTAAGGTATGTACCTCCACATCATGGCCAGATGCTCAAAACTGTGCCGACATACAATGTAATATCAATGTAAACTGTGTGGTGCATAACATGTAACAACAAAACATCTAACACCAAGCTTGAGGTGTGCACTGCAATGACCATTTCCCCTCTGTTCCACAGGTGACCAAGAACTGACAGCTGCAGATGACCACACCAACCTGCAGAGCCAGTCTCCCCCCCGGAACATGGACTCTCCGATGCAGACTCCCTAGATTTCTCAGATGCGGAGCCCAAAGCTGGCCCATCAGGCATGGCAGGGCGCAACAGGTCCCAGGAACCCACTGTCCCCACTGCCAACACCTCAGCAACAACAACTACGCTGACCCCTGCTGTAACGACCTGTGCGGCCTCCACCACCACCACCACCAGTGCTGCCTGCAACACTGTCCCTGCCTCAGCGGATGACCACCCCACCCCACAATCTGAGGAAGGCAGGGAGAGTACGCGTGTGCGTAGAGTGGTGACGCCACAGGTCCGGGACAGCAGGGCAGGTGTGAGGGCTACTAGGCGACAAGACCAACCGGACACTGGGACCGAAGCCCTGGCCAACATCGCCCGAGTCCTTGGGGCCTATGAACAAGCCCAGGGACACACGGGCCAGGCTCTGGAGGAATCCTGTGAGCTCCGCCTGCTGCTGAGGTCCATTGACACATGAATGGGCCAAATCGTGGACCTCTTGGGCCAGCTAGTGGGTGTCCTGAGAGACAGGCCTGTGGCCCAAACAACAGCTCCACCTACCTCCAGTGGCCCGCAGGATGACAGTTCCCCCACCTCCCCTGCGGGCACAGAGAGGGGTGAGTCCTCAGACACCGCTGAGCCTGCAGAAGAGGCCCCCCCTGCCAAACGCTCCAGGGGCCATCCAAAGAAATCCCAGGGAGGATCACGTGGCAAAGCACCAGCCAAACGCCAGACAAGGAGCCAGCCATGATGGCAACCCTCTTCACCTTGCCACTGACTTTGTTGACTGTCCTCATCAACACAGCCAGGTTAATGGAATGCGTCTGTTGGACTGTGTCACCACAACAATGTGGTGACTACTCTATTGTCTCATCTACCATCACTGACAACTCATTGATTCACTTTTCACCTGTTTGTAAATATTCACTTCCCTGTCACATATACCCATTGTTAATAAACACTCCTTACACACCTATGTTCATGTGTCAGCTCCATGTTTATTACAGGATGTACAATGTTGACTGGGATTACAATGCACCAGGAGCACGGATTGTTTGGAGGCATTGAGAGGCAGAAGGGACCTAGGAAAACACAAAAGAACAATATTCACTTGTCAGGTGATGGCATCACAGCCACTACACAACACGTGTCATCAAGGTACTCAAATATGCACACATCACAATGAGCAACAGTACCGACATAGACATCCTGTAGCTGGGCACAACTACCCTGTCCCAGAAACCTCAGCACCCAGCACAGAGACAACAACAGCCAGCAGTCACAAATGCCCCCTGGGCCTTTCCAACAACAACACAATCAGCAGACAATGGCACCGCTGTATGTTACCACTCACCTTCAAGGGAAGTAGCAGTTGATGAGCTGTTGACGCAGGTCAACACCTTCCTCCTCTCCACTATCCTCGTCACTGGACATGGGTGGGTTTCCAGGCGGTGGCCTCGGCTGCTCATCAGCGTCCAGGAGCAGGGGGATCTCCTTGCGCAAGGCCAGGTTGTGGAGCATGCAGCATGCAACTACGATCTGACACACCTTCTGTGGAGAGTACATCAGTGCACCTACGGTCTTGTCCAGGCAGCGAAATCGTGACTTCATGAGACCAAAAGTACGCTCCACCACATGACGGGTCCTCCCATGGGCATCATTGTAGCGCACTTCACCCGGGGTCCTGGGATTCCGCAGTGGGCTCAGCAACCAAGGCCGGTTGGGATATGCAGAGTCACCTAGGTGTGAGACACACAGAACAAACTTGTAACATTATTGTGGCAGAGGACAGCATGTCACACATACAGCACGCTACTTCACCCTGCGTACTGACCCACAATCCATGCACGCTCCGGGAGCAGATTTGCCATCAGCTGGGGCACAATGCTGTTACGCATGATGTACGAGTCATGAGCAGAGCCGGGAAATTTGGCACAGACATGTGAGATTATCATATCCGCCTGGCACACCACTTGCACATTGATGGAATGGAAATGTTTCCTAATCCTGTAGATGTGCTCACGTGCCTGTGGTGGAACCAGGCGAACATGTGTGCAGTCAATGGCACCAACAACATTAGGGATGTGGCCAAGGGCATAGAAATCAGCCTTCACATCCGCCAATTCATGCCTCCTGGGGAAATGGATGTATCTGTCCTTGTAGGTCATCATAGCGGACAGGACATCACATAGCACCATGCTGAACATGGGTTGCGACATCCCACCTGCGCTGGACACCGTGTACTGGAATGATCCAGTAGCCAAAAAATGCAGGGGCGCCATCACCTTAGACGTTGGTGTGAAAGCAGTCAGATATGTTTTGCGAGGCCGCAGGTGGGGCTCCAACAGAGCACACAGGTCTTGTAGGGTGGGTCGATCCAGACGGAATTTCCAGATGACGTCCTCATCCTCCATGTCTGCCAGCACTGTGAAGGGACGATGCACATTTGGTCGCCTCCTAGGTGAGATGAAAGGGGACACATGTCAATGCAATACACCATGAGATGTGTGCAACATCTTACGTTTTGACTGACACAGCACAAACAATGACTGGCATCACACTTCAGCTTACTGCACAACTTACATGTGGGGACACCTTCAGCTACACTAGTCGTACACCTGTCCAGTTTTCACACAGTGAGTACCTCCCAAACAGATTGAGACCATGTGAATGGCCAAAGGGACATGTCCACATCTTGCGTAACCAGCCCTGAGAGTAGTTCATACAGCATATTTGTGAAACAGCAACACTGTCGGCTCCTACCTAGCTGCTGTACCTGCCACACCTTCTTGCGTAAGTCGAACAGGGCACACATCAACAACACAATGAGCACAGTCTGTGCATTAAGATCAAGTATGTACATGAGCAAAGCAAACTACACAGTGAAGTATGCACATTGTGTAGTCAGACCTTCATCACTGTGTGTTGCGTAGCCAGATCACACATTGACTTGTGTACACATTGGAGAGTCCATCACACCACTGATCTGTGTACATGCACAACAATATCATAAGTGACATGTGAGGGAGTACATGCCAATGTTTGCAATCATGTGCACTGACATGGCATGTGTAGTCAGCAATGGGCTAAATGTTACACTGCCACTGATTGTACTATCTTCTGTCATGAATCAGGTGTCTACTGTACACTGTTGAGAACTGGCCATTGCCATTGACACAGCATGATGTGTTCATAGGTGCTGTGAACGTGCTCCGCCACCCAAATCACGGTCATAGGCACCAATGTATGGCAGCCATATCGGGGTAGCGACCGCCTGGCCCCTACGGTGTGTCACCGCCAATGGGAAGCGCAATCGCGATACCCAAATACAATTTTGAAAATCGCGGTAGGTGTGCTCCGCGTCCGCGGGGCCGGTCATTGGATGCAATTGAAAGATGCACAATCGCGGTAATGACCGCCTGGCCCCTGCGGTGTGTCACCACCAATGCCCATGCCCTTACAGCCAATGGGACCCGCATCTGCGGTAGTGACATACAGATTTGTAAATGGCGGTTGGCATGCTCCGCCACCCAAATCACGGTCATGGACACCAATGTATGGCAGCCATATCACGGTAGCGACCGCCTGGCCCCTGCAGTGTGTCACCGCCAATGCCCATGCCCTTACAGCCAATGGGAAGCGCAATCGCGGTAGCCAAATACAATTTTGAAAATCACGGTAGGCGTGCCCGCTACCACGGGGCCGGTCATTGGATGCATTTGAAAAAAGCTGAGCTGGAACACCAATTGCAGCACTTAGAACTACAGAAACTACCCCAGGGGGCTATATATGTGTGGGAGAGAGCCTCACATTTCCACTGCTTCTAGACACTGCTGCCTGACACTCTTCACCACCAACTGCTGCTGCTCCTGTCTCCTGGACCCAGACACTGCTGCCTGACACTCTTCACCACCAACTGCTGCTGCTCCTGTCTCCAGGACCCAGACACTGCTGCCTGACACTCCTCACCACCAACTACTGCTGCTCCTGTTTCCTGGACCCAGACACTGCTGCCTGACACTCCTCACCACCAACTGCTGCTGCTCCTGTCTCCTGGACCCAGACACTGCTGCCTGACACTCCTCACCACCAACTGCTGCTGCTCCTGTCTCCTGGACCCAGTGATGGCGAGGACTGATAACATCAGGGCCCGTCCCTTCACCACAGAGGAGCTGGAGGTCCTGGTGGACGAGGTGCTCACACAGTATGGGAGGCTATATGGTGCTCCAGATGTCCTGGTAAGTGTTTCAGAGTAGAAGTGAGAGTGCAGGGAGTGCACACATGAAGTAGATCTGCTGCAGTATGTGCCTGAGAGTGTGGGTTTGTGTGATTCACTGCCTAGCATTCTGACTTCTGGAAAATGGGGTTTGTAGCCTATTTCACACATTCCCCAGGCTGCATTTCAGGATGGGAGGGACATGCAGTCTTTTTGCAGCCATACAGTGGCACTGCAAGTATAGAAAGTGGGAGTCAGGACAGACTCTGCCTGTGCTAATGGATCTGTGAGTCCATGAGGTTGTTCACAGCCTCATTTGTGAAATGAGAAAGACTTCACGTCCAGAGGGTACTGATGGAAGTGTGTCTGACTCTATATTGCCACCATGGATATGTAAGCATTATGCACAAGAGTGAAATGCCTGAGGGTGACACTCTTGGCAAATCATGCACATATGACACCTCAGATTGCTGTACTTTGCAAATATCATCCTCCCATTGCTTTCATCATGTGTTCAGACTCGCATGTGTAGGCACTGTTTGCCCTCTCATATTGTACCTGCATGTGAATGTTCTCATGGCCCACGTTAAACCTCAGTGTGAGCCCCCTGGCCTGTACAGTCACTGCCCAATTTGACAAGGACCCATCACTGAATGGACAGAGTGAGACATATGGGTTGCCTGCTACCCTATCCATCAAAGAGCTATCTCAGGCCTGTGTATTGCACAAGACAGACCTTGTGAGAAGGGTGTGAGACTGTAAGATCATGTCCCTAAATGTGACCTCCATGACACAGTGAGCCATTCACAGGGCAAGGACATTGAGGGGTGTGCAGTGTTGGACACAGTGAGTCTGCCCCTACACATCATTTCCAATGTGATGTATGTCTTGCTCACTCACAAACTGCATTGCAGATGTGGGCCTCCTTCACATTGCTTTCTGTGCTGCCATTCAGCATGTGTATGAGATGGGCAGGTACTGTGTCCATCCTCATACCTGCATGAATTTTGTTATGATAATCCCATGCTCATGTACTACGTGTCATGCTGTATTGTCTCTGCTAAACATATCTGTGCATTCTCCTGTACTGAGAGATAGTGGTACACAACCCAGTGTCACTGAAATTTCTTCCTCTTGTCTCCCATGCCTGCAGCTCAAAGTCCACCAGCGTAAGGCAGTATGGAGGGCCATTGCATGCAAGGTGCGGGCTCTGGGTGTCTCCAACCGACGACACACACACTGTCACAAGAGGTGGGATGACATCTGCCGGCAGAGCAAAAATGTGGCAGAGATGACGCTGGGGCTGCTCCCTCGGACTGGCAGGTTGGCACGCAGGAGCATGACACCACTAATGGCCCGCATCTTGGCAGTGACACAGCCAGAGCTGGATGCACGTTTGAAGGAAAATCAGCAGCAAGCTGGGGGTGAGTATTCTGGGAAGGGTGACTTTGGTTGAGAGTGACTGCATGTATTCCAAGCCTGAGCCAGTGCTGGGCTCTGTGATGTTGCTATTGTGATGCAATGGCTTGTGAGTGGCCTCTCTGTTGTGTGCAGCTGTCATGCTTTTTCGCTACATGTACTTTCTCATATCATTGATGTAATGGCCCTTGACGTTGCATTCTGAGTTCTGGGCTTATGGCATCTGCTGCATTGGTGGAGTCAGGGACATCCCATGGCAGTGACCGGCAGGGTGCCTCATATGAGTGTGCTTTCATCAATGTGTGCAGTGCCTGACCTCAAAATTGTGTGAACTACACATCTGACACCAATGTGCAACTGTAGTTGTGCCCCAAAGCACGACATGGTGGATGGCATGAGCTCATGGCCATTGTGAATTAATTTTTTGGGAGTCTGTATCTGTGTTGTCCCCTTATGGTGACTCCATATGTGACTGTGACAACATGTTCTGATGTACATCTTTTTCACCCACTGGGACCTAGGTATGCTCAGAGGGATCTGTATGTCTGGTTACATGGGGGCACGGGCAAGCTGTTTGGCTGTGTGGACATCACATGGGTCAATTATGCGAAGTTTGCATGTTACCATGTGGTTTTTGATATTTGTACTTAGGGGTCGCACAATGTGACTGCACAGGGAGGTGTGCAACATGGGGGTATCACCATCTTGTTTTGTGCGTTGCTTGCATGTGATGTGTGTGTGTATGGCACTAAACTGTACCTACGTCTCTGTCTCTTGCAGCATCTACCAAGGGCACAGAAATACAGGGAACGGACACCAGTGGTGAGGCATCAGGCACGACTGCTTCACATGAGCACACTGACACTGATGTGACCAGCGCCTCAGAGGGGGACAGGAGTGTGCTTGAGGAATCACAGCCAGAGACACCAACCTCAAAGTCATCTGACGCCAGTGGTGACTCCTCGATGTTGGCAGGCACAGGGAGTGGGAAATCTGCCTCCTCTTCCACCACACATCGTCCAGTGCCCACCCTCCCAGCTACTTCCACTAGTGCTGCCCGTGTTCGCACCAGTAAGAAGGGAAGAGTGTCCTTCCCCCCAGGCACCGCTGCCCCTGCCCCTGTCTCCCCTGCTGCCCTCAGTGTTGAGGCTGTGGTCCTTTTGGCCAGCTGTGTGTGGGTCAGACAACTCTCCTGAATGCCTTCCTAGACCATGACACGAAGTTGGCACAGGTAGTTGCCTTCATGGAGGGTATTCATTCAGACGTGGGTGGGCAACACAGGACTGTCCAGTCTTTGTCCTCCACAGTGATGGCATCCATTCGGCTGTCACAGGCTCAGAGTCCAGCTCCAGTCCCTTCGGCCACCCCCCTGCCAGTGGCTACATCTGACGAGAGTGACCACACACCACAGCCCTCAGGCTCAAGGTACACCACACGCAGCACACAACAGCAGCACCCCAAGCGGGCCAGAGCGCAGACACCATCCCCCAAACAAACCAAAGTCACACCGGAGCGCAAAGGCAAAAGCGCTTCAGGTGACACTCAGGGGCATCAAGCCAAGAAGCAGGCCTCAGGCTCACATGCCTCAAAAGCATCCCCATCCAAGGACACTCCCATCCAAAAAGCATCTCCCAAAGACAAGCAGACAGTTGCCGTGCCTGCTGTGAAGCTGGTGCCTGCTAAGAGTCCATAGAAAAAGGCCTCTAAGGCAGATTCACCCACAACCTCAACTCCCACCCACACCCCTGTGAAGCTGGGAAAGGGGGGCAATATAGGGGAGTCACCTGGTCAACAGGGGATGGACGGGAAAAGGCAAGGCCAGGCCAAGCGTTCCGCCGGATCCAGCAGATCCCCAGAAGGAGGGCCACCGCCTGCACCTGATGCACCTTTGGTGGAGAGTGTGCCTGTTATGGCCGCCCCACCTCCCACTCCTACCAACACCAAAATTACCTATCGAATCCCCAAGAAGTGGAAAGGCACCCCTCCACATTCTCCCTCACACACTGTGTCTCACGGCAGCATGTCTCCGCCTCCACGTGCCACCACACCACCCGGTCCAAGCAGCCCTCCGGCTCACAAAGCCACTGATGCCTCTACCTCAGCTGGGCATCTCTCTCCCAGGTCCAGTACTCCAACTGGGCAAGACAATCAGCCACCTCCCAGTTCGACTGACAGCCACGTCTGAGGCTGAGTCCCCCTCCCACACCTGTCCCTCACACAGCGGTGCCTGGACTGCCTATTGTTCTCCCCCTAGCTGTGTTGCTGACCATGGCAGTGTACGGTCTCACCCATTCCCTGTGCAGGTTCTCATGCACACATGTGCCTACTTGGAGCTCTGGACTGGCCACTGGCCTTGCTGTGTTTCACTTTGTTTGCCCATTCCCTGTGCAGGTTCTCATGCACACATGTGCCTACTTGGAGCTCTGGACTGTCCAGTGGCCTTGCTGTGTTTCACTTTGTTTGCCCATTCCCTGTGCAGGTTCTCATGCACACATGTGCCTACTTTGAACTGTGGACTGGCCACTGCACTTGCTCTTGTCTACTTTTGATGCCTATCTGGGTAATATGTAATAAAGACAGTTACTCCTGTTGTCTGCTTTGTCAGTGTCCTTGCTATATGAAAATGTAGTATGTATGGGTATGGTTTTATGTGACACATGATCTGTATGTCACTTTAACATTGCCAATGGCTTGTTTCACTTTTTCTGAGTTTACCAGAGGTGACAGGCACTTCAGTTCTGCTTGAGTCTGAGGCTTGGGGGTGCAATGATGGTTGTTTGTGATGACCTACTGTTACCCGAATCATTCTATGGCCAGGTTTGCTAAATTGTACACATGACATGTTAGGATGCACTACCAGCACAGAGGGGAATTCTATCCACAGTATTGCAGGCAGGCTGGCCAGGGTCCATCATGTGTGTGTGATCTTTCTTGATGTGTGAACAGCAGTGTTGGTATATGGTCATCTTGTGATGGGCTGTCTTCCTAGTCACATGGGTACATTTGTATGTGTGCACTTTAGTGGTCATGAAGTGTGAAGGGGTGACTTGGTCAGTAGTGTTGATGTGTGTGTGCCACTGCAATGCCAACTGCACACATGTATGACCCAGGAGCTGAGTGCCTGTTTGTTTGATTTGTCAACCCTGTGCTTGTGATTGTGTGCACATGTGGGAGTTGTAGGTTGTGCACTGTACAGTGTGTTGGTGTGTCCTTGCACTCCTGGGGGACACCTACTTGCTGTTGCTGCCAGTTGTGAGTATGCAGAGTGTGTGACAGCCAAGTCTGTGTTGTGTTTTGTTGATCAGCCATGTGTCTTGTTACTGTTTGTGCTCACTTTGCAGACCTGCTCAGCCACACTGACATTGTTGGTGAGTTTTCTCATGCATTGTTGTCACTTGAGGCATTTTTGGCTCCAGTATGGTATGTGGAGTCATACCATCCCCTAGCTTTGCTACTGAAGCCTACCCATTGTGAGTGACTCCTCCATGTATTTGTGTATAGTACACTCCTGACCTGTCCACTACTGACGTACACAACCCTTCACTATCATGTCACCTGTCCCCTTGGGTTGCCAGTGTGTGAGCGTCCTCACCACTTCATTAGTTACACTGTGCTTTGGGGTGCTGATCTGTGCACAGGACCAATGTGCCACTCAGGACAGTTTCACATATGGTTATGTGTGATTTTTTTGTGCTGGTTTGCAGTCATGGTTGATCATGTGCAGTGCAACTGTTTGTGCTGCACAGTCCTCTGTTCATGTTGTTTGCACCTGGGTTTCCTTGAGTTGTGCATCTGTGATTGTTGGGTTAGCTGTATGTGTGTTTGGTGAGGTACTGCTACCCTTCCAGAGTGTGATGTTGTCTGTGTGCTGTGCTGATTTGTGTTGTGGGAGTACATGGTGTGACACTGAGATGTGTGTGCTACTGATTTGGTTGGTGTGCACACACTGCTTGGCCTGCATGGAGTGCTTTCAGTGTATGTTGCCTTGTACTTGCCTGGTGTGCATCCCCTGATGTCCAGCTGAGTTTGCAATGTGATGTATTGGCATGTGCATCTTCTGTGTTTTTGTTGTGGATGTGTGCAGTGTTTGGGCTGTGTTGGCTCTTTCTGCTGACAGATGCTCTGTGTGTGATGTTCTATTTGCATTACATTGTGTGTGAGTTGTTTGTGCATTGTGATACATTCAGATGTGTGTTGCAGGTGTAGTGTAGATTACTTGTGTGTGTGTCACATGCAGCAAGTTATGTTCTGGTTGCTGGCCTTGTTTTGAGTGCACACTAGCGCTATGTCCTCCTTTCTTTGACCTGTCACTTGTCAGGATTGTGCATGTGCATGCATGTGGTACGCTATGACACCATGTTGACTTGATGGGTGGTGTGGTGTGTCTGTCTGTGTTAGCTTATTGTCCCATTGATCCCAGTTTGTGTTCCTGATTGTTTTGAGATGATGCACTTCTTGTTTGTGTTGGGGTATGGTGTCTGTGCATTGATCCTGGGTGACAATGTTGTGTACTCCTGTTCTGTCTAGGGAGACATTGCCTTTCCACTGTTTGGCTGCACATGTCTGGGCTTGTTGGACTTCTGTGGATGCTGTTGGTGAGCTTTGTGTTTGACTGTTGTTTTTGTGTCTGCATTGGTTCAGGCATCCCTGAGTGTGAGTGTGATGTTTGTAGGTGCAGCACAGGGTGTGTGGTTGGTTGTCAGTGAACTCACAGGGCCTTATTTGCACCATTATGTGTGTTTTCCACAGGTGTAGTGTGTTGCAGGTGTGAGGTGGGTAGGTGAGGGGCATGTGTGGAAGTCCTACTTGTGTTTGACAGTCATGGAGTGTGACAATGAGTCATGTGTGTTGTGCTGATGACATACACATGTCAAGTAAGTTGACACAGATGTGTGGCTGGTCACTGTATGACTTCAGACGCTTCCTATCAATCCTGTGCCTATGCATGGCTTGCCTTGCTGTCTCCCTGAGTTGTTGCACAGAGGTCACTGTGATTTAATTTCACTCACTGTGCCAGCCATGTCTGATTTGATGGCCTAAGGGTGGTGTGCTATGTTCCTTCTCTTGCATGTGATGTACACATGCTTTGTGGCTTGCTCCATGACTTTCCAACACTGTCCACCTCACTTTTGCCTAGCCCATTTATTGTCCTCCATTGCTGTTGACATCTGTTATGTGTATGTGGCTGTGTGTCAGTGTGGGGTGTGTCTGGGTGATTTGACAGGCAGTGTGTACAGTTGAGTGGTTGTTCATATGCAGTGTGAGTGTTCATTTTGTGGTTGGACTCAGTTTGCTTGACATGAGTGGGGGGTAGTTGTGAGGTGAGGAATGCCCTGCCCCAGACCTTCTGTGTAGGGTGTTCCTCTTCTCCCCCACCTTCTGAGACAGGCTCCCTGGTTGTTTGGTGTGTGTGGTGCAGGGTCAGGGTACACCTGGCTGGTTAATTGTGCAGGGGGGCACAGGAGGAGCACACAGCATATCCCCTAATGGTTGTGGGGGGCATAGTGTGTGAAGGGTGAGGGTGGGGCCCTATGATCTTTGTGGACTGCCCATGCCTGGTGCTGGCCCTGCCTACTACATTGTGCGCATTTTTTCCCGCGTCTGCACCGCTGCAGTGACGTGACTGGGACATTGCTGTGATTTCGCGGTTGATGGATGGCCCGGATGCGGAGGGGTGATTTTGTGACAGGTAGGACATGTGTGGGTACACTTGGGGATGTGTTCCTGTCCCCACCAGAGTGTCTGATGTGGACAGGAATCGTATGTCAGCCCAGTAGTTGTGTGTTGTGGTTGTGTGCGGAGTTGTGTGATTGCGTACCTGCGGCGTTGTCTGCGACGGGCCATTATTTGCTGGTAGTTGAGCAGGTACAGCACCGGAAAGGCGTGTAGAGCTACACATGCATGTACGGTGCGGGTGGCACAGACCTGTCCCCAATACAGGGGGCGCCCTTGTGCGCAACATACCTTTTTCGTCAATGGGAGCCTATGTACGCGTCGTACAACAGGCTCCCATTGACTTCAATAGGGCTCCGAGCGACCCGTGTCCGTCAGCGCTTGTTCGCATCGTACTCGGGCGGTCGGAGCCCCGGAGCACGAGTCGGTCGGGAAGCTCAACGGGCGCCAGTCGGCCGTAGGGCTTTCCCAGCGAGATCGGAATCGGCCCCATAATATACAATATAACAGTATTACAAACATTATACACACCATATTCATACATATTCTAACATACTTTAATATTTCTAAACTAGGCCTAAAAAATAACAATACATAAATCGCTAAAACCTAACGTACGCATAAAAACGCCAAAACTCCAAAAACCTAACTCTACACACACTAACTACAACCTAACTACCTTCAAATTTAATTAAAAATGTAGTTTAAATAAAGAAAAGTAATCTTACCTTCCTCGACGCGAAGCAGCACCCGACCACGAGCTTCTCCCCAAATAAGCCAAAACAACTGCGACCGGTTACAAAATACAAGCCCCAAACAAATATGGCAACTTTAAACATATAAAATAAGTGTAATTTGTTTAAAAAAATGTTATTACATTATACATAAATTACTGAAATATTAAATTAAAATACTTAAAAATATAACTTATTTGTTTCAATGTATTTTTTATTTTTTCTGCCTTTTAAAAGTATATTAAATATTATTAAACATAAAATTTAATATTATAATTCCATATATTTACAAATTATATACATTTTTTTAAAATGTGTAATCATTTTATTTAATGTTTAAAAAATGTCTACCTTATAAAAATTAAACTATGTAATAATTAATAATATTAATATTGTATATATTAATAATATTAATTAAAATGTATTATTTGTTTAAAAAATGTTACTAAGTTTATAGTTAGAAAATACATAAAAAAATTGTTAAAATTGTTATATTAATAATATGTTAAAAATAGATGTAACTAAATGAAAAATGCTCACAATACCAAACTGAAATAAACAACTGTTATTAATAAAAATATTTTTTTCTGAAATGTATGTAAAAAAATGTAATAGTACATTACCTGATATTACAAAGTTTACATAACTGTATCAAACAATGTACCAATGTGATAAAAAGTTATTATTTTAATTATTACATGTAAAAATATGCCGTCGAGTGCACCTTCGAAGCTTTCGGGTTTTTGGTGAAAAAATTGTGACACGGCTGCCCTGCCGTGGAAGGTAGCACCATCTCCGTGAACCAAGGAGAGGCTGCGCGGTATTAGGAACTATGCCGGAACCGCGATCAGCACAGCGGTTGCGAGGAACTGTAACCGGCATGGCATACGAGGGCCCACTGGAGGGTGAAAATTGTTTTTAACTTGAATACCACACAGGACCTACTAAAGGGAACAATATTCTCCAATTCGGAACTACAATTCCCATCATGCATTCAATACGCACTGAGCGCAACCCACTGTGGACTTGAGCATGCAATAAAAGAACTAATTGGAGCCATCTGTGTGTGTTATTCAAACTGCCCATGAAGAAGAGGCTTCCGCCTCGAAACGCGTCGGCAAGAATTCTGACCTGGTATGCAGATGCTGGTTCCTCGTGGAAATGAAACCGGAAGGTTTACAACTGCCGTCGAGTGCACCTTCGAAGCTTTCGGGTTTTTGGTGAAAAATTGTGACACGGCTGCCCTGCCGTGGAAGGTAGCACCATCTCCGTGAACCAAGGAGAGGCTGCGCGGTATTAGGAACTATGCCGGAACCGCGATCAGCACAGCGGTTGTGAGGAACTGTAACCGGCATGGCATACGAGGGCCCACTGGAGGGTGAAAATTGTTTTTAACTTGAATACCACACAGGACCTACTAAAGGGAACAACATTCTCCAATTCGGAACTACAATTCCCATCATGCATTCAATACGCACTGAGCGCAACCCACTGTGGACTTGAGCATGCAATAAAAGAACTAATTGGAGCCATCTGTGTGTGTTATTCAAACTGCCCATGAAGAAGAGGCTTCCGCCTCGAAACGCGTCGGCAAGAATTCTGACATGGTATGCAGATGATGGTTCCTCGTGGAAATGAAACCGGACGGTTTACAACTGCCGTCGAGTGCACCTTCGAAGCTTTCGGGTTTTTGGTGTAAAAATATACATATGTACAAAATATTTTGGGGCCGATTCCGATTCGGGCCGGAAATCTCTCCGACCGAGCCGGACCCGGAGAGATTTCCGACCGAATCGGACTCTAGCAGTCCGACCGAACGAGTACGATGCGCACGTATGCTATCGGACTCGATTCGGTCGGACTCCATTGAAGTCAATGGGAGCCAGTCGTACGACGCGTACACGGGCTCCCATTGACTCAATGGGCACGACGCGAACAAGGGCGCCCCTACAGCGTGTTCGCGTCGATGCGGGTCGCGCCGTACATGCATCGTCTAGGGGGACCCATGGGTCCCCCTGTGTGCGACTCGCGCTGCTACGCGTACAGGGGGTCCGACACGGACCCCCAAAGTACGGCTCCGACTGCTCTTTGGAGCCGGAGTGCGCGGCTCGGTCGGACTGCTCGCGGCGCGCATCGTACTTACCCGGCCGGGGAACGTCTCCATTGCGCGGTGCGAGTCGAGTCCGAGCGAGTTGGTCGGTGCGGTTCGACCCGGGAACGAGTCGGTCGGCGATTTCGCATCGTACTCGCTCGCCCGGACGCGCGTACGAATCGGTCGGGAAATAGGGCTCCGAATCGGATCCGGTTAAGCCGAATCCGATTCGGAGCCCTACTGGCCGAGATCGGAATCGGCCCCTTTGTGTCTGTAAAATAAATATGAATTTCTATCTCTATGTCTTGATTAATCTTACATATTTTCAATAAAATAAATATTTCTTATTGATTTCAAAATCATTTACAATAAATAAACATCAACAAAAAAATAAAATGTCTAATTTTTTGTGTATATTTTTATTAATGTATTGAATGTTACATAATATGTTTTTATTAAAGATACTGTTTTAAATTAAATGTTTTAATTAACTATACACACAATGTTATTTTTTTCATTTAAAATTATATTTTAATTAAAATATTATACTACTTTAACCTATATTCTTTTTTAATATTATAAATTAATACACACATATCTAAATTACTATTCCCACTCCAGTTAACATTAATTCATTGTAAGTGTTGGACACTAAACTTAATTAATGAACTATTCCCACTCCACTTAACATTAATCTAGGGTAGATGCTGGACACTAAACTTAAATAAGTTACTATTCCCACTCCAGTTATTGTTAACTCAAGGTAGGTGCTGGACTTTAAACTTAATTATTTTACTATTTCCACTCCAGTTAGCATTAACTCAGGGTAGGTGCTGGACACTAAACTTAATTATTTTACTATTCCCACTCCGGTTAGCATTAATCCAAGGTAGGTGCTGGACACTAAACTTAATTAATTTACTATTCCCACTCCAGTTACTATTAAGTCATTGTAAGTGCTGGACACTAAACTTAATTAATTTAATCTTCCCACTCCAGTTAGCATTAATTCAGGGTAACAGCTGGACACTAAACTTAATTAATTTACTATTCCCACTTCAGTTAGTATTAATTCAGGGTAGGTGCTGGACATTAAACTTAATTAATTTACTATTCCCACTCCAGTTACCATTAATCCAGGATAGGTGCTGGACACGAAACTTAATTAATTTACTATTCCCACTCCAGTTAACATTAAACTAGGGTAGGTGCTGGACACTAAACTTAGGGGGTCATTAGGATGGCGGGCAAACTTTAGTCCGCCCGCCACACTAGCGGTAACGAGACCTTCTGCCTGCCATGCGGTGGTCCTGCCACCCTAATTATGATGCGACCGCCACTGTGGCGGTCGCATCTGGCGGTTTAACATTGCGGCGGGTGCTGCTGGCTGCAGCACCCGCTGCAATGGTAAAATGCCATGTTGTGCATTTCCATGCACAATGTGGCAGGCACCGCGCGGTGCCTGCCACCTTGTACATGAACATGCAAGGAGGTACCATGGGTACCCCCCAAGTGCACCCCCCCACCCCCCAGGGGGCCCACAATGGGCCCCCAAAGCAAATCCCTGCCAGCCTTTCCATGGCGGCATCGCCACCATGGAAAGGCCGTGAAAAGCAAACATCATAATATGGATGGCGGTGCCTGCTAGGCACCGCCACCATATATGTGCCCCAGCTCCGCCCGGCCGGCAATCGTAACGATTGCCGACTGGCAGAAAAGCGGCGGACGGACTTTCCGTCCGCCGCGATACCCACCGCCATCGTAATATGGCGGTGGGTAAATCATGTTACGATGGCGTGACGCCATCGTAATCACCCCCTTAGTGAAGTTACTATTCCCAATCCAGTTAGTATTAACTCAAAGTAGGTGCTGGACTCTAAACTTAATTATTATACTATTCCCACTCCAGTTAGCATTAACTCACAGTAGGTGCTGGACACTAAACTTAATTAATTTACTATTCCCACTCCAGTTAGCATTAATCCAGGGTAGGTGCTGGACACTAAACTTAATTAATTTACTAATCCCACTCCAGTTAACATAAATCTAGAGTAGGTGCTGGACACTAAACTAAATTAATTTACTATTCCCACTCCAGTTATTATTAACTCAAGGTAGGTGCTGGACTCTAAACCTAATTATTTTACTATTCCCACTCCAGTTATCATTAACTCAGGGTAGGTGCTGGACACTAAACTTAATTAATTTACTACTCCCACTCCAGTTAGCATTAATCCAGGGTAGGTGCTGGACACTAAACTTAATTAATTTACTATTCCCACTCCAGTTAACATTAATCTAGGGTAGGTGCTGGACACTAAACTAAATTAATTTACTATTCCCACTCCAGTTAGTATTAAGTCAGGGTAGGTGCTGGATACTAAACTAAATTAATTTACTATTCCCACTCCAGTTAGCATTAATCCAGGATAGGTGCTGGACACTTAACTTAATTAATTTACTATTCCCACTCCAGTTAGTATTAAGTCAGGGTAGGTGCTGGACTCTAAACTTAATTAATTTACCATTCCCACTCCAGTTAACATTAATCTAGGGTAGGTGCTGGAAACTAAACTTAATTAATTTACTATTCCCACTCCAGTTAATATTAAGTCAAAGTAGGTGTTTTACTCTAAACTTAATTAATTTAATATTCCCACTCCAGTTAGCATTAATTCAGGGTAAAAGCTGGACACTAAACTTAATTAATTTACTATTCCCACTTCAGTTACTATTAATTCAGGGTAGGTGCTGGACACTAAACTTAATTAATTTACTATTCCCACTCCATTTAGCATTAATCCAGGGTAGGTGCTGGAAACTAAACTTAATTAATTTACTATTCCCACTCCAGTTAACATTAATCTAGAGTAGGTGCTAGACACTAAACTTAAGTAAGTTACTATACCCAATCCAGTTAGTATTAACTCAAGGTAGGTGCTGGACTCTAAACTTAATTAATTTACTATTCCCACTCCAGTTAGCATTAACTCAGGGTAGGTGCTGGACACTAAACTTAATTAAATTACTATTCCCACTACAATTAGCATTAATCCAGAGTAGGTATTGGACACTAAACTTAATCAAATTACTATTCCCACTCCACTTAAAATTAATCTAAGGTAGGTGCTGGACACTAAACTTAATTAATTTACTATTCCCACTCCAGTTACCATTAATTCAGAGTAGGTGCTGGACACCAAACCTAATTAATATACTATTCCTACCCCGGTTACCATTAAATAAAGATAGCTGCTGTACACAAAGCATATTACATTTACTATACCCACTATAATTACTGAAAAATAAAAGGAGTTACCAAACATTAAACATATTTTTTTTTCTTTTCCCAATAACAATAATGTAATATCACTAACTATACTCTACATTAAGGGGCCGATTCCGATCTCGGCCGGAAGCGCACCAAACGGGATTCGCCCGGAAATAATAGGAGCCGGGCGCGTTTCTTCCGACCGACTCGTACAGCTGTCCGAACGAGCTAGTACGATGCGAATGTACGTGTTGTTTCCGACCGACTCGTATCCGGATCCCAACCGCTCCGACCGACTCGTACGGACACGAATCGCACCACGCAATGGAGACGTTCTCCGACCGAGCGAGTACGATGGACGCGTCGGACAGCCAGATCGAGTCGGAGCGTCCAGCTCGAAAAAGCTCCCGGAGCCGGACTTGGGGGGTCCGTGCCAGACCCCCCTGCACCAGTAGCCGTACGAGTCGAACACAGGGGGGACCCAAGGGTCCCCCCTAAACATGCATGTATGGCGCAAGTTGCACCGACGTGTACACACTGTAGGGGGCGCACTTGTTTGCGACGTACCCATTGAGTCAATGGGAGCCCATGTACGCGTCGTACGACGGGCTCCCATTGACTTCAATGGGAGTCCGACCGAATCGAGTCCGGCAGCATGCGGGCGCATCGTACTCGCTCGGTCGGACTGTAGGAGTCCGGCTCGGTCGGAAATCTCTCCAGAACCGGCTTGGTCGGAGAGTTTTCCGACCCAGATCGGAATCGGCCCCTAAATGTTAAATAATCACAATACCTATAATAATTCTATACACTTTATAATATAAATAATTACAATATTTGTAAATTTACCAAATTAAGGGGCTAATAATGATGGCGGAGAGACCGCCACCCCCGAGCCGGCGGTGGCGGTCCCTCCGCCATCTGACTCTCATTTCCCCCGCCACATTAGGATGGTGGGGGGAATCGCTTTGTGACCGCGGCGGTCACAAAGACCGCCCTTCACGGTTCCGCCACAGGCAATCGTCATGATTGCCTAGCGGAGCGGTCAGCATGGGTAAAATGGCGGTGGTGCCTAGCAGGCACCGCCCGCCAGATTACAATGCTGGCGTCAGCCAGCCTTTCCATGGTGGTGGAACCGCCATGGAATGGCTGGTGGGGGCTGGGTTCGGGGCCCGTTGCGGGCCCCCTCTGTGTGGGGGGAGGGTGTATGTGCACTGAGGGGATACCCATGGTAACCCCCTACATTTCCATGCACAAGGTGGCAGGCACCACGTGGTGCCTGCCATGTTGTGCATGGAAATGCACTACGTGGCATTTTGGCATTGCGAACGGTGCTGCATCCAGCAGCACCATCCGCAATGATCAGGGCCCTGGATGCGCCTGCCATAGTGGTGGGCACATCCTAATTCACTCAGCGGGACCTTCGCCTTACCGGCGGGCGGTCCCAGCACTGCAACGATGGCGGGCGGACTGATGTCCGCCCGCCATCGTAATGAGCCCCTAAAATATTAATATATTTATCATAATATTATAATTCTCATATAAATAATATGTTATCTACATAAAACACCTAAATTTTATTATGAAAAAATTATAATTTAAATATTTCCAAAAATTGATCTTATCTATTAAATATTAAAAAATATTACATTTTTTTATAATTTTATAATTTCTATTTTAATAAAAAGAAAAAATATTTTTTCTGTTAATAATATAACATTTTATAAATCCGTAAAAATGAATTTATTAATAATAAAGACTTCAATATAAATATTATAAAATTAAAAATTGTCACTATAAACACATATTAATTTCGAAATATGTTGAAATGTTTTTAATATTTTTTATTATTTGTAAATATTAAAATCAAATCTATAAAATACTAACCAACCTTCTACCCTATAAACACACCAAAATGCTAAAACAAAACCTTCTAAATACAAAAATAAATTGCCGTTTTAAATATATAAACCTCGATTTTTATTTAAATTTTATTCAATAAATGTAAAACACTAACCACCCTTATCCCCTATAAACCCAACATCCTGCTCCAAAAACGAAATTATTAAATTTTCAAAATAAATGCTTAATTTACAATTTTTATTTTTAAATTTCATAAAAATTAAAATCAATTATTTTTAAAACACTCCCCACCCTTATTCCCTATAAAGACAACATCCCACTCCAAAAACAAAATTTTCTAAATTTGAAATTATATTTTAAAAAATGTATTATTAAATTTCCAATTCATTATAAATTAAAATCAATTATTTTAAAACACTCCCCACCCTTATCCCCTATAAACCCAACATCCCGCTCCTAATTTTTTTTTCTAAATTAGAAATTATATTTTCTAAATTATAATTTTAAATTTCGAATTTATTATAAATTAAAAACAATTATTTTAAAACACTCCCCACCCTTATCCCATATAAACCCAACATCCCGTTCCTATTTTTTTTTCTAAATTAGAAATTATATTTTCTAAATTATAATTTTAAATTTCGAATTTATTATAAATTAAAAACAATTATTTTAAAACACTCCCCACCCTTATCCCCTATAAACCCAACATCCCGCTCCTAATTTTTTTTTCTAAATTAGAAATTATATTTTCAAAATTATAATTTTAAATTTCAAATTTATTATAAATTAAAAACAATTATTTTAAAACACTCCCCACCCTTATTCCCTATAAACCCAACATCCCGCTCCTAAATTTGTTTTTTCTAAATTAGAAATTATATTTTCTAAATTATAATTTTATATTTCGAATTTATCATAAATTAAAAACAATTATTTTAAGACACTCCCCACTCTTATCCCCTCTAAACACAACACTCCCAAAAATTATTAAACACATTTTATTTTTCATAACATTTAGGGGCCCATTACGATGGCGGGCGGAAGCACAACCGCCGTGCTGGCGGATGCAGAAACCACCAGTTACCGCCGGCACGCAGCAGTCCACACGCCCGCCCAATTACGATGCGAAAAGCAGGCCAAACACCGCCGGCAAGCCAGCAACACCGTCCGCCATCAAAGTGCGCCCGTACACGTAGCGGCGCAGCCTAATTGACACACACCGTCCGACGAAACACGTCCCGCCCGGCGCATAAATTACGATGCCGCAAACAAACGGCTCCCACGGCAAAGAGACACCGCACGTGAAAGAGAGGCGGAAACACGGACGCAGAGCACGGACAACGAAGAAGCGGCACCCCGGGCATGAATCCAGCACTGCAGGCCCTTCCCATGCTTCTGCTGATGCACCACCAAGGACGCAACGTACCGCGGAGACGCAGGTAGGCACACACACAACAAGTGCACGCAAACAGCGCACACAGTGCAAGGGCGGAAAAGCGGACAACCCCCACCAGCGCGTGTACACTACACATCCACCATCGCATCCACATATGACACACAGGCCAAATCGTAACATCGCAGAACACATGTGTACACACCACCTGGGACTAGGAACCAACCACCCCGTCACGGCCCCAAAGCGCCGATGACGCCGCCACACATGCGCACAACGCAGAGGCCAACCGCAGCGCCATGCATGCGTTGCACACAGACACAGGGACACAACCAAGCAGCACACACATCAGCCCCACCCCGAACGCACATGACACGTGACAGGCCGGCCACAGACATGTCCCCAACGCCCAATTCACGGACAACACCCAACGCCACACAAACGACGCACACATGTCAGTGAAGACACGCAACTGCAGGACACACCCCAGTGTAACAAACATGGCGTAGCACACAGCGGCGGCAACACCAACTAGGAGAAGCAGGGCCCCTTCGGGAAGAGGAACGCCAGTACCACACTGAAAAACCCATACCACCCTGCACATATGAACAAGACACATGAAACGGAACACCAAAGAGCCCGGGGACCGACAACAGGTGGCCCAAGAATTACATCCACACACAAGGCCCAACGCAGAGCGGAAAGGCAGCCTGCCGCCCACACAAGGGAGAGCAGACAGCACTGAATGACCTTCCATTCCAACACCGAAACCACAGCCCTACGACAGAAGCCGGTGAATACAGCCATTGTCCAAGAATAGACCAACACAGGCATGCCGAGGAGACCGACCACAGGGCAGATAGCGCATATCACAGAAGCACACAACGGACGGGGAAGAAAGAAGAAAACACTCCCCATGTCGGCCACATGCAAGTTAATTGGAAGGAGTCACACAGCACTGACCTTGAACTGTCTGAGAAGCATGTGGGAAGAGGGCCCGTGTCCTCCAAACAAGCCAACAGAACACAAGTCCTGTCTCCCCACGACTACACAGAGCTCACAGCAACCCCGGAGCGTGCACATTGCAGACTGCACACACAGCCGGAGCACGCCACCTCTACGAACCGCTGCGAAATGGCAACCGCAACACACCTACCCAACTACGCCGAACAGCTCAAGCTGTACCAAACCAACACGATACATACATTGGGATGCGATCTCCTGTCCCTGCTGAACGTAAGTTACCGACTGACTTACCGCATCACATTGTTCAGCTGCGTCATGCCCGTCTTCTACTGTCGGAGGTGTCCCTACCAGCATCCCGTCGAGATATGCCTCTCCAACCCGGCATGTCTGAAGGCGGACCTGCTACCACTACTCCTCCCTCTGGACGCACATGACAGGGCCTGCTCTGCCTATGGGGGCATGGCGTATGTGGCCAACATCGCACGCGCACTGAAATGGAACCACTGTGCCTCCACACGACGGATCATCGAGAACAGCTACATCGAATGTCACCCAGCATGCCCCATCATGGTCCTCCAAGGGACAACCTACGAACAACACCTTGACAGCCACCATCCGCTTCATTGGCTGGCAAACATGTACACCACCAATGACATGGAAGCCCTGCTGGACGGCATCGCATACCTGACAACCTGTAAATACGTCGGACCACAACGCAGGTTCCCCGAGTGACCTATGAAGTCCAACCCCGCACCCATGCTCAGCTTCCGCACGGACTGGCCAGTCACCACCACAACAGCCATACCAAACGACCGGCAACTGTAACCACACCATCAACGACATCGCCATGACATCGGATATGACCGGGACATGCACACTGTTCCCCATCACATCCAGGAACACCGCATGCATCGTGGGAGGCAGTGGCATGGGCTCTGTGCATCGCACCCACATGGACGGAACTGCACGAACAACCAGGACACGACATGGATCCAGCGCACATGGACACACACACCGCTCAGTGGACATGAATAGGTCGCCTGGAGTCTGTGGGTGCTGCACCCCTCCCACCCCCGCCCCGGGAATCCCATACCAGGACCTTTGCATGGACGCACAAGTGCATACAACAACAACACGACCCCAGTGACTGTGACATGTCCAGTAACCACCACAGTGCAACAACAAGTGGCACGCCGCTGCATGCACGCAAGCGCATGCCCTGATGTCATCTCACATGCACGCGTGCATGAGGAACAACCGCAGCAAACCTGTCACATGGAACTGAGATGGACTGTGCCCATGATGCCGAGCGGTCTGGTAGGCTACATGTATACCGTCTGTGTCAAAGTCCGCAGCTCCGCAGCTATACGTAAATGTACATTAGCACAGCCTTGGCGAAGCAGATGTAACCCCACACCCTATCCCATTTGTTATCATGCTCAGTATATCCTCAACATGTATTCCGCTGCCAGTAGTGTCCACTATACTGCATCACAGAGGACAGAAGACTCAATATAATGTTTGAAACCAGAACTGTCTCCGCTGACTCATTTCACAAGTACGAATGAGAGAGGATGAGAGTATGTGAAGTACACGGCAGTCGTGACATGACCATGTAGTCCACTGGTATTGGATGTCAACGCAAATGAGTAGCACTACTGTGGAAGACACACATGTGTCGTGTGAAGTCGTATGGACGCAGTGCTCAGGTGGGTGGGTGCGACGGGTAGATGCGCACATGCCAAGTTGGAGCACGCCGTGTTGGGAGGGGTCATGAACAGTACACCACCGCTTCCCTGGGCATTGTGAGAGGACACCTGTCGGGGGGAGTGAACACGTGTGTGCACAGCAGCCGGGCACACGTACAAAGCGGTACCAGGCGCACCTCAGCCCACCCTCTGTGGACAAGCTGGATCCTGTTGTGCGCCCGCCATGCCCCTTGACAAGGCACACACAGCCCCAGTCGACCAGGTGTAACCCCAACATAGTCAATCCGCACAGGCGATACAGGGCACGGGATGGCAGTGGAGCATGGTGTGTGAGAGGTCTCCTCGCGCTCCTCCTGGTCATATCACGCAGGCAATAGAACCTCAACGTCTAGCATGGCACAAGTCAAATGGAAGTGTAGGGGGACGCACCACAGCACGAGCAGCACTGACGTCATGGGAGGTGGCTCGCACCATCCCATCCATTGCCCATCATACCAACCACGCCACATGCCATTGCGACTAAGTGCAAGCGCGTGCGCCACCACCCCCGAGCCCTCCCCAGAGAGGCCAAAGAGTGAATGTGTGGGCCATCAGCCACAGACGGACGCGGCCTGGCCGCAAGGGCAGCCACAGCCACTGGGTGTCGCAGGTGGCGGATCCGGAAGGCGAAGACTGTGATGCATAGTCCATGCAGGCCGGGTCTCCATTTGGGGCACCACGCAGGTGGACGGTGTCCCGCCACACATCATACCCTGAGACAGCCCACTCGTGCAACTGGACCCACACATACACTCCTTGCCCTCTCTGGTGCGAGCTTGGGGCTGCCTGTGCAAGCGCTAGCCTCGCAGGTGAGCATGCATATTGGGGGGCGAGGGGAGGACATGAGGGCTGGGGCGAAGATGACTGTATCACTGTCAGTTAGTACAAGGGATGACCCAGATGTGGAAAGGAAGAGACGTGTCCCGTGTGTACTGCAACTAGTCGCCAATCCAACTACCCCCCCATGTCCGGAATGTAAGCCCGCACCTTGGCCCGCCCATCCGCCACATCGAACATACCACCAGCACGACAACCTTCCCATTCGAAACACTGACTGGGGGTGGCGACCAGTGAACAATCATGTGTAGCCTACCCACGCGTACATGTGGGCCCTCCATGATCCATGTCACCTGCGGCAAAGACATGACATGCGCAATGAGGGAAGTGAGGAGAGCTGTCCGCCCCACGCGCAGAAGGTGCATCAGCTCCACAGACCCAGCAGCGAGTCCAGCAGGGGTCACATGTGCAGGGGCAGCTGTGCCTGGTGTGAAGGCACATGCATATAGACAGCACATCGACCAATGTGTAGTCTGCCCACATCCACAGTCCATCATCATGCGGACATAGGAATTGAACACAGGGCAACACATCTTAGTTGGTGCACCCACCGTGACCAACAATGCGCAATCATCGACGTACCCGCCCTGTGCATGGCTCCCCACCCAACGGAGGCACATCCAGTGCCACCATCCCACACACACAAGCCTTCCACGGAACATGCTGTGTCCAATGGTCAGTACAGAGTCAGCGCCCATCTGGTGGATCCTGAACAGGAGACACATGCACACACATGCCAGCTCCCACTATGTACGTCTGCCACCTGGCACGTGCAATGTAACCTCTCACCTGTGACGTGTGACTGCAAGCACACAGCCGTCTTGGCATGGGGCTGTCAATGTGGACACCAGTCAATGTTTCGGGAGCTGTGATCCGTACAGTGCTGTACATAGGGTGCAGTGCTGACACCTACTACTGTCTCATATCCCCTCGTGCCACAGGTCCCACTTGTATTGGCCGCTCAGCCCGTGCCCACATCGTCGTCGTCGTGTGCCATACTCATCCAGCCTCGGAAGCAGTTCCATGCTCAGCAGACACTCATGTTGCCGTGGCGTTGCCGCTTGACGAATATGCAGTCAGTCCCCATCAGCACGCCCGCAAGTCATTGGGGCCTAGATCCCCATGTGCATGCACATGGCAGTGGTATGTCTCACTTGCCATTGCCATTGTTGGGAGACCTGTGTAAGTGTATTGTGGCCGTGCCGTCCCAGCTTGACAGCTGGGCTGTGGCTCATGTGCTTGCTCAGTCATGTCAGTGATGTGTATGCGAAATTGCTATGTGCCGTGTTGCTTTGACATGTGTCCTCTGCCATTTTCCCCAGGCGGAGACCGAACATTGACCGCCCATACCAATTGCTGGCGGACATGGACGATACAGAGGTGATCAGGAAGTTTCGGCTGGACAGGCCAACCCTGCATCGACTGTGTGCCATGTTAGAGCCCCATCTCCGTCCCCGCAGGGTGTATCCGACTGCTGTCACCCCCACGGCTAAGGTGATGGCTGCCATGCATTTCTTCGCCACTGGGTCATTCCAGCACACAGTGGGCAGTGGAGGAGGGATGTCCCAGCCCATGTTCAGCAAGGTGCTGAGGGATGTACTGGCAGCCATGATGCTGTACCGGAACAGGTACATCAGATTCCCCAGGGCTCGTGAATTGGCGGCAGTGAATGGTGCATTCTATGCCCTTGGCAGAATCCCACACGTCGTGGGAGCCATTGACTGCACTCATGTTGGCCTTGTTCCACCACAGGCCACTGAGCACCTGTACCGCAACAGGAAGCACACGCACTCCCTGAATGTGCAAGTGGTGTGCCTTGCGGACATGGTGATCACCCACGTGTGTGCCAAGTTTCCAGGCTCGGCCCATGACGCACACATAATGCGCAACAGCATCTTGCCACGACTGATGGCCAATCTGCAACAGGATCGTGCCTGTATTGTCGGTGAGTATGTGGAGTGGTGTAGCGTGCTGGTTGTGCGATGCTGTCCCCTGTCCAGTTGGAATTGCAACGGTTCTCTGTGTCCCTCACACCCAGGTGACTCTGCGTATCCGAATGGGGCATGGCTGCTCAGTCCATTGAGGAATCCTCGCACCCCAGCAGACGATCGATACAATGAGGCACATGGGAGGACCAGACGTGTGCTCGAGCGTACCTTTGGCCTCCTCAAGTCCAGGTTCAGGTGCCTGGACCGCACCGGGGGTGCACTGGCGTACTCCCCACAGAAGGTGTGCCAGATAGTGGTGGCGTGCTGCATGCTGCACAATCTGGCCATTCGGAAGCAGATCCCCCTCATTGTGGATGACGGAGATCAACCAGGGCCCCAGCCCGCAGACCAGGACAGCTCGAGTGAGGTGGACAGCGGAGAGGAGGAAGCTGGGAATGTGCGCCAGCAGCTCATCGCCCGCTACTTCACTTGACGGTGAGTGTCCATGTACGACGGATAATGTGTCTGTATCTGTGCAGGTGTGTGTGTGCTGTGTCAGGGTGGCCGTATGTTCACTGCGTGCAGTGTGTCAACGCTCCATGGCCAGGGTAGTATGCCACTGTTGGTGACTGTGGCATTGTGCCCTATTGCTCTGTGCGATGTGTGTACATTGCTTGTAGTTGTTGACATGTACTGTGTGATGGGTGTGTGACACACTCATTGAATGTGCTCCTGTTCTGTCTCCCACCCCTAGGTCCCTACAGGCCCTCCGGATTCCATTGCCATGCCACGCATCAGGTGCCTTTCCGCCCAAGGTGGCCGTTGTATTCCGTACAAATAAAACACAGGGCACAAACAGCAGTTTGTGTAAGAGGTGCATTTATTACAAACTGTGACATGTGATTGTGTGTAAGGTGATAACAAAAGTGGTGCGTGCAGTGACAATGAGCTGTCGGTCATGGCTGCGTGATGATCAGGGTGTACCCACTGGTTCTATGTCCATAGTCCAACACACACATGCCATCCAGATGGCTGTGTGGAGTGGGATCGTAGAGCAAGTCAATGCAGTGGCTGGTCAAGGAAGGCTGGCGGAAGGCTGGCTGGCTGCCTCACTTGCGACTGGAGCGTGCGAAGTCCTCCCGGGAGATCTGTTTCCTCTTCGGACGGCCCCTTCCACGTTTGGGAGGGGGTGTGTGGTGGCGACCTGCTGGTGGTGGGTGAGGTGTGCTCACTGGCTGTGGACGCAGGGGAAGTGGACACTGCTGCCCGAGCCTGCGCCCTAGCAGGTGGTGGCGGAGGTGGTGTTGCTGGCCTTGCCTGTGACCCCACCGCCACCACCAGCTGGCCCATGAGGTCCACGAGTTGGTCCATACGGGACACGAATTGGCCCATATGGGCGTCCATGGACCTCAGCACCCCCAGCACCTCCCGCGTGTCAGTAGCAGACCTGGCCCATTGTCCTTGGGCCTCTTCATAGGTCCCAAGGACTCTGGCCATTTGAGGCAGGGCATGGCTCCCAGGGGAGGCTGGCGTTTCCCTGACCCTGCTCCTCCTACCAGTCCTGCTGCCACCGGCCTGCCCACTAGCCACATTGCTCACCACGGTCCTCGCTGTGGCTCCCAGGGTGGATCCAGTCGGCCGGGCCACCACCTGCGCTGGGGCTGGTGCCAGCGAAGACGTGGTGGTGGTGGAGGCGGTGGTGGTCGGTGCGGCGATGGTGGCGGTTGCGGCAGTGGTAGTGGCCGCAATGACCGTGGGTGTGGCCGCAACGACAGTGGCAGCAGGGGACTGGGACTGTTCAGCATCCCTGGATGATGGGTTGGTGGGTAGGAGGGGTCCTGGGGAGCGGCTGGGCCCTGCCACGCCAGATGGGCCAGCTTGGTGGTCTGTGTCCGAAGAGGAGGACAGATCCTCCAGATCCGTGTGTCCTCGTTGGGGGCTTGTAGGCTGGCTGTGCTGGCTGCTGTCTCCATCCCCAGCATCCAGCAGTTCGTCACCTGTGGAGAGAATGAGATTTGTTATTGTGTTGCACCTGGCGAAGTATGTATTAGTCGTCTGACATTGGCAGTTCGTGCAATCTCGTACATGGGTTTCCCGGAGGCGAGTGTGTGGCTGTGGCATCTGTAGTTGTGTGTGCTAGGCAATGGGACTGTGTGCTGTGCACATGTGGCATGGGACGGATTGGCCATGCCGATGGGTGTGTTGCTGTGCCCCTACTCATTGTGACTCTGGTGTATGCGGGCTCCTGGCCCATCCTGGGTCTGGTTTGTACTTTGCTTTTGGAGTTCATATGGAACGCTTAGGAACGCATATGGCAACATGGGGGCCATGCCCCAGATTCGCATTTGGGAGGGGATATGCTTTTGGGGTACATGCTGTGAGCCATGGGTGCCGAACGTGACATGTGTTGTGGCAGCATGACAGTGCATGGTCTGAGGTGTGTGCATGCCTGACATGCCCTGCATATTTGCTGTCTGTTGTGGTTACTGGACATGGCATTGGACGCATCGTTATGAGTGAGTGATAGTTGTGTGCCAGCCAACGTATTGCAGTTGTCCCATCTCCTTGGTGTGCGTGCTGCCCTGTGCCATGTGCATCACTGCAGTGCTCGGGGGTGTGGCCCATGTTGTGTGTTGTTGCTCACAGTGTGTCGTGCGCTTAATTGACTTCTGGCACATGGTTGGTCATGGGCATGTATCTTAGCGTGACTGCTGTATGTGTGGCAGCTGTGCGGATGACATGCCTTTCATGAGACTGGGGCTGACGGATGGGATGGATGGTATGTTGTATGTGCATGGTGTGTCTGTGTGTTTGATGGGTTCAGTGGTGTTCGTGTGCATTTCTGTTGTTCCGCTCTGTTGCGTCTAGTGTTGTTTGTCTTACATAGGCGTAGTTGTGGGGTGTGGGGTTGACAGGCAGTGGGGGCTACATGGACAGGACTTCAATGGTGTTTCGGTTGTGTGTGATGAGTTGCACAGTGGCTGCCGTGTGGGACTATATTCAGTGTGGCTTGTGCATGCAGACGTGGCTCCTTGGGTGTTGCTATGTCTGTGATGGGTCATGTGGGGTGTGAGTCTGTTGTTCATGTCCGTGTGCACATTGTTCACTTGTTCGTGACGGTGGGCGGTGCTGCGTGTTCGTCTGCTACGTGACATGTCCCATGTGTTGGTGGTGTTATGGTCCTCATGCCTCCAGTAATCCAGCCCTGTCCAGTTTCCCACCTGCAAGTTGTTCGTGCGTGCACTGTACTGGATGCCACATGGCTCTAAGCGGGGGGTGCTCCATGTTGCAGGTCTGTGGGGGTGGGGGGTGTAGTGGGTCGTGGGGGTGGCTGTACACCCACTGACACCGATTGCAGTGGACCGTGATGTCTGCCTTTCGGCTGTCGTTGTGGCACTGCGGTGGCTGACACGTGGCTGTGGGGTGTGGGGGATGCTCCTCCTTGCTGTGCTGTGGGACTGGGGCCTGGTGTGTGTTGTACTTGGGCTGTCCACCGTCCCACCCACTGCACTTTGTGTTCCTGCCACTTACCTGTTACTTGTCGGTTAGTGCAGCTGTGGCGGACACTTGGGTGTGGTGGGTGCTCGTTGTGGCGCTTCTGGCATATTTGGTGACCTGTTGGTGGTTACGTGGCTGGCTTAGTGTACACATGTCCCCACGCATCTTACAGTTGTTCGGTTTGTGCTGTGTGTGGTAGTGTCTGTTGCATGTGTGTGTGATGTGTTGTGTATTGTGTGCTGGACATGGGGGTGTTTGTCCCTGGGAGCTGTGGCATGGTAGTTGCGCATGTGAGTACATAGCGGTGTGCTGGTATACATTAGTTTGTACTTACCAGCCTCCACTCCCCTGCTAATCCGGCGAGGATCTCCGGATGTATTACGACTCGCACCTTCTCCTCCCACGCTTTGAAGGTCTTAAAGAGCGCGGGATTCCCTCCGCCAGTGACGGCAGCCAGCTCTCTGTTTTTGCCCTCCTTCTTTTTGACCAGGCTCTTTACGTCATTCCAACGTTTGTTTATCTCGACTCTGTTCCTGGGCAGGGTCCCGACTGCATTGACCTGGTCTACGATCCGGTTCCACATTCTGTTTCTGGTGGCTAGTGGTGTGTGCTGGACCATGTTCCCATAGATTTGTGGGTACACCTTGATGATCTCGTCGACCATGACCGTCAGCTCCATGGGCGTGAACTTGGGCATCCTTTGTGGTGCCATGGTGTTTGTGGTGCTGGTGCGGTGTGTGTTGTGTAATGTGCAGGGGGTTTGTGGTGCAGGTGTTTGGTGGTGGTGGTGGTGGTGGTGGTGGTTGTGATGTGTGCGTTTCTGTGGTGTGCTGCTGTCCTTGCTGTGTCACTGTGTCCTCTCCTCTCCTCTCTGGTTTGCAATGTAGCAAGGGGTTGTGGTCTGTGGGAGTGCTGCTTTTGTACTCACCTATGTGGGTGTGTCCTCATGGTCTGTTGTTTTCAGGTGTATTGTGTCTGGGGTTCTGGCCTTTGTATTTTTTGTTTGTCCGGGGGTGTTTTCGGGATGTGTACTGTGCTTGTGTATTTGTGTGTGCCTTGCTGTGTGGACTTATTGGCCATGTTGTGTGCTATTGGTTTTGTGTGCGGATGGTTTCTGTGCAGGTACGTTGGCGCCATGGCTTCTGCCGTGTCGATTCTCATCGGCGTTGTTTGCGCTGGCGGGCGGTATGTTTGTTGTTTTTCCGCGCTCATGGCGGTGCGATCGTAATTTCACGTGCGGTGTGTCGGCCGTGTGGGCGGGCGGTTTTGTGTTGTCGTGCGTGTTTCCGTCCGTGGCGGGCGGTTTGACTCCGACTCGGACGATGGCGGGCGGTATTTTGTTTGATTTTTCCGCCGATGGCGGTTTTCGGTTTGTGTAATCGTAATGGCGTGGTCGGTGTTCAGACGGTGTGTGCGGGCGGATTTTTGCCGCTTCCATGCCTGGCGGATTCATTTACGCCGGGTATCGTAATGGGCCCCTAACTAACTATTATTATACTCCAAACAAACTCAAAATAATTGAAAATATATTACAATAACGATATTTTAACATGACGAAATTTTTACAGTCGATATTACAAACTTCGATATTTTTAACAATACTTAAAATCAATATTTTTAACATCGATATAAATAACATCGATATTTAATACTATCGATATACTAAACTCGATATTTAGGTATATCGATATTAAAAGTTCGATATAATGTCTACTTACCGTCTGAACAGAATGCACATCCCCAGCCCCTGTCACTCCCAAGTTAGACAGTCAATACACAAACCTAGCATAGGCACACTGGATGGCTAAGCAAGAAAATACCTACTTTCTAAAAGTGGTATTTTCAAACACACAGGGGCCGATTCCGATCTCGGCCGGTAGGGCTCCGAATCGGACTCGGCATTAGCGGATACGATTCGGAGCCCTGTTTCCCGACCGAGGGGTCGATTCCGATCCCGGCCGGAAGCGCACCTAACAGTATTCGTCCGGAAAAAAAACCAGCCGAATGCGTGTTTCCCGACCGATTCGAACATTCGGCCGGAGGAACAAGTACGATGCGTATAACAACCCAGTTTCCGAGCGAGCCGTACTTACCCAATTCAGCTCCTGTTCCCCGCCCGAGCCGGATCCGTAGACGCCGAATTGAGTCGTACGGAAGCAAATACACAGCACCTTCCGGCCGGACGAGTACGATGCGCACTCCGTACGCGCCGAACCCGTCGCTACGTCCGGGACGTTTGAGCATCCGGGCAAGCCGTACATAAGCTCCGTTTCGCGCCACAAGACGATCCACGGCTACGAGACGAACAAGCCTGCTACGAGTACGAGTCGAAGACACGAGAAACCCGAACGAGACGATCCAAGCATGAATCCCATTGCGCAGGTCCTACCTATACTCTAGATCTATTACTGGGACCGGCACAGACGCGTACGGCGCAGACGGTAAGTCAAACACCAACAACACAAACAAACGACACGTACCCGAAATATGTCACACACACATAGGGATGCACAAATGACGTACACTAGCAACATCAGAACCATAGGGGTGGGATGGCCATCACCAATGCCATACACACCCATAGGGGGCTGGATGCCTGCCACTACCACCACCCCACTCAGGGGGGGCTGGATGCCTGTCACTACTACCATCCCCACCCTTAGGGGGATGGATGCCTACCACTACCACCACCCCTAGTCAGGGGGGCCTGGATGCCTACAACTACCACCACCCCAACTCAGGGGGGGCTGGATGCCTGCCACCACCACCACCCCTACTCAGGGGGGCCTGGATGCCTGTCACTACTACCATCTCCACTCATGGGGGGATGGATGTCTACCACTACCACCACCCCTACTCAGGGGCCTGGATGCCTGTCACTACTACCATCCCCACCCTTAGGGGATGGATGCCTGCCACTACCACCACCCCTACTCAGGGGGCCTGGATGCCTACCACTACCACCACCCCTACTCAGGGGGCCTGGATGCCTGTCACTACTACCATCCCCACTAATAGGGGGATGGATCCCTACCACTACCACCACCCCTACTCAGGGGGGATGGATGCCTACCACCACCACCACCCCTACTCAGGGAGGCCTGGATGCCTGTCACTACTACCATCCCCACCCTTAGGGGGATGGATGCCTACCACTACCACCACCCCTACTCAGGAGGGCCTGGATGCCTACCACTACCACCACCCCTACTCAGGGGGGGCTGGATGCCTGCCACTACCACCACCCCACTCAGGGGGGGCTCGATGCCTGTCACTACTACCATCCCCACCCTTAGGGGATGGATGCCTACCACTACCACCACCCCTACTCATGGGGGGCTGGATGCTTACCACTACCACCACCCCTACTCAGGGGGGCCTGGATGCCTACCACCACCACCACCACCCCTACTCAGGGGGGCCTGGATGCCTACTACTACCACCACCCCAACTCAAGGGGGCTGGATGCCTGTCACTACTACCAACCCCACTCATAGGGGGATGGATGCCTACCACTACCACAACCCCTACTCAGGGGGGCTGGATGCCTGTCACTACCACCACACCTACTCAGGGGGCCTGGATACCTACCACCACCACCACCCCTACTCAGGGGGGCTGGATGCCTGTCACTACTACCAACCCCACTAATAGGGGGATGGATGCCTACCACTACCACCACCCCTACTCAGGGGTCTGGATGCCTACCACTACCACCACCCCTACTCAGGGGGCCTGGATGCCTGTCACTACTACCATCCCCACTAATAGGGGATGGATGCCTACCACTACCACCACCCCTACTCAGGGGGCTGGATGCCTACCACCACCACCACCCCTACTCAGGGGGCCTGGATGCCTGTCACTACTACCATCCCCACCCTTAGGGGGATGGATGCCTACCACTACCACCACCCCTACTCAGGGGGCCTGGATGCCTACCACTACCACCACCCCTACTCAGGGGGCTGGATGCCTGCCACTACCACCACCCCACTCAGGGGGGCTTGATGACTGTCACTACTACCATCCCCACCCTTAGGGGGATGGATGCCTACCACTACCACCACCCCTACTCATGGGGGCTGGATGCCTACCACTACCACCACCCCTACTCAGGGGGCTCGATGCCTGTCACTACTACCATCCCCACTAATAGGGGATGGATGCCTACCACTACCACCACCCCTACTCATGGGGGGCTGGATGCCTACCACTACCACCACCCCTACTCAGGGGGCCTGGATGCCTACCACCACCACCACCACCCCTACTCAGGGGGCCTGGATGCCTACCACTACCACCACCCCACTCAGGGGGCTCAATGCCTGTCACTACTACCATCCCCACCCTTAGGGGGATGGATGCCTACCACTACCACCACCCCTACTCATGGGGGCTGGATGCCTACCACTACCACCACCCCTACTCAGGGGGCTGGATGCCTACCACTACCACCACCCCTACTCAGGGGGCCTGGATGCCTACTACTACCACCACCCCAACTCAAGGGGGCTGGATGCCTGTCACTACTACCAACCCCACTCATAGGGGGATGGATGCCTACCACTACCACAACCCCTACTCAGGGGGGCTGGATGCCTGTCACTACCACCACCCCTACTCAGGGGGCCTGGATACCTACCACCACCACCACCCCTACTCAGGGGGCTGGATGCCTGTCACTACTACAAACCCCACTAATAGGGGGATGGATGCCTACCACTACCACCACCCCTACTCAGGGGGGCCTGGATGCCTACCACTACCCCCATCCCCACTCATAGGGGGATGAATGCCTACCACTACCACTACCCCTACTCAGGGGGGCCTGGATGCCTACCACTACCCCCATCCCCACTCATAGGGGGATGAATGCCTACCACCCACACCACCCCTAAACATAGGATGGGAAATGCATGACACAACCAGCATACTCCAACATAAGGAATGTCTGAAAATACATCCCACCAACACCATGACAAGCGTGTGTAGTCTGTGTCAAATGCCCACAACACTGAACATGTCATTGAGCATACAATGTGACCCCCTATCACATGTGTCACACATAAATGTGTGTGGGCTCCACAATGCAAGCAGACCATGACCACTGTGGCAATGGGGTATAACACCCCATCATCACAGTGACCAAAAGGTAAGTGTGGGGTCCATAGCTGAAGCACATTTTGAACATTGTGGCAATGGGGTCTAAACCCCCATCATCACAGTGACCAAAATGTAAGTGTGGGGTCCATACCTGAGGCACATTTTGAACATTGTGGCAATGGGGTCTAAACCCCCATCACCACAGTGACCAAAAGGTAAGTGTGGGGTCCATAGCTGAAGCACATTTTGAGCACTGTGGCAATGGGGTCTAAACCCCCATCATCACAGTGACCAAAAGGTAAGTGTGGGGTCCATAGCTGAAGCATCAGTTTGAACACTGTGGCAATGGGGTCTAAACCCCCATCATCACAGTGACCAAAATGTAAGTGTGGGGTCCATAGCTGAAGCACATTTTGAACACTGTGGCAATGGGGTCTAAACCCCATCATCACAGTGAGCAAAAGGTAAGTGTGGGGTCCATAGCTGAAGCACATTTTGAACATTGTGGCAATGGGGTCTAAACCCCCATCATCACAGTGACCAAAATGTAAGTGTTGGGTCCATAGCTGAAGCACATTTTGAACACTGTGGCAATGGGGTCTAAACCCCCATCATCACAGTGACCAAAAGGTAAGTGTGGGGTCCATAGCTGAAGCACATTTTGAACATTGTGGCAATGGGGTCTAAACCCCCATCATCACAGTGACCAAAAGGTAAGTGTGGGGTCCATAGCTGAAGCACATTTTGAACACTGTGGCAATGGGGTCTAAACCCCCATCATCACAGTGACCAAAAGGTAAGTGTGGGGTCCATAGCTGAAGCACAGTTTGAACAGTGTGGCAATGGGGTCTAAACCCCATCATCACAGTGACCAAAATGTAAGTGTGGGGTCCATAGCTGAAGCACATTTTGAACAGTGTGGCAATGGGGTCTAAACCCCCATCATCACAGTGAGCAAAAGGTAAGTGTGGGGTCCATAGCTGAAGCACATTTTGAACATTGTGGCAATGGGATCTAAACCCCCATCATCACAGTGACCAAAATGTAAGTGTGGGGTCCATAGCTGAAGCACATTTTGAACACTGTGGCAATGGGGTCTAAACCCCCATCATCACAGTGACCAAAAGGTAAGTGTGGGGTCCATAGCTGAAGCACATTTTGAACATTGTGGCAATGGGGTCTAAACCCCCATCATCACAGTGACCAAAAGGTAAGTGTGGGGTCCATAGCTGAAGCACATTTTGAACATTGTGGCAATGGGGTCCAAACCCCCATCATCACAGTGACCAAAAGGTAAGTGTTGTCATGGAAAAAGCTGCAACTGCCAAACAGCATGGAGGATCCCTGGTCACAGAACAACAAATACATCAGTGGCAAAGTAGTGCTTGTGTACCATAGCAACATACATTGGGTGAGGCAAACAGTGCAGTGCCAATAAGATATACCTTTGGCCATGTGCAGACAAACATCACCCATGGGGGCTGACATTGGCAACATTCCTCAATAACACAATGACAGAAGTGACCATCATAATGCAGCCCCACATATCTGCACCAATGGACACACAAATGTAGATATCCTTTGGAGACTGTAGATGTCAGGTGAACAAATACCATACCATGGCAGCAAAGGTACATACAAACCATGATCATTGTGCTGACTGATGACCTAGGAGTCCCAGGGACAGCAGGGGAAAGCCAACAAACAACATACAGCCAATGGCACACTAAAGATATGCCAATGCAGTGGTGCAGATGCACAAACACAAACAGGCAGACCCACACTGCACATCATACACAACAGGTGAGGGGGGGGGGTGCCAGTGTCCCCAGGCAACCACACAACACATGAGGAGACCTGAATACCAATCATACAGATGTGCATACAGTGCCACACAAAGGTAACTCATGGATCCAAATCCCCTATGTGGGCAAGCAGGCATTGTCAGATGAGAGGGAGCACAAATCACACATGTCACACAGGCACGTAGGGACAGCAACTGACACAGCAAGACACAGACACACCACAGCACCACCCCCAGGGCCCCCACAATGTGGTGACCCTGGGCTGCATTCCAATCCCACTGTGATGACAAAGCTAAATGTGGTTCACACTGTGAACCACAGTCATGTGTCCTGAGCAACAAACTACCATCACACCTACACAAGCACAAATCAATCAGCACGGCCTGTCAGCCAAGGCCAACATGGAGGTAGGGATCTAGCCGTGCAACAACTCTCATTTGCACACACTCAACACCACACCTTGATCTCCACCAATGTGCAGCAGTGAAGCTCACATGGACTGGTGACATTGCACATGCACCCATGACAATCCCAGGGGTGGTTGTGGGAACTAAGGTGCAGAAACCCATCACACCTGGCCAGTCAACAAGACTCGTGAATGTCTGACACACTGCACAGTACGCTGTACATGGGCATGACGTGAAATCCACCACAATCAATGTGATCCCGGACACAGTCACACACCAATGAAGAAGTCAAGGTCACCCACAAAGAACACACATAGACAACTTCAAACAGTGCAGCTCTGACCCAGAGGAGTGGCAGCAGTCACACACACAACGTGTCACAATTACTGAAAGCTAACACAAACTGTAAATTACATGACTTGTGTAACCAACAAGTGCCAAGGGGAATCCTGACTGTGTCTCATCTGGGTTTGCCCACAAACTCAGCCCTGACAGCAAACACACCTATGGATGACACCCTGATGACCAGTAATGTGCCATGCACCCACATCCCAGAGAACCCAGTGCGAAGATTTGGGTGGTACATAGGTCAACTCAGCAAGCATCACAAACAGGAACATCACTAGGGATCCCAGCCTGTGGTGCAAAACGGAAGTGAACACACATAGACATGCTCACACAACACACACCTTGGGCTCAGGCAATGTCACGGAATTACACACTGCCATGAGGGCACTCCACTCCTGTGTAAGGAAAGCTGTGCCATACTTTGTCTCTACAGGGCCGTATCATATCAGCAGTACACTTGGTCACTCAGTCAACAATTAGCACAAAATGAAGGCTCTCGTCACATCAGCCTGGTCATGGGAGTGTCACCGACACCATCTGCACAGATCCAACACACATGTATAGCAAGTTGCACTGATCACACAGATGAGTCCTTCCCCATTGATGCCCAAACTTGCATGTCCAGTGGAGATGGTCACACGGTCAGGGAAATAGACAAATTGAACAATGGCAAGCACAACAGATGGGCAGGGGTGTAAGCCACAGATGTGATATTGCAAATAAAAGTAGGAAATCCCATTGCCAAATATTGAAAACATGACACCCTCATATTGCTGCAAAGGATGACATGGATACACACCAGGATAGGACACATTCCCCCTGGACCACATGGGGTCCTGCACAGTAACACTTCATTTCCCTGATATCCAAAATCACCATCAGTGCAGCAAGGGCACGGTTAGCAACATCAACCTCATGTACATCAGAAGCAAAACCACTAGAGAACAGAAAGTAGCTTTATTCAGCATTCGTGTGTTAAGAAGTGAAAGTCCACAAATATAACAAAGGCCAATGGCCAGTCCATAACAAGAGTCCAAACAGGGTGACTGTGCCAGATGTCACCCTTTGCATGCCTGCACAGCTACACATCAGGGACATTCCCCTCGGAGGGGCATTCGGGGGGCAGGCCAGGCACCGCAGGGACAGGATCAGGGCTCACCAGAAGGAGGCAGGGAGGTGGGTGCTGGAGAGTCACTGACAATTGCAGTGGAGGTGTCTGACATGGTGTGTGCCGGCACAACTGGGGGGCTTGAGTCAGATGGTGTGGGTGCCGGCACGACTGCAGTGGGCCATGCAGATGGAGTGGACAGGTTCCCCACTGCAGTGCCCAAGTCAGACAGGGTGGTAGTGGACTCCACTGCAGTGCCTATCTCCAGGGGAGTAGAATGGGGTTCAGGTAAGGTGGGCAGGACAGAGGGGAGGACACGCTCTCCACACCAGTGGCACAAACAAGCGCAGCGGGGGTGTGGTGCTGGAAGAGCAAGTGGTAGGGGGAGAAGGCCGGATCATTTTGGGGATGGTGTATCTGTGGGTGGGGGAACCTGGGGCAGGGTGTGGTGGGGGAACCTGTGGAGTGGGGGCCTGAGGGATGGAGGAAGGAGACTTGGTGGTTGAGCTGCAGGGTGGCGGCGGGGTCTTGCTCTTCCGGGTCCGGGGGGACTTGCGGATGGGGCCTCAGTCTGTCTGCGCCTGTGGGAGGGTGTCCGGGGGTGAGGGGCACTCCCCTCTGTGTGGGTGGACTTCCTCTTCCCCCTGTATGCTGGATCAGCTGGATTGGAGGGGAAGAGGCCGAGGTCACAGAGGAAGAGCTGCTGTGTAGGTGCGGTTGCAGGTGAGGCAAGGGAAGGGGCCTTGGAGGGAGAGGTATCGGAGGACTGCGGAGTGACTGTGGATGCCTGTGTGTGTGTATGTACCCCATCCCCTGTGGGTGTGGTATCAGTCCCCTGAGGATGCCTGCGTGCACGTCTTGTTTTTGTAGTGGGTGTGTCTGTGCTGCTCGTGTCTGTGTGTTTGGGTGAATGTGCAGGTGTGCATGTGCTTGGGACAGGTAGGGTGCCAGGAAGTGTGGATGGGGCAGAGGTAGGAGGGGTGAGGGACTGTTGGAGGAGGGACACTGCTGCCGTCAGGGAGGAGTCCATGGACCTATTGCTCCTCTGTAGGGCAGACATGCCCGATGAGATGCCCTCCATAAACGACACCAGCTGAGTCAACAGAGTGGTGTGGGCATGGAGGACACTCAGCATTGCTGTCTGCCCTACATGGAGCTGGCGAAGTAGGTACACAGACTCCTCAATCAGGGCAGCAGGGGACACAGGGGCAGGGGCTGCGGTGCCTGGCACGAAGGAGACATGCTCCCGAACACAGGAGCCTCCACGGACCTCTGGAATGGGAGCCGATGGGAGGGCGGTGGTGGTGGTGGTGGCGGGGACAGCAATAGTAGCTGGGGTGTGGTGGCTGCTGACACCCACCTCCACAAGGGAGTCATCCTCCGAGCTGCTGTGGTCCTCAGCTGAGGTGGATGGTGCTGAGGACTCCTCGGTGTGGCTCCCCTCGCCCTCCGTGCCACTGGGTCCCTCCGACCACTCATCGGCTGCTGACCCAGTCTGGCTCAGCGGCTCCTCCTGGTCCGTGGAGCTGTCCCCTCCTGTGGCCGTGGATGTATCTGCAAACAATTAGGGAAACAGACAGATATCAGTCACCTGCACTGACCGCACAAAACCACAGTAAGTACAGCACATTACAGAGCAAGCCCTGGCATCCTTAGTTGAACATTACCAAAAGTGCCCAAACAGAGTAGGAGAAGCCAATTGTCAGTCTGATGGTCAACCATGGCACTCACATCCCTCCTGGCCTTGCACCCATCGGTCTGGTGTCTGTCGGATGGCAATACACCAGTGTGGACACATGCACCACCTACACAGTAGTTGGACAGTGCAGAGAACACGGTGAAGTATGTGAACATGCACACATCACAACTCTTGCCACTGAGTCAGTACAGGTGTCCGGATAAAGGGATGGGCAGAGTCTATTTTGAAATGCATGTGATGCATACCAGCACCAGACACCATGATGCACCCATGTCCTGATAGTCAATGCCACAATGGGGTGCATGTAGCACATGTCACTCCCCTGCAGGATCACTCTTAGGAAGTTTAACGCCATGGCACAGGCATGCCTGCAAAGTCATACATCACTGTCTCCAGTCACATGGGCAGGGCAGCCAGACAACAACAGTCTGCACTGTGTCACAATCCTAGGTCATGGGGAATGCAAGTCCAGTAGCTGACAAGTGCACATGTCCATCCCCCACAAACCACATCATCTGAACTCTCATTTGTCCACGTCATACCAATTGGACATATGGGAGACATGAAACACAACCCTCGGAACATGAGCACCTCACAATCTGCTGTGAATGGGAAACAGCCGCCTGAACTTCACAGTCGCATACCCCAGTATGCACGGTCAAGTGATCAAACACCTATATGTCACACAAGTATCGTCTCCTATGGTCACATCTCCGGTGGCATGCTGAGCCCTAACCGATAAACACCCCAGTAGTCCTGACAACAAAGCCACTGCACAATGACACAGAGGCAGACACCTGAGGGAACATTTCACTGAGCACAACGTGTCAGCTGATACACGGGAGTGGGAGTACAGAGTGTATTGTATGGCCTGGAGTAGGCATGACTGTCCTGCTCCACTTGAAAGAGGGTGAGCCCTGGACAGTAGGCAGGTGGCTAAGCATGTGTGACACACTTGATATACATACTCCTGAGGCCCAAACATTGTTCACAACCGCAGCATGGGTGTGTGCCAAATACCCCAGGCACATGTGGTGAATCAGATCAGCAATTGGACCACATATCAAAGTAACACGCAGATTACATGTCAGAACCCAGGCATTGTGTAAGCAATGGACCCACCCATGAAGCCCACCACAGAGTTACGGGTACAAATGCTGTCCCCCACCTTGAGCTAAGCAATATGCAAGGACACAGTACCCAAGTGACACAATTTCCTGACTGTAAGGGCCACACCTGGCTATCAGATGAGGAGTGCTCTTTAGGCCCCGCTCTTTAGGATACGCCCCAGCACCCAAGCAGTGCGCAAAACATTTGGGTGTCATTATGGACAACAAATTATCCATGCAGGATCATGTTCGGACTTTATGTGGGAAAAGTTTTGCCACATTGAAGCTTCTAAAAAGACTCTTCCCTTGGATTCCTTTAGAACACAGGAGGACAGTCACACAGGCTCTGCTTGTAAGTAGGCTGGACTACGGAAATGCCCTGTTTGTTGGTATGCCAGACTACCTGTTCAAACGCCTGCAGGTGGTGCAAAACGCTGCAGCAAAATTAGTATGCAATAAGGGCAGATACAGCTCAGCAACTGACTGCCTGAAACAACTTCACTGGCTGCCTGTGCGCCAAAGAGCTCGATTCAAGCTCCTGGGGCACACTTTTAAGGCACTTCATCGTACTGGCCCCAAGATTCTTCACAGTAAAATCCAATTCTACATCCCTCCTAGATGCCTGAGGTCACACCACCAGGCTCTCGCCAAGATAAAAAGGATTAAAAAAGCTAGGGCCGGGGGACTCTCCTTTTCTTACTTCGCGGCATTACAGTGGAATGGGCTGCCAGTAGAGCTGCGGCTGGCCACAGACTACAAAACCTTCAGGAAAAAACTAAAAACATTTCTATTCCCTGTCTGAGTAGTCCTTTATATTCTTAGTTCCACTCGTCAGTTCTAGGATCTGCCTCCTCAGCGCCATGATATCCCTCTGGGATGAATGTTGCGCTCTACAAATAAATAAATAAATAAATAAAAAGTGGGCAGTGCACAATTGAGGGACATGGGTCCTGGACCACATAACTGATGTACTGTTGAAGTTTAACCAGGCCAGAGGAGGGCACATAGCATGTCAGACAAAGCTCACAGTGCAGTCATGGACTCACCCCCTCCTTGCTGCTGTCTGCCCTTCAGCTGCCCATCCAGAACAGGGAAGACCACCGCCAGGATCCTGAGCATGTGGGGGGTCAGGATCCGGTGTCCGCCCCTCCTGCGAGGAGGCAACAGCTTCAGCTGGACCCTTGCGATCCTCTGGGTCCAGCCCCGAAGGTCCTGCCACCTCTTCTGGCAGTTGCGGATCCGGCGCTTGTAGACCCCCACAGACCTTACTGCCGGGTGATGTCCAGCCATATTTCCTGCTTCTGGTGGGCATCAACCTGTGAGGATGACAAAGTGTAAAGGCCATTACTACACATGCAACAAATCTGTGCATCACACATTTGGATATACATGTCTCAATCACAGGGGCACATGTTGTACACGGGCAGTGCAAGGATGGCTATGAACAGTTTGCCAGCAGTTACTACATGGTATCATTGCCTGGGAAGTCAAACCTTGTTTAAATGCACTGTTACTGCACTATACCTGTTCAGTGCATGTAACTACACACTATGGGGGTGAGAACTACTCAGTGAGCCTGCTAGCCAGTGGCGTGCAGACTGTAAGTCTGGCTAGTCAGACAACATGCACATTTGTAAGGCAGTGGACAGCACACTCACCTGCTCCCCTGGTTTCCCATACAGCTTGCTGTACTGTGGAAGGAGGCTGTCCAGCAGGGCCTGGTTCTCCTCAAGGATGAAGGCTGGGGCTCTCTCCACAGTACGTGCCATTGCAGGATCCAGAGGATGCAGAGACAGCAGCAGTGGTGGTGGCAGATGTCGTCCTGGAGCATGTAGTGCAGGCAAGTGAGCTCTCAGTGGAACAGCCAGCATTATATGTGTGCTGCTGAGGCAGATACCGTCCCATGTGTCCAAAGTGATAGGACCAAGTCGTTTGCATCTTCTGAATCTGGCCAATCCATGGAATTGCACCACTTACACATGCCCACAGCATCCTTCAAAAGTTCAACTCCATGACACCCATGCATTTGCAACATTGTTGTGGGTGGCCAACTGAATTCACAGCATCAGACTCATTAAACTTTCGAAAACGCGTCCGTTGCCATGCCAGGCCATAGCCAATGCGTGCGCACCGATCGGTCCATTGCTGTACAACGCGTACCCGCTCACAACAGATGCAATGGGCCGTCCGGGCACACCGATCGGTCCATTGCTGTACAATGCGTACCCGCACACAACAGATTCAATGGCCAGTGCGTGCACACCGATCGGTCCATTGCTGTACAAGGCATATTCCGGGTACAACGCTGCACCACGACACAACAGATGCAATGGGCCGGCCGGGCACACCGATCGGTCCATTGCTGTACAACGCTGCATCCGCTCACAACAGATGCAATGGGTCGTCCGGGCACACCGATCGGTCCATTGCTGTACAATGCGTAACCGCACACAACAGATTTTATGGCCAGTGCGTGCACACCGATCGGTCCATTGCTGTACAACGCGTATTCCGGGTACAACGCGTACCCGCACACAACAGATGCAATGGGCCGGCCGGGCACACCGATCGGTCCATTGCTGTACAACGCGTACCCGCTCACAACAGATGCAATGGGCCGGCCGGGCACACCGATCGGTCCATTGCTGTACAACGTGTACCCGCACCCAACAGATTCAATGGCCAGTGCGTGCACACCGATCGGTCCATTGCTGTACAACGCGTATTCTGGGTACAACGCGTACCCGCACACAACAGATGCAATGGGCCGGCCGGCCACACAGATCGGTCCATTGCTGTACAACGCATACCCGCACACAACAGATTCAATGGCCAGTGCGTGCACACCGATCGGTCCATTGCTGTACAACGCGTATTCCGGGTACAACGCGTACCCGCACACAACAGATGCAATGGGCCGGCCGGGCACACCGATCGGTCCATTGCTGTACAACGCGTACCCGCTCACAACAGATGCAATGGGCCGGCCGGGCACACCGATCGGTCCATTGCTGTACAACCCGTACTCGCACACAACAGATTCAATGGCCAGTGCGTGCACACCGATCGGTCCATTGCTGTACAACGCGTATTCCGGGTACAACGCGTACCCGCACACAACAGATGCAATGAGCCGGCCGGGCACACCGTTCGGTCCATTGCTGTACAACGCGTACCCGCACACAACAGATTCAATGGCCAGTGCGTGCACACCGATCGGTCCATTGCTGTACAACACGTATTCCGGGTACAACACGTACCCGCACACAACAGATGCAACGGGCCGGCCGGGCACACAAATCGGTCCATTGCTGTACAACGCGTACCCGCAAACAACAGATTCAATGGCCAGTGCGTGCACACCGATCGGTCCATTGCTGTACAACGCGTATTCCGGGTACAACGCGTACCCACACACAACAGATGCAATGGGCCGGCCGGGCACACCGATCGGTCCATTGCTGTACAAAGCGTACCCGCTCACAACAGATGCAATGGGCCGGCCGGGCACACCGATCGGTCCATTGCTGTACAACGAGTACCCGCACACAACAGATTCAATGGCCAGTGCGTGCACACCGATCGGTCCATTGCTGAACAACGCGTATTCCTGGTACAACGCGTACCCGCACACAACAGATGCAATGGGCCGGCCGGGCACACCGATCAGTCCATTGCTGTACAACGCGTACCCGGACACAACAGATTCAATGGCCAGTACGTGCACACCGATCAGTCCATTGCTGTACAACGCGTATTCCGGGTACAACGCGTACCCGCTCACAACAGATGCAATGGGCCGGCCAGGCACACCGATCGGTCCATTGCTGTACAACGCGTACCTGTACAGGTCAGTCGCATATGTCACCATGCTTGTCACTGGTGAACGTATGCCAGCCACATATACCTGCCAGAGACCCAGGGGCACACCTACAACACCACACCCAGTTCACACTGTTTCCTAAGGCATGTAAGGCTGCATTACCTTTTCTGTGTATGGGGGTTAACATGTGGTTTCTGTGGTGGCACTTGTGGGCAGCCACACCCAGGCTGTGCATGTGTTAATGGGGACAGGGTCCTTTGTGTGTTGTGCACATGACCACTGTGATGTGCAACAGTTCATTTCAGAGCATGTGGCATGGTCACATTTCCAGGTTGTGTATGTGTGTGACATGTCACATACCCCCTGGGTCCCATGGGGGAAGGCAGGTACGTAACAGGGTGACCCATTGCCACAATAGTGATGTCCCTCCACAGTCTGTGTGCATGTTGTGTTTCCGATGTCTCTGATTCCATGTGCACAATGGGAGACAGTCTCCACATCAACGTTGTTTGTGCATGGACTTTGATGTTGTGCGTCACTGGCGTCCATGTCTGTCCTGCGTAGGCGACAGGGGCCACTACCTGTGGGAGTCATGTTTGTTTTTCTGACATGTACATGATACGCCATGTAATGCCAGTGTCCATGTGGCAAGACAGGGTCACTGGGAATCTACCTGTCAATGAGCTGTGATGCCTGTGGCGCATCTGTCCAGACATGTCACTGTAGTGTGTGTGTGTGGAACGTGACAGCAGTAAATGGGTACTGTGACACAGCCTAATGGTTTCCCATAGCACAACCTGGAACCTGTTGTCCACACATGTTGTACTGAGTAGTCAGATGATGGCCATGTAGGTGCGAGTTATGTGCAAACAGAACGGCACACACATCAAGTACTTGTGTCTCGTAATGATGTATCATGTGAAATTGAATATGGTGAATGGCACATATGTGGGGTGACTGACAATGTTTCTTTCCTCAACCTATGCACTGCAGGGCTCCAGCTGTCCATAGACCATTCCCTGACCTGGCAACGATGGTGGAACGTGACAGGAACCGACGGTACCGCTTCACCAGGCACCTGATTGAGGATTTGGCAGTGCGCTTGGCACCACATTTGCAACCTGGCCGGCCGTACCCTACGGCGCTGACCCCCAAGGTGAAGGTAATGGCAGCCCTACACTTCTTTGCCACCGGTACCTTTCAACACACTGTGGCGACTGCCAGTGGGATGTCACAGACTATGTTCAGCCGTGTGCTACGCGATGTTTTGGAGGCAATGTTGAGATGCCTGAACCAGTACATCTATTTCCCTACACGTCAACAACTCACTGACGTCAAGAGTGACTTCTATGCCCTGGGGAGGATGCCACATGTCATTGGCTCCATTGATGGGACACATGTGGCTTTGGTACCACCACAGGCACCTGAGCAGGCATACCGGAACCGGAAACATTACCATTCGATCAATGCTCTGGTGGTATGTCTTGCAGATATGACCATCACACATGTGTGTGCCCGTTTCCCTGGTTCAGCACACGATGCCTACGTGATGAGGAGTAGTCGCATCCCGAGGATGATGGCACAGATGCAGAACCAGCGTGCCTGGCTTGTCGGTGTGTACTGACTTTGTACCATTGTGTGTGTTCTGCTCTGCAGTATACCGCCCACTTTTCTAACTCAGCTAATGTGCACTTGTCTGTCCGTAGGTGACTCCGGATACCCCAACATGCCGTTGTTGCTGACACCCCTCAGGAACCCTGTGACACCAGCCCAGATGCGCTACAATGAGGCACATGGTCGGACCAGGAGAGTGATTGAGCGGACTTTTGGTCTCCTGAAGAGCCGCTTCCGCTGCCTGGACAAGACAGGAGGGGCCCTCCCATATGCCCCAGCAAAGGTGTGCAAGATTGTCATCGTCTGCTGCATGCTACACAACCTGGCAGTGCGGAAGGAGTTGCCTCTCATCCTGGATGACGATGACCAACGTCCGCCACCTGTGGAGGATCCTGGCCTGGACCACAATGCCAGTGATGATGATGATGATGATGGTGATGTCCGCACACAGCTCATCACCAACTTCTTCAGCTGAATGTGAGTATCCAGGGAGATGTAATGTGAATGATGTGAGTTTGCATGATATGTGTGGGTGGTGCTCTGGTGCTGTTTGAGTGTGGCCATGTGCTACTTGACTGGATGCGTGCAGTAATGTGTCCTTACAGGTAGTATGTACTCCCCAACAGTTTTGACATGCTAACTTGGTTTTGTGTACTTGTCTTGTGACATGTATTGGGCATGAGTATTGCAGTTCTGTCCTGTTCTTCAGTGGTTTTAACTGTGTGTCATGTCTGTCCTTCACAGGGTGCTTACTGAGTACTTTGGTCAACTTGGATCCCCCGACACCATGATTCAGCTTTCAGGGTGGCAGCAGTAGTTTCCTACAGGTGATGTGCCACACACCCCTGGACTTCATATCTTCTGCACTTGTTGACTGTGTGGCCACTGCCACATGGGTAAACCTTGCATTTGTAGTGGAAACAACATGTTGCAAATGTGTAATAAACCTGTGCTTCACTTTGGGATGTGCGTTGTCTGTGGTCACACATCTGACTGACATTTGCTTACTGCACCTGTGGGCTAGTTGACACAGACTCTGAATAGGTGTGGTGTCTGTGCATTCCACAGTATTTCCTGGCAACATCACTGTAGGCGATGAGTCCGATGGCCCTGGTGTCTCTGTGTTGTGTAGCCCTAGTGGTGTGTCTCCTCATATGTGTCATGTCACCATGACTCACATGACGGTGTTGTACCTGCTGTAGCAGTTAGCATACACAGTGTAATTTAGCAGATCATCATCACCATAACAGTATCCACATTTGAATAACAACAGAGGCAAGTATGGTGTAATAGTGATTTTATTTACAGAAATGTGTGTGTGTATAGTGCACAGGATGGTGGGTGCTGTACATTGGGATTGGGATCCAAAGTTCCCAGATGAGTTGGAAGTCTTGGTAGCAGAAATGTCCTGAGTGAAGTCCACAGTCATATCATACATTAGTCCAACTTGAACTCCCCATGTCATGTGGGAGAGTTGTGTTGCATTCGACAGGGTGAAAAGTTTGCACACAAAGGAGATTTTCCGGAACAGGTGTTGGCTTCCTGGGGGATGTACGTGGCCATCAACCTCTCAGTTTTCCTTCCTCGGACGACCCCTCTTCTTGGGGGGGACCCTCACGTGCAGGCTGCGGCGGTGCAGGGGAGTCTCCGCCAGAGTCCTCCTCCCTCCCTGTGGCGGTGTCAGTTGTTGCAGCACCAGATGTTGTGGGCACACAGGGAGGTGTGGCCATGTTGGTGCTAATCTGGTGGAGGCATGTCAATATGTCCCTATGCACCGCTGTGAGTTCTTGCAATGTGTCCCACTTGGACTCCATGTGAGACATGTGTGTCTCCACACGGGACATGTGGGAGTCCAAGCGGGCATGATGGGCAGCCTGCTGCTGTTGTATGTCCTTGAGGATCCCCACTACCTGTCTGACCTCTCCGGTGCTATCCTGGTACGCATCAGCGATGCATGGCAGTTGTGGCTCATCATGCAGTCCAGACCCCTCTGCAAGCAGCGACCTATGTCTACCACCCCTCCCACCACCCCTGGTGACACGTGCAGGACCTGCGGTGGCACCCACAGGTGACCCAAGGCCCCCTTGGGGGTTGTTAGTGGTGTTGTTGTCCGTTGCTCCACGGTGGGCCTGGGGCCCTGTGCTGTTATCATCGGTGGTCCTTGGTCTGTCCGTGTCGGCGGGGGTGGTCTGTGTGTTGGCAGTTGTTGGAGGGGTGGGTGCAGGGGGTGCAGATGTTGGTCCTGCTGGTGCTGCATGATGCCTCACACCGGAGGTGCCAGGTAGGTCTTCGCCATCCGAGGAGGGCAGAGGCTGTTCCACACCAGTGAGCTCAGTGTCCCCCGGAGCCTGGGACAGGGACTCCTCCTCGCCTGCTGCTGTGTCCCCATCATCATCACCTGTATTTGGATGAGACACACATTGTATGTTATGTTTCTACAGGCATCAATGGTTCACACACCTGACAGTTGTGACTGTACCTCTGGATGCGGGCATGTACATTGCATTGTCCTAAGTTGTCACAGTAAGAGGTTGATATTGGTGTAGCACATTGTCCTGCATACCTGGGGCATTTCAATGTGAATGTTGAGGTGTGTGCATGGCCAGCATTGGTTGTATTTGGTGGACATCCGGCCATCCTTCTCCACCTAGCCCAGTTATCCCACCATGAAGCATGCCACCCTTGCAGTGGGTTCAGGTTGACTCTCAGGATGTCATTCAGTGGTGTTCTGCTGTATGTTGGTGCACAGTTCCCAGCAGGGCCTTGTGCTCCCCACAGCAGTACCCAGTGTCAGCCATCTTGTCAGTCCTTATCCACTCCCTGTGATGTGAGCATGGTTCAGAGTGGTGTTGATGGGCCAATTGTGAGGGTGAGCAATATCTGTGACTACAACACCCATCATGCTATTGCCTACACCCCCCTTCCCGGCATGCCCGTACTTCCTTCCTTTTGACTCTGCTTCCCTGTGTGGTAGTGTGCCTGTGCTGACAGGAAGGCTGACCGTGTTGTCCTTGCGTTTGTTTGGCTACAAGTCCCAAGAGTGTCCCTGTGCTTCACACAGCATTACCCAGGGTGGTGGTTCTTTGTGGGATCTTCATTTGGTGTGTGAGGCATTGCATTCTCCCAGGTGGGTTATGTGGAGTTTGTGTTGAGGGGTGTGTGAGGAGAGCTGCTTGTAACTATGGTCAGTGCTGTCAGTCCTCCTTCCCACCCAGCCAGATATCCCACCATGCAACGTGCTTGCATTGCAGGGAGTGCAAGTTGGCTTTCAGGATGTCAGGCAGTGGTGTTCTGCTGTTTGTTGGTGCACAGTTCCCAGCAGGGCCTTGTGCTCCCCACAGCAGTACCCAGTGTCAGCCATCTTGTCAGTCCTTATCCACTCCCTGTAATGTGAGCATGGTTCAGAGTGGTGTAGATGGGCCAATTGTGTGTGTGAGCAATATCTGTGACTACAACTCCCATCATGCTATTGCCTACACCCCCCTTCCCAGCATGCCCATACTTCCTTCCTTTTGAGTAGACTTCACTGTGTGTGAGTGTGACAGCAATGGCAAGATGGCTGACAGTGTGGTCCTGCTGTTTGTTGGTGCACAGTTCCCAGCAGGGCCTTGTGCTCCCCACAGCAGTACCCAGTATCAGACATCTTGTCAGTTCTTTTCCACTCCCTGTGATGTGAGCATGGTTCAGAGTGGTGTTGATGGGTCAATTGTGAGGGTGAGCAATATCTGTGACTACAACTCCCATCATGCTATTGCCTACACCCCCCTTCCCAGCATGCCCGTACTTCCTTCCTTTTGACTCTGCTTCCCTGTGGGGTAGTGTGCCTGTGCTGACAGGAAGGCTGACAGTGTTGTCCTTGCGTTTCTTTGGCTACAAGTCCCAAGAGTGTCCCTGTGCTTCACACAGCATTACCCAGGGTGGTGGTTCTTTGTGGGATCTTCATTTGGTGTGTGAGGCATTGCATTCTCCCAGGTGGGTTATGTGGAGTTTGTGTTGAGGGGTGTGTGAGGAGAGCTGCTTGTAACTATGGTCAGTGCTGTCAGTCCTCCTTCCCACCCAGCCAGATATCCCACCATGCAACGTGCTTGCATTGCAGGGAGTGCAAGTTGGCTTTCAGGATGTCAGGCAGTGGTGTTCTGCTGTTTGTTGGTGCACTGTTCCCAGCAGGGCCTTGTGCTCCCCACAGCAGTACCCAGTGTCAGCCATCTTGTCAGTCCTTATCCACTCCCTGTGATGTGAGCATGGTTCAGAGTTGTGTAGATGGGCCAATTGTGTGGGTGAGCAATATCTGTGACTACAACTCCCATCATGCTATTGCCTACACCCCCTTCCCAGCATGCCCATACTTCCTTCCTTTTGAGTGGACTTCACTGTGTGTGAGTGTGACAGCAATGGCAAGATGGCTGACAGTGTGGTCCTGTTGTTTGTTGGTGCACAGTTCCCAGCAGGGCCTTGTGCTCCCCACAGCAGTACCCAGTGTCAGCCATATTGTCAGTCCTTATCCACTCCCTGTGTTGTGAGCATGGTTCAGAGTGGTGTAGATGGTCCAAATGTGAGGCTGCCCATTATCTGTTACTACGAGTCCCATCATGCTCTTGGCTACACTGACTTCACCAGCATACACAGGATTCCTTCCTTTCTGTGAGCTTCCCTGTGAGGTGGTGTTCTAGTGGTGGCTAAATATCTGACAGTGTTTGTTAGTTAGATTTGTGCCACTGCCTAGCTCTATTTGGTATTGGGTTTGTTCATGTCATGACACAGTTACATATCACTATGACATGGCATGTATTGTGTTTATCTGAATGACATACACTTCTTGGGATGATTATCTTTTGGTTGCTGTTGATTTGCTAGGGGTGCATGGTTTGACTATCCCCTTGACAGTGATGTGTGTGTATTGGCACACAATATTGTATATATTAGTTGTGTCCTCACCAGGCTCTGGGATGTTTGTTAGTCCATATACTCTCACTGGTGGTAGGATGGCCCGCACGTTCTCCTCCCAGGGCCTGAGGTATACTGGTTTGGCAGGAGGGCCACTGCCGGTGTGCTGGCTCAGGAGGTAATCCTTCTTCAGTAGGTCCCTGACCCTCCTGCGCACATCATACCACCTGTTCTGGATGTCTTCCTTTGTGCGCAAACATGGTGATTGTGCGTTCACCCTGTCGACGATCCTCGCCCACATCTTGGTTTTCTGTGCCATGGGGGTCTGTTGGACCAATGTGCCAAACAACTGTGGCTCTACCCTCAGGATCTCGTCTACAATGACTTCCAATTCACTATCTAGGTACTTTGGATTCTTCTTTAGGGGCATGGTGATGGGTGGTGGTGGTGATTGATGTGTGTGTGTGTGCAGGTGAGGGTGTGTGTGTGTAGGTTTTGCTGTGTGTGTGTGAGGGTGCTATTTTTTGAGGTGCTAATGGTGTGTGGCTTTTGTGTTGGATGAGCTGTGTGTGTGTCTGCTGTCTGCTGGTGTTCTGTGCTGGCAGGTCAGTGGAATTTGCAAAGGATCATGGTAGGGATTTGTGGCCTTTATGTAGGTGGAGTTGGGGGTGTGTTCTTGTTCCATTTTTTTCCCCCCCTGTATTTATTGGCTTTGTCATTGCTTGTTTGGCCCTCTTTTTTTGTATTTTTTCATTTGTGATTATTGTGCATGTAGGAGTTGTTCTTCTGACCGACTAGGACGTTGCAGTTATCTCGTGCGCGCCTCTCCGAGTCGTTCCCGCTGTGTTTCAGCTCAGTTTCATATGCGGCGTACGCGTCGGTGTATTGTGTTTGTTCGGCTGGGTTTTGTATGCGTGTCGGTCGTACGGCTTGGGCTCCGTGCGAATCGGTCTGCTTTTGCACCCATTGCATCGTACTGTGCGGGTCGGAGTTCGCGGGTACGTTTCGTTCGTGTTTCTTCCTGGTGCGTGTCGGTCGGTTCGATTCGCGTGGTTTCCCGGCCGGATAGCTTGTTTCCGTCCGGGTCGGTCGTTCGCCTTGAGTTCCGTACGAGTCGGTCGTGATTCACATGCATTTCATCGTACTTCCCAGGTCGGGCAACGCCGGTACGTGTCGGTCGGACTATGATCCCGTACCGAGTCGGTCGGTATTTTTTCTGGCCCGAATCGGATTCGGCCCCCGAGTTGGACGTGCGTCTGGGCGAGCGAGTACGATGCGAACGTACGCAAAATCGCCGACCGACTCGTTCGCTGGACCCAACCGCTCCGACCGACTCGCACGGACACGACTCGCACCGCGCAATGGAGACGTTCCCCGGCCGGGTAAGTACGATGCGCGCCGTGAGCAGTCCGACCGACTCGCGCCGTCCGGCTCGAAAGATCAGTCGGAGCCGCACTTTGGGGGTCTGTGTCGGACCCCCCTGTATGCCTAGCCGCGTGAGTCGCACACAGGGGGGACCCATGGGTCCCCGCTACCTGTGCATGTACGGCGCGACCCGCTTCGACGCGTACCCGCTGTCGGCGGCGTCCTTGTTCGCCTCGCACCCATTGAGTCAATGGGAGCCCGCGTTCGCGTTGTACGACCGGCTCCCATTGACTTCAATGGGAGTCCGACCGAATCGAGTCCGATAGCATGCGAACGCATCGTACTCGTTCGGTCGGACTGCTAGGGTCCGATTCGGTCGGAAATCTCTCCGGGTCCGGCTCGGTCGGAGAGATTTCCGGCCTGAATCAGAATCGGCCCCATAATGTAAAAATCACCCTCACTAAAAGATGCATCTTTATATTCTGAGTTCAGGCATACTAAACTCCATTTTCCTATCTTGTTCCCATGGGCAGTTATGCTTATAAGATATTATAAGCAAACTCCACATTCTATCCTATGAGACAGATAGCCTTTCAATAGCGTAAAATGAAATTGGCAGTATTTCACTATCAGGGCATGCCACACACATCAAGGCATGCCCTACCTCTCACCTGCACTGCACCCTGCCCACAGGGGTACCTTGGGCCTACCTTAGGGGTGCCTCACATGTAAGAAAAGGGAAGGTTAGGGCCTGGCAAGTGGGTGCACTTGCCAGGTCGACAATGCAGTACTAGACTGCACACAGGCACGGCGATGGCAGGCCTGAGACTCTGTTCGAAAGATGATTGTGTGGGTAGCACAATCAGTGCTGCAAGCCCACTAGCAGCATTTGGTTTACAGGCCCTGGGCACACCAAGTGCACGGTACTAAGGACTTAACAGTAGACCAAATAAACCAATCATGGAAATACTAATCCATCATAACAATTTACAGAGGGAGCACTTGCACTTTAATAATGAACAGCAGTGGCAAAGTGCCCAAAGCATCTAAACCAGCAAAACAAAGTCCAACACTCAGCAAAAACACAGGAGGCAGAGGCAAAAATACAGGAGAACCCACGCCAATGATACCAGGTCTAACATCTACATTTTATTTTAATACAAACTGCACGTTATTTCTGCACACAAGTTTAATTATTGTAAGTTTAATAAAAGCACATTCTACAGTTTGGACAAAATCTAAGTCAGTCACATTTAGGTAGAACTATCAAATACATTGGTGCATGGTTCAGCATTTCCTAAAGAACATTATTTATTAACGAAAAAGTCTAGGTAAGGCCAGCATTGAAAATGAATTAATTGTGCATTTTGCACAATTTGCCCACATGTCATTTTAAACGAACACTTTTCATGTGTAAGTCTAAGGCAAATTATTAGTTCTGCTATTTGATTTTTAAGCTAAATGTCCCTGTGCTGTCAATTCCAAGAATGATACTTATGTTTGCAGTTGCATTTTTCTCCTTTACGGGGTATACTTGTTTAAGAGGATGCGTCCTTTAAATCAGAATGCAGCAGGCATGCATGAAGTGCATTCTAAGTTGATTTACATTGCAGGGCATATAAATGCTGTTCTTAAATGTTTTTTGTTTTTTTAAATTGTTTGGTATGGACATAGTGCTGTTCGGGTCACTTCATTTAAATGTCTGTTTAGAACACAGTATATAAAACAGAATAAAGACATCAATTAAATCACAGCATATTAAATTGCCTTATTAAAACATAACATGAAACAGACTTTTTAAAGATCATAATATGTTTCCACATTGATCTTTAATGGCTATTAAATAATGTCCTAATGCTACTGCTAAATACATAACTTTCATTTCAGTTATTTACAATTGTGCACTATCATGCAACAAAGTGCCAAATTTAATAACCACAGTCTTAAGATAATGACAACGACGGTTAGATCATAAATAACAATCTAGTAACACATGAGGTTTAATAAAGCACCAACAATACCCTACTGTAAAATGTAACCTATTGGTACATGTAGAATTTGAACATAAGGGATTTAAACTTATTCTGAATTATTTGAAAAGTGCATCCCTTAAAATCTTATTGGGAAGTCTTGATATATAAAAAAAAAGTGTTTCAGCATCCAGAGTGCAGAGTGTTAGAGTTACTGCAATCTTTTTTTCTGAGTATTTACTGGCCCTCTTGGTAGACATTTTCATGGCTAAAGGCTTTATTTAAAGAATGGAGGTGTGAAAGATGACTATTATTATCCTTTTATCTGCATTGGATATTTCCCTTATCTTCATAATTTGAATAATGTGTAGCCTTGGCCCAATTCAATTAACTTTTGTTTAGGTCTCTCCAATGCAAATCTGAAATCATAGAATGGGTAGGTTTGCATACAGACTGAAAATACCTTAGGGAGAACATTGCATCTAGAAACCACCATGATGTGGCCCCAATTCCTTCTCAATTTGCTTGGATCACTGAACAAGAAGGAAGACCGAACAAATGTTTTCCTGGAAATACTTTCAGTCTTGTCCAAAGAAACTTCTGGTATCCAGGATTAAGAGTGCAGACTCAGGAAAAGAGCTTGACCTGGCGGTCCAACAGAAGAAGACACTGTGCAATTCACCACTAAGTTTAATTGTAATATGACTGCAGATAGATTATCAGAAACAGCAGGACTAGATTAATTACATTGGGATACAATGTATTAAATTGTGACTGGAGCAAAATGACCTATGAATGCTCATTGGTTTTATATATTTGATTGGTTGTACCATGCTTAGAGCAAGCATATGTATCTTCTGGAAAATTAACTCATTGTTCTTTTGATATTTCATTTGACAGGTGTTGACCCATATCTCAGCAAATTCACCTTTGTATCTTGTGCACTTATTGCCTCTAGCATTTTGGGTCCAGCATTAGTTGTAATTCTCATTTTTCCTAGACAACAAATTTTTATAACAACTGCGAAGCAAAATGCATTGTTTCTTAGATTTTCACGTCTCCCCCCTCCTCGGTTTTTTAATTGTTGTCTTTCCTTCTTGAGATTAAGTCCAGATCCTGACAAGATTTATCAAACCATTTAAGGACATTAAGCTTTGTAGTTTGAGAATTATATGAATTTGATATATTTTTACAAATATACTTTTAAACAGTCAACTACTCTCCTTAACAGTAAATTCCAGAAAAATTCAAGGGTTGATGACACATCTGATATGGCAAAGATATTCTAATTGAATAGCCTCCAGACTAATTGCTATTCATTTATGGAATTTACAGATAAAGGAAGAACATGCTCATTGGTATGAAGCAGATTATAAGGGATACACACTTAGAAACTTCTTTCAATATTTAATACTGCAACTTCTTTAAAGGAATAAAAGTGCCATCCAAAAACACCATAAAATCAATCAGGGTAAATACTGCCCTAGTCTAAAGGTATTAGCCTCTGGCAGATCATTTGCAGCATGACCATTTATTCAAACAAACTCATAGGACATCAGCAACTTAGTCAACGTTGAGGACCACTTAGCCTATTTGCAAGTTAATATATTCAGACCCTTTCCTAATTGTTTTAACAGGTTAATAAAAGACATAGATGGAGGTAAAAATGGGGCATACACATTTATTACAATTAATGATGAAACAATGTAAATAGTAACATATATATTCAAACCTTACATTCAAGAATCCATCCTCATTCAGTAGAAACATTTGTTACGTTAGGATCAGTTTCTTAAGAAATTAAGCTGAAATCACCCCGAGAGTGGCAACCAACCAAATTCTCTGAAGCTTCATGGAATAATGAAATGAACACATTTATTTTTGGTGCCTCATGCAACCACGTCTAATGGGTGCAAATAAATCAGGTTCTTTTACAACGTTATTCATGGGTTCAAAGTTTATATCATTTTTAAGCCCATGGTTATTTCACACCAGTGGATGTAAGTCACATGAGATTAGTTTTTCTAAGCCACATCATTGAAAAGCAAACAATCTTAGGGATTAATATTAAATACAGGTGCAAATAGACTGTGAACACAATACAGAGAAAAACAGTTAGGTACTATTGAGGGATAACAGTTTGATAATTCTCCTTCACCTCAGCAATAGATTAATAGACTGAATCTCATTAGGGTTAGCTTGAGACCATGCATAACAGCTATGAAATGAATAAGTATCAAGATTTAGACTAGATAGAAAATCAATGTCTTTCTTCGGTAGGACATTGAACATGGGCATATCATGTATTCTGTCTACTTCTGGTACTAAAATTATTCCGAGTCAAATCATCTCTTGCCTTTACTATCAAGGGGCCGATTCCGATCTCGGCCGGAAGCTCACCAAACGGGATTCGCCCGGGAAAAATACGAGCCGTGCGCGTTTTTACCGACCGACTCGTACAGCTATCCAAACGAGCTAGTACGATGCGAATGTACGCATTGATTCCGACCGACTCGTTTCCGGGTCTGAACCGCTCCGACCGACCCGTATGGACACGACTCGCACCACGCAATGGAGACGTTACCCGACCGAGCAAGTACGATGCGCGCTTCGAACAGCCCGACCGACTCGTACCGTCCGGCTCCAAAGAGCTGTCGGAGCCGGACTTCGGGGTCCGTGTCGGACCCCTTTCACCCATAGCCTTGCGAGTCGCACACAGGGGGACCCATGGGTCCCCTACACATGCATGTACGGTGCGGGTTGCACCAACGTGTACCCGCTGTAGGGGCGCCTTGTTCGCGACGCACCCATTCAGTCAATGGTAGCCCGTGCACGCGTCGTACGACCGGCTCCCATTGACTTCTATGGGAATCCGACCGAATCGAGTCCGGCAGCATACGGCCGCATCGTACTCGTTCGGTCGGACTGCAGGAGTCCGGTTCGGTCGGAAATCTCTCCGGGTCTGGCTCGGTCGGAGAGATTTCCGTCCCAGATCGGAATCGGCCCCCAAGTGTTTTTGGCAAACTTGAAAACAATTTACATGTGTAAATTTTCTACCTGCAGATTTCTTTTCACAAATGTAGTTTGTTTCAAATCTGTTGCAGTAATTGCCAATAAAAATGAGATTTCAGTAAAACTTGTAAGATGACCTGAGGAGTTTAATGGATTGAACATCTTTCACTTTTTTCCAGTTTTGTGAAGTATTAGGATACAACACAAAAAATGTTCAGCCCTATAGTCTGTTTTTATGTTATGTTATCATTAGTTCAAGAGCACATATTTACAAATTGGTTTCTCGGCCCTAAAGTGATGGAAAATAAATTGTTGCAATAAAGCTTATTTAAATAACAAAATCTTCATCAATTTAAAAACGTAAAACGTTTGGCATGGCGCGACTATCCAGGGGTAGGGTATTGCACAACCTTGCTGTGCCTGCAGTAAAACAGCAGCCCCCATTATAGGTTTTCTTAAACCTGATGACTGTGGGAAGGAGAGCAGATGATGAGCATAGGGCCCTATCGGGCACAAACTTGTCAGTGATATTTGTAATGAAGGCAGGAGTTAAACTGCGGACACCCTTATGCAGTGTACAACAGATTTTGATATGGTTGCAATATTGTAGAGGCAGAGTTGCATGTTCATTCTTTCAGGCACTAGTGAGCAACCCAGCAGCCACATTGTGCATAAATTGGAGATGATAAAAGTAATTTTCAGAGATATCTAAATCCAAAGCATTGACATAATCCAATGTTGAAAGCACCATCTCAATGATCACTGTTTTTAAGGCTCCAAGTTAAGAAAGGTCTTGATCCTATTAATCTGTCTCAATCAGAAGAAGCAGGTTGAAACCACTAATGAACAGAATGATAAAATCTGTTGTGCGGTAAAAGATTTCTTTAAAGATATTAGATACTTTAGGATTAACTGTTTCATTGTTTTGTATGAAGGGCTAGTTAGTTCCTATCTAGCCCACTTATCCCCTTGCTAGATGAAGATCATCGACTCTGTTTTTGGGCTTTTTCCTCTACATTTGTTTTGTTTTTTATTGATATTTTTGGCAAGCAACCTTCTGTGTTTGGTTAGTCTTACAAGAGGTAGAAAACAAACAAATCTACACTGGTAGCATTGATTCCTTCTTTTTATAATCAAAGGCCATTCAGAAATATAAATTCATGGGAGAGACATAGTAGGGCATAGTAAAGCATCTTCTGTGGTTTGCACTCTTACCGAGGAGATAAGAGACCTCACTGGCCTGCTAAAGTGGTCACTGCCTCCTTAATCAGCCTACATTCTGATAACATGTATTGCAAGAATAATTAGTTAGATTTTTCCACCTGATTCCCCATAAGAAAGGCCTCCAGTAGAGCATGTAATGTTAACATTAGTAATTAAATATCCAACAACAAAGAAGCAGCACTTGCAGACAAATTTTTCTCACTGTATTGGATGGAGAGTTAGGAATTGCAGGATGAACACCAGCTGATACGTGACAATTATATGTCATATATCAAATTTGATTAGCTCTTTGATTGTTGATTCAGAGACGAGGAAGGCTGCAATTCCTCACCAAAGTTTTCATTTCCTTAAGGTTCACAAGGTTACCTACAGATGAATATTTGTAGTAAATATCCAAGTAGAAAAAGTTGGGAGGAATTGTCTAGATTGTCCTGCACAGAATATTTTAAGAGTACCACAGATATAATAGAACTTATAGACTTTGAAGGGACTGAGTTATTAGATCCATTCTAAAAATGTTGAAAAACAGGATTGTGCAGAGAAAGTATAAGGGAAAATAATACTGAGATTTTTGAAAAGAAATGTAGAAGGTGTCAGATTTGATCCACTTGCATTTTGCAAAAGAACGCTTTCAGAGTTACAGGTTTTAATAAGTTTCAGATTCACTTATTGTTGGTCTAAAGTTTTGATCTTTGAGATCTTAAAGCATGCCCTTGTCCCATAGGAGCATTTACGTTAATATTTTTTTTTATATTGATCACTTCGTATATTCAGGTATTACAAATAATCCAATATCATACTACACCAAATAAAAAGAAACATTGTTTAGTGTTGCTCTATTCACCTGTTATAGAACCTTGTCCTACGTTTTCATAATTTCTGGTGCCCTGCCACTATCTCCACCATGCTAAAGCTAGAGCTTGCAGCTTCACTGCTCCACAGAACTACAGAACCTCTTTTCTGGAATTGATGCACACTTCCAAGGAACTCTTTTTTCCTCTAATTGATACCATTAGGGATTGAGAACCCGACAGCTCAGCTCCTGCACAACCCGGCAGCTGCCCAGTTCAGACCTCTCAATTTCTCAAAGGAAGAGCAGGACACATATGTGGGAGGGGTCTGCCAGCACTATGAGCCACCCTTGGTAGTGCACGTTTAACAAAGAGCCGTAGATGGACATATTTCTGCTTTTAAGATTTTAGATTATCAGACTGCAACTCCCTCTGCAAGCATTGTACTGTCAATAGAGGGCAGTTGCCACTTAGCTGTGTGGACAAGCTAGTGTATGTTGTCTGTTTTCCAGCTGTATGCATTTGACCATGTACAGTATGTAGTCTTTAAATCAGATGCCTTCTTGAGATCAGTGTTACACATCTCTATCTGCATGCATTGTGTTCTAGGATGCTTTGCACTGATTAGTAGGTAGATGATGCTTTTTCCAGTTTTTTGGATTTGGGAAATGTTTTTATCATTGGCCAAATGTGTGCATTTTAGATGCATTACTTCTTTCGATTTGTAGAATGCTTCTCTGTCTGCAGACTTCGGAGTGTAACTATTGAGGAGCCATCCTTAAACTGTGTTAAAAGTCGAGGCATAGACCTTCTGTGTTCCAGTTGTATGTTGCATTTTCTGCATGAAGTGTACTTATTAATGCCTTGTTTATCTTTCTTCTACTCTTTTGCTCTCTGTCTAGTTCTCCCTAGTTATTTCTTCTATTTCACTTTCTCTAATTATATCCTTCTCTACATCTTTTTTTATATCTGCCTCATTTCTAGGTCAGTGTCTCTAATTCACTCTTTCTCAGTTTTTTACTTCTCTTTCCCAAGTTTTTTTCTCTTCATAGTTCTCCCTCATGTCTCTCTATAGTTCAGTCTCTCACTAGTTCTCTCTGGATCCATCTTTTGTTTTTGTTTTCTCTCTAGCTCTGTCTATCTTTATCAAAGTATTTCTCTTTCCATCTCTCTCTTTAGTTCTTTTTCTCTAGCTCTCTCTCATTTTTCCTGTTCTATATCTCTCTAATGCCCTCTCTAGGTCCCTCTTTCTCTCTAGTTCTCTTTTTATCTAGTTCCTTCTGTAGTTATCTCTCTGGTTTTCAAGTTGATTTCTCTAGTCTTTTCTCTGTTTCCTTTCTTTCTTGTTTTCCCTCTAGTTCTCTCTCTAATTCTCTCTCATTAGTTCTCTCTCTGTAGTACTTTCTGTCTCACTGATTTTGCCCCTCTTTTTGTGATCTTTAGTTGCTTCTCTCTCTAGTTCTTTATCACACTCTCTCTCTCTCTTTTTCTGGTTTTCTCTCTTCCTCTGCCTTTAGTTCGTACTCTAGTACTTCCGCATAATCTTGTTCTTTAGCTTATTCTTGTTCTTTAGCTTTAGGTTCCTCTCTAAGGCATACCCACTGCACATATTGTATTCTACATTGCTCTGCAATGGCAACAAGTTAAATACACAGGAAAACATTTGCATCTTTAAAGACATTCAAAGCAATTCAACCCAGACCAATAGGCTATGACAATTCCTGTTTAAGGGTTGTGTGGTAATGAAATGCTGTTTATCTCTGTCTATACATCTGCAGACAATGCAAAGATAGCTAAATGCTGAATCTACAGGAAGGGTGTGTTAGATCACTTAGCCAGGGCCATGCCTTTGCTGCGGGGGACAAGGCCGTGTGCGCCAATCCAGCAGAAAGCAATGCAAGGATTGCCATGACAATGAGTGTCCCTTTCTGAGTAGGTATTTTTTGGGTTTACTTGGTTTCCCTACCCTCCCCTCCCTATTTGCCCACTTAGTTAACCACATTTTGTTTTATTTTCTAGCTCTTCACTAGATTGGTGCAATGTTTTTGCTTGTTTTATTGTTTTGCTCTAACTGTGCTGACTTATGTGACATGCTTGGTATTTTCCCCTACCAGCTCAAATCTGTATGATCCACTGTCCATGCCATTACAACTTTGCGCCTCATTACGATGTCGGTCGGAAAGGCTCCGAAAGGCATTTGGATTTTCCTAAACCGTGTCAGAACCTATGTTTCTGACTGAGTCGCAAACATTTCTGACCAATCAATTACGATGGAAAGGTAACCCATTGGTCATTCCGAATCAGTTCCAACCGGCATTCGGAAACTCCGAGTCGGTCGAAGCCGAATCGTACAGCTCTACGGACCGCGTTTCTGACCAACATATTACGATGTTGGATTCGGACAGCCTTTCCTACTCCGACAGTCCGACACGAAAAAGCTGTCAGAAACTGACTTTGGGGCTCCTAGCAGGCCTCCCTTCATCCTGAAACCTCCGGTTGGGGGCCGTGAGGGAACCCAAGGGATCCCCCTGTAGAACCATGCACAGTGTGACAGACACCATGGGGTGCGCACCACAGGGTGCAAGGTTTTCTGCAACCACCCCTTTTTTCAATGCGAGCCTGTGTTGTCGGTCGGAACACAGGCTCCCATTGAAGTCAATGGGAGACTTTCCGAACGGTGTTCGGAAGCATCGTAATCGATCAGTCGGAACCCCCGAACATGAGTCAGTCAGAACCGATTCCAACAATGCAAACCGACCGACATCGTAATGAGGCCCTAAGTTGTACAACAGTTGTATTGCATAACACCAATAAAGAAAATTAACCAAAAAACTGGGAAAAATAACTGAGGTCAGCACTATCATATTTCTGCTGAAATGTGCACAGTGGTGAACTGCATCTACTGTGCAACATTATCAACATATGAGAAACCTTTAATTAGATACAATTAAGCACTGTTTTAAACAAATCAAAGATATGCTAATTTATCACAGAAGTGGAAAAAGAATTCATCATATATAGAGTAAATCAAATTTGAAAAATGTGGAACTTGAATAACTTTATAATATTTTGATCAGATCCCCTTAGGTACACATTCAATGCTCCTAATTTTGATTAAAACAACAAAGACATATGGCAACGTATAAAATGATGGGGTAATAAATGTGACACCATGCACTATTTGTCCTCTGATGACATTTACTCCTTGACATCTTTAACCACTCACGACGCATCTCTATGCTGCTTGGGGGCTCGACAAATGCAAATGAGTTAAAATTAAAAAACTGATTACTTCTGTCTTGCTGTAGCCTTCAGAAACCCTAACACCAGGGATATTAGGGGCAGTTCCAGGGATATCAAAGAAAAAGCCCTTGGTAGGAGGCCTACCAATGATCATATCTAATTAATTTGCAAACACTAACTTCTTTGCATAGTTGAAGTAACTATGTCAGTTATCCACTTGCCAGGAGGCTACAGCCTGCTTTGTTCGTATCTGCACCTATATGCTCAATTAATTCCAATTCAATTCAATTTGTAAGATGAATACTGTCTTGAACACTTTATTAATTTATTCAGATGGTCACACTCACTATTCCTCTGCTTTTCAGGTGATGGTAAGTACTAGTCTTGACACCAGACAGAAAATATGAACATCTTAGCAATCAGCCAATATGTGTGACATTCAATTCTATGAGGAATTATTCTTCTATTCTGACTCAGGTAAGTCTTATGGTCCATTAGATTCCTTTTCTCCTGAGCAATAGGGAAGTGAGACTTGGAAAGCATCCTTGATCTACTTTATTTGTGAAATAAGCTAATAAAATTAACAGAGACAATACAGTGGCTGACTGGACGTCATTTGTATCCTGCTCCTTGTTTAGGAAAGAGTTTACATTTTTGTAAAGTGGCAGTGAAGGACCTCTACCTATCCTGAAACCAAAGGACTTCAATCTACAACATGAGGTGGGTATGAAGTCAGTAAGTTAATCCACTTTTCTCACCATGATGTGGAGGAGAGGAAAATTACAGTATGGCCCTTGATAAAAATATTAGTCCATATTTATCAGGGCACAAAAAATGGTTGCAATTTGTGACTAGTCTTTTTGTGACCAGCATTGAACTCTGCGAACTGACTCATGTGCTAAGAAGTCGGTTAACAAAATTCTGAATTAGCATGGGTCACAGTCTGAGCAACCTCATTAACATCCATAAGGTGTGTCGAAATTGCGGCTCACCCCATTTGGGGGCCGATTCCGATTCCGGTCGTAAACCGTACCGACCGACTCGGACCTGGAATGGAGACCGACCGACATCGACCTGCGCCGTACGACCCGTGCAGTACGATGCCTTGTGTGTGAATTACAACCCACCCGCACGGAACACAAGCCGCACGACCGAACCGTTGGGAAATCATTGATTCGCCCGTAAACTGATCGAGAATCGTACCGACCGACACGCATTAGGAATTGACGCGAGCGAAACGTACCCGCGATGCACGAGCCGCGTAGTACGATGCAATATGTGTGAAACGCGACCGACTCGCATGGAGCACGAGCATGAAAACCGAGACGTACAGCAAATAGTGACTAGCAAACAATAGAGCCCTTTGCGTCCGAGGAGTACACCAACGTTGAAACACAGCAGATTGTCAGTGTGACAGACTCGGGTCACCCCGCGCAAGCCACAGGCAGCGTCCGACCAGGTCAAATGAACGTCTCCATCATGCACAACAAAAGCAAAGGAAATAAGACAGAATTTTTTTTTTAAAAAGCAATGACACAGCCAATTTATAAATACATTTAAAAAAAAAGGAACAAAGACACACCCACAACTCCAACTATATAAAGGCCAGAAATCCCTACCATGATCCTTTGCAAACTACAGGCATAGGACAGCAGACAACCCCACCACACTGCAGAGACACACCACAACTAACACAACACACAACACCTACACCATTTGCACCACTCAAAAACCAAATCACATATTCACTGACAAACTCACACCCACCACACTGACTTACACCCTCTCACACACATCAATCACCACAACCACCCAGCACCATGCCCCCCAAGAAGAATCCAAAGTTCACAGATAGTGAGTTGGAAGTCATGATAGACGAAATACTCAGGGTAGAGCCACAGTTGTTTGGCACATTGGTCCAACAGACCCCCATGTCACAGAAAACCAAGATGTGGGAGAGGATTGTCGACAAGGTTAACGCACAAGCTCCTTGTTGGCGCACAAAGGACGACATACAGAACAGATACTATGATGTGCGCAGGAGGGTCAAGAAGCTCATCAACAGGGAGCACGCCTTGAGCACAGACACTGGCGGTGGCCCTCCTGCCAGACCAACGCACTTCAGGACCTGGGAGGAGAAGGTGCGGGCCATCCTACCACCGGAGAGCATCCATGGATTAACAGGAATACCAGAGCCTGGTGAGTACACAAACAATATACTCAATTTTGTGCGGCAATACACATAAATCACTCTCAAGGGGACTGTTAAACCAATTCCTGCCAGCAAAGCCATAGCAACATAAAGGCAAGTATCCTGTGATGTGTATGCCAGTTACCCAAACACAATACCTGCCATCCCACAGTAAAATGGAACTACGATATAACATGTACAAACCTAACGACAAATACTGCAAGGCATTAGCATAAATCACCAACAAACACAGTCATCCATTTCGCCAACAACGTCACACCACCTCACAGGAAAGCTGAGTCAAAATGAAGGAAGGTTGGGCTGCTGGGAATGTGCATGTAGCAGAAAGCATGATGGGAGTTGCAGTCACAGCCAACAGTCCCAGCAAGCTCACACTGAACCATGCTCACCACACAGGGAGTGCAAAAGCACTGCCAAGATGGCTGACACTAGGCCCTGCTGTGGGGAGCACAAGGCCCTGCTGGGACTTGGGCTCAAACAAACAACAGGACACCAATGCCTGACAGCCTGAAAGGTAACTTACACTCCCTGCAATGGAAGCATGCTGCATGGTGGGATAACTGGACTGGGGGAGGAGTACTGCCTGCTCTGACCACATCTACCAGCAGGTACTTGCACACACACACCCCTTAACACAAACGCAACACAACCCACCTGGTATAATGCATTCCCTCAGAATCCATTTAAATATCCCACAAAGATTTAACACACTGGGTTCTGCAGTGTGAAGCACATGGGCTTGTTGGTACTTTTGTGCAAACAAACACCAGGACAACACTGCCTGCCAACTTGTCAACACAGGCACACCACCACATAGGGAAAAAGCTTCACAGGAAGTAAGGTCAGGTATTGTGGGAAGGTGGGTGTAGCCAAAAGCATGATGGGAGTTGAAGTCACAGCCAACAGTCCCCACCCACATGTCCCAGCAAGCTCCCATTGAACCATGCTCACCTCACAGGGAGTGCAAAAGCACTGCCAAGATGGCTGACACTAGGCCCTGCTGTGGGGAGCACAAGGCCCTGCTGGGACTTGGGCTCAAACAAACAACAGAACACCAATGCCTGACAGCCTGAAAGGTAACTTACACTCCCTGCAATGGAAGCATGCTGCATGGTGGGATAACTGGACTGGGGGAGGAGTACTGCCTGCTCTGACCACATCTACCAGCAGGTACTTGCACACACACACCCCTCCCACCAACACTAAAATACACACCTAAAATTATGCTCCACAAGAGAGTGAGTGAAAAGTCTCTACCAAGAACACAGACAATGGCCTCTGCTGTGGGGAGCACAAGGCCCTGCTGGGACTTGTGCTCAAACAAACAACAGGAAACTACTGACTGACAGCCTGAACGTAAATTGTGACTCCCTGCAATGGAAGCATGTCACATGGGGGATTACCTGGCTACTGTGGGTGAAGGAGGTCCTGCAATGACTCCAAATGCCATCAATGCCGCATCAAAACACACCTTCTCTGCTCGAACAAATTGCACCCTGGGACCAGTCACTCCAAAAGTAAATGCCTTGGCAAGATGTCTGACACATGGTCCTGTTGTATGAATTGGCTGCAAGTCACACCTACGCACTGGCCAACTCAAACACATTTACACTCACAGCCATTGGAACTGTAGGTATCCTCCCACTGTCTGGAGATTCAGTGTCCCTGGGGTGTCCCCTGACCTGCCTGTGAAGGTGTGTTTCATAGATGACAATTGGGGAGATGCAGACATAGTACATAGCACCAAGCACACACAATGTCACATATACATCATTGACAGTGGACACCTGACAGTGACTAGAATGGACACACACATATAGCTGACACTGTAGCATGGTGTCATACACAAAATGTGCATTGGTGAGCTGCATTTCAATACCACATCGGTCTGCGTTGTACGCATCATTCACACAACACATCACTCACTGTCATGGACAATCCAAACACAATGACTATCCTGGACTGCATCAGATGACGCATGCAACTCACAGCAGCAGAACTGTAACACACACACCTCTGCCCATCACTGTCATGAGCATGGAAAAGAAAGAGTGCTGCTGTGCCCAATCCCTCTCACTGTGGAGGAAATAGACAAGATAAAAGATGTTAGCACAAACAAAACTCTGCACCAACATCATTAGGCACGGTAACACCATGACTTGTTTGAAATGAGATGTGAGCTAGGAACACAGATAACCAGAAAGTATCTCACATTGGATCACAGGCATACCGGACTGTGACCATGTTGCACAGACACACCAATGTGACGCATAGAGCAACGCAACAAATTCCACCACACATGCACCAAGCTTGATACATACCCTAAGTGGAATTGTACGTATGTCATCGTTATAGCACAAATGTGGACAGGGATGATACAGCTGTGTCAGGCATGTGATGGAACCTGAGTAGCAATGGACATGGACAGACAATTGATCAATACATGAGCTGGTCATGCACACAGCTTGACGTGCACATCGAAATGCTTCAGCTTGCCATGACAAAGTGCTTCAACAATATCAACCTCAGTCAGTCACAACTTTTGACAATGCAATGTACAGACTCTCATTATGATGTCCAGTGGCAAATGTCATGTGTGTGAAACGTTGATGTTGGTAGAAACATAACATACATTGTGTGTCTCCTCCAAACACAGGGGATGCTGGGGACACAGCACCACCTGAAGAAGAGTCCCAGTCCCAGACTCTGGCGGACCCTGAGCTCACCGGTGTGGATCAGTCCCTGTCCTCTTCGGACGACGACCCTGAACAACCTGGCACCTCCCGTGTGACTCATCGTGCAGCCCCAGCAGCAGTAACATCAGCACCCCCTGCAACCACACCTGCCACATCTGATACCCCACCGAGTACCCCTGCCGACACGGACAGGCCGAGGCCACTGAACAACAACAGAACAGGTACGCAGGGCACCCTGGAAGCAAGGGACAACACCACCGTCTCAAACACTCAAGTGGTCCCAGTGTTGCCTGTGCTGGCCACGGTAGGTCCTGCCTGTGTGGGTAGGGGCGGTGTGAGGGTGGGCAGGCAGAGGACACAGCCTGCAGAGGGGGCTGGACTGCATGATGAGCCACACCTGGGAGGCATCATAGGTGCATACCAGGAAAGTACCGGAGGATTTGGACAGGTAGTGGGGATCCTCAAGGACATCAAAGAACAGCAGGCTGCACATCATGCCCGCTTGGACTCCCACATGTCCTGGATGGAGTCCAAGTGGGACAAATTGGATGAACTAACAGCGGTGCATAGGGACATACTGACATGCCTCCGCAAGATCAGCACCAACATGTCCACACCTCCCTGTGCGCCCACAACATCTGTTGCCACAACATCCGCAACTGCCATAGGGAGGAAGGAGGACTCTGGCGGAGAGTCCTCTGCACCGCAGCAGCCTGTACATGAGGGTCCCCCGAGAAAGAAGAGGGGTCGTCCAAAGAAGGGGAATTGAGACGCTGATGGCCATGCATAACCCCCAGGAACTCAACACCTGTTCTGTATGTCGTCCCTTGTGTGCAAACCAATTAACCTTGTCGACTGACACACAAATCTCCCACTTGACATGGAGGGTCAAAGTTGTGACAATGCAGCAAATGTCTGTGGATTCTACTCTGGACATTTCATCTCTTAAGACTGTAGAAGTAGACCTCACCAAAGCCTACCGGTGCTAGGGGTTCGCCCTTCTTTGCGCACTAGTCCTCAGACCAATAAATAGAGATTGGCACAGAAGCTGGAATATCAAAACAACAGTTTATTAAACCTCATGAGTGGAACTACATCTATACAAAACCCTCAGGCAGTGTATGAGGTAGCACAAGGAGCACAGAAACTGTGGGTCTTTTATACCCACTCAAGAGCTCAAAAGGAGGCGGTACAAGCACACACAAGAATAGCTATTCACATGTATGGACATACAGAAAATGCTCAGTCGACAAAGTAGGAGGAGAATGAAGTTGCTGAAATCAGTTAGAGCAGCCTGACATTTACAGACTAAGACAGGTGCATGAGCAGCTACAGACTTTTCTGAGCATGTGCAGTGTTACAGGAGCTAACTATAGATAGTTATTCTAGTAAAGCACAAGGGTAGGCAACAGCGAAGATGGAAGGAGCACATGGCGAGCACATGGTCAACTAAAATGGCTGCCAAAAACAAAATGGCTTCAGCTCATGCTAACAGTGATCTCTGCCAAACTTCCACAGACGACCCTTTTAGCATTAGCTGAAGACATCTATAATCTAGAAGGAGCAATTAAAACATCTTGTATGTCAATTTTCATCATTTCATTAACTTCTTGATCTAATACACGTTGGGCATTTGTCGCGTCGCTTACAAAATGCCAAGGACGCGGCAGGGTGAGCAGTATCACTCTTTATTATCATGTGGTTGCGATCCCCCGGATCTGACCTCTCGCCTCGAGGTCCTGCAGGCAAGTGTCCTTCTCCCCCCGCCCTTGACCGGATGTAGTGTCCGGTGTCCCCTGTTCCTCTTTGACCCCTGAGCCCCAGGGTCTTAGTGCCACCCTGTGGGCACGACATCTCCCCCTTTGTTGCAAACAAAGTTTCTTGCCACTTGTCCTGTCGACTCGTGATGGTGATGGAGAGAGAGAGAGAGAGAGAGAGAGAGAGAGAGAGAGAGAGAGAGAGAGAGAGAGAGAGAGAGAGAGAGAGAGAGAGAGAGAGAGAGATCTCTGTGAACTGGTGGTCTCTTCACATCTCTTCGATTAGTCTCTTGGTCTTTTTACACTCCCTCTTTGGTCGCTGTTCTCCGACAACTGGTGATGTATCTTCCTGCCAAATCTCTCTGGTCAGTTCCTTCTTTGGCATGTCTCCTTCTTCTTCCGTTTTCACCTCCTTGAAGTGGGAGCTGTTTCTTGTGACCTGGTGCTGGCCGGCGGTAGCTGTAATCATGGGCCCGTTCACTTTCACCACCTTCAGCGGATCCTTTGCGAACGCGCTGTCTGACTTCCTCACCTGCCGTTGTTTTACGAGCACCATGTCTCCTTCCTCTAGCTCGTGAGGCGTTGCATGTCTTCTTTGATCAGCGTATTCTTTCATTTTTGCCTTCTGTCCCGTATCTCTGATGACGACGTCCTCCTGGTCTGTTTTTTTTTTTCTTTTGTCTGCGGCAGTCTTGTCCTGCTCACTCGCCCTAGTACCAGTTCAGCGGGGCATCTCCCCGTGGAGCTGTGTGGTGTGTTCCGATAGTCCCTCAGTACCTGGCACAGGGCTTGTCCTATTGATACTTGTGTTAGCTTTGCTCTTTGCACCGCCTTTTGATGGTCCCCATGAACCGCTCAGCCATCCCATTTGCTTGTGGCCACAGTGGCGTTATTCGTCTGTGATTTATACCTAGGTACGCCATGAACCTTTTGAATTCCTCCCCTGAGAATGGTGGTCCATTGTCTGTTTTCAATGTCTGTGGCGAGCCCCATGCAGCAAAAATGTTGTCCAATACTGGTAGCGTAGCGTTTGCTGACGTTGATGACACTGGCGTTACTAAGGGGAACCTTGAGTATTCGTCTATCACGACCAGAAAATAGCTTCCGGTTTCTAATGGCCCGTAGAAATCTGCTGCCAGCTCGGTCCACACCGCCTGTGGTAGCGGGGACATTTGCAATGGTTCTGGTTTGGACGGTGGTCCTATTATTTGACATACGTGGCACTTTGTCACCATCTTTTCCACCATGCTGTCAAGTCCCGGGAACCACACTTTTCTCGCAGCATCTTTTTTGTCGCTACCATGCCCCGGTGTGACTCGTGGGCCAACTCCACTGTTCTCAGTCTTAACGTTTGGGGCATCACTATTCTTGTGCCCCTCATTATTGTTCCGTTTTCGCATTCTGACAGTTCCTCATTTATTCTTTTCAGTGCCAGCAGTTCTTCTTTGTCTATTCCTCTTTCTACGTGCATGTTGTTGTTTACATGCCTCCATCGTTGCGCCCTGTTGATCCTCATTGCCTCCTGCATGGTGGCGTCCTGTTTCGTTTCTTTATTTAGTTCACTCTCTGTTATTGTTGCCGGTGTGCTTAGTTTCAGTGCAAAGTTCAGGTACTCTTCTGCCATTGTGGTTGCTTGAGACTTTTGTGGCAGGGGGTGCCTTGACACATAGTCTGCTGGGTTTTGCTCTTTTCCTGGCTTGTGAATGATTTTGAAATTGTAGTCCATCAGTCTGATTCCCCACCTTTCTATTCTTGGTGGTATCTTTGCATTTGGGTTGCCATATATTGTTATCAGGGCCTGATGGTCAGTCACGACTGTGAATGGTTTCCGTATATGAACATGTGGTAATGTTCACAGGCCCATACTACTGCCAGACTCTCCTTTTCTGGTTGAGAATATCCTTTCTCGACGTCTGTCAGGCTCTTGCTCCCATACGCAACGATGTGTCTTGGGGAGTCTCTCCCCGGTTGATGTTGTGCTAGAATTGCTCCCAAGCCCACGGGGCTTGCATCCACTGTCAGCTCTGTGCATAAGTCCGGGTCAAAGTAGGCCAGATGATCCACTGCTGTCACTGCCTTTCTTATCTCTTCAAACCCTTTGTCACACTCGCTGGTCCATTGAAACTTGTGTCCTTGTTTCGTCAGCTCTCTCAGTGGCGCGCTGACAGTGGCGAAATCCTTAATGTAGCGTGCGCAGTAACTTGCCAACCCCAGAAATGACCTCACTTCTGCCACATCAGTCGGTTTCTTTGCCTTTTCTAGTGTTTCTACCTTGCTGCGGTCTGGCCGCATTCCTTTTTGGAAAAGATGTGACCGAAAAACACTAGCTCACTCCGCCCCAGTTCGCACTTTTCTTCATTTAATGTTAGGCCTGCTTTTTCTAGATGTGAGCATACCTCTCTTAACGCCGTGTCATGTTCTTCATCCGACTTGCCGAACACCAGGATATCGTCACTGTAATTTAGGCTGTTCTTGACCGGTCTGATGACTTGACGAATTGTCTCCTGGAATATTTCTGCGGCCGATGAGATCCCGAAGCTCAAACGTTTGTACCTAAATAGTCCTAGGTGGGTGGAGAACGTCGTGATGTATCGGGACTGTGGGTCTAGTTCAAGTTGGTGGTACCCCTTGCAGAGATCCAGTTTCGAGAATCTTCTCGTGCCTGTGAGACAGCTGATCATGTCGTCTAGATGTGGGCCTGGGTGTCGCTCACGTTCAATCGCCTTGTTTGGGATCCTCATGTCCACACATATCCTTATCTTTGATTTGTCCTTTTTGGGACGGCCACAATGGGTGACACCCATGGTGTCGGCCCATCTGCTCGTTCTATGATGTCTTGTCTCATCAGGGCCTCTAGTTCTTCCTCAACTTGTGGCTGTAGGTGTATGGGTACCCTTCTGTGATGTTGCGCAACTGGTCTTATCGTTTCGTCTATGTGCAACGTGATCTGCCGTCCTTTCAGCTTCCCTAGTCCTTCTATCAGTTTGGGGTATTCTTTTAGAATCGAATTTTTCTCTTCTGACATCTGATACGTCATTTCCATCAGCCCCATCACTTGTGCCGTGACGTTGCTCAACAGGCATGGCGCTGGCATGTCTCCTTTGAGCACGTGTATCTGTTCCGTTAGCCTTTGATCTTTGTATCGTAATTCCTCTTTGAATTTCCCCAAGTTGATCACTGGTCGCCTTGCCCCCATGTGAATACTTTCACTCTGGATGGCTTTAGAGTCGGCTTCACTTTCATTTTCTCATATTCAGAGACGCACATGATATTGCACGTTGCGCCACTGTCCAACACAAACGTGGTATCGTGTGGCCCCACTTTTATTGTTACGGACTCCGTTTTCTTTATCTTCTTCTTGTCCACCAGGCATATTGTTTCATCTCGCTCTTCTTCGTCTTCTTCTGAGTCTGTGTTGACCTCTGTCATGAGGTATAACCGCCCCGCTTGTTGCGAAGTCTTGTCTTCTTCACCCTCTTCCCCTGATTCCGCGGACGAATTTCTCACCTCAGTCTCGACATGCCTGATGTGTCTGTGTGTCGGCATCCTCCCTCTGCTTGTTCTTCCACGGTCATTTCTGAACTGTGCCCCTTGACATACACTTGCGTAATGGTCTCGTCCGTTGCATTTTCGGCACGTCTGGCCAAATGCTGGGCATGGCCCTCGGTGTGGGAACTCGAGTCCGCATCTGTAGCACGTTCCTTCTTGCTGCTTCTTCCCAGTCTGGCCGCCTCTGTCTTGTCTCCAGTTTCCTGTTTTGTTGTTGCTTGCCATCCGATTAATTTGTTCTCCACCTCTTCCTTTCCCACGTTCCATTTCTTTCGCGTGTGTTGTTGCTCGTGCTTCCGCTCTTCCTAGTGCAAGGATGTTCTCCAGCGCTATCGGTTCTTTAAGTATTCTTGTTCGGAAGTCTATGTCCCGACAGCCTGCGATGATTAATAGTCGAATGGCCTGCTCGTTGTCAAATTTATCAAATTCACAGTGAGTCACTAGTTTCCTTAGCCTTGTTGCGAAATCATCTAGTGACTCCTCGGCTTGTTGGAAGGAGATCATGAAGCTGTACCTCTCAAAATCAGTATTTCGTTGCGGATCAAACTTATTCGTCAGGCACTTTGTTAATTTTTCGTAGGTGTCAGTCTCTGCAGTTGGCAGTGTCACCAGTAGGTCTTCGATCTCGTCGCCCACTAGGTTTATGAACAGTCCCCGTTTTTGGCCTCTATGACATCTGTTGCGTCAACATAATTTTCAAAACGTCTGAGCCATTTCTCCCATCTTATCCCGGTTTGTGGTTCAGATAGGCTGAACGGCAGTGGTCTCCTGTATTGCGCACTTTGTTTCTGGTCTGCCATTGCTCCTTGTCTTCCTTTGTTCTGTCGCCTTTGTTTTCTTTATTTCGTTCTTTTATTTGATTCTTCTCCTTTATTTCTTTCTTTTGTCCCTTTTTCTCTTTTCTTTCCTTTGCTAGTGCTTGTTGTGCACTTTTGCCTCTTTTTCCTTTGAAATTCGGCCCTTTTTTGGTCAGATCGATTTTTCCTGGCCTCAAAATGGCCGCCGAGTCACTCTTGCTTCCGATTGGCTTATTCGCCTGATTCTAAGATGGCCGCCGATAGTCTCGCGAGACTTCGCGGCCAATGGACGCCTTGCCTGACTTAAAAATGGCCGCCGAGTCTTTTCCGCTCGCTGATTTGCCCTCTCGCCTGACTGTACAATGGCCGCCGAGACTCTCGCGAGAGCTCGCGGCAAATTCTATCTCTTCGCGCTTTCAGTTGCAGCGCTTACCGGTGCAGGCAGTCTTTCCTCGCAGCGGCCGGGGTGGGCTCCGCGTCGCTGCGCTCCGTTTCCTTTCTTTGTGTGGGCACGGCACTCCTGGTCACGGTCCCTGGAGAGGATCCTTTTCACCGAGCCGTGCAGGCTCACGGGGGTTACGATCCCACCTCGTCGCCAGTTGTCGCGTCGTTTACAAAATGCCAAGGACGCGGCAGGGTGAGCAGTATCACTCTTTATTATCATGTGGTTGCGATCCCCCGGATCTGACCTCTCGCCTCGAGGTCCTGCAGGCAAGTGTCCTTCTCCCCCCGCCCTTGACCGGATGTAGTGTCCGGTGTCCCCTGTTCCTCTTTGACCCCTGAGCCCCAGGGTCTTAGTGCCACCCTGTGGGCACGACAGCATTCACTTTCTTAACATTACATCTGGCAGGTATACAAGCAGTAATACAGAGGGAACAAAGAATTGGACCACATTGTATACATAGGCAGCATTACAGCAGGATTGCAAATAATATACATAATATTGTCAACAGTTTCCAGCCCCAGGTAGTAAATAGTGTCCATAGCCAACCGGCTAAAGTCCATGTTCCGGTATCGGGGTGAATCGCAGCAGCAATTTTATGCAGTTTAGAGATCGCATCAAAAACTGAAGGGGCATGATCAGGAACATAGACGCAGCAACTGCTCCCGATGATGCGACATGCACCACCTCGATCGGCTAGGACTACGTCCAAGACCATACGGTTTTGGAGTGCCACAATCCTCGCAATCTGTAGTTCTTCTGTGATGTTTCCAAGTGCCATAGCTGTTTGATTGGTTACAGCCTCTACAACACGTGTTAAACGTCGGATCTTCCGGCTGTTTAAGGGAGCACCAACAAAGAAGAACAGTCCCAAATTAAAATCAACATATTGCTGCAGTGTAGTATCAGTCTGATCCACCTCATCATGATTTGTTGTCCTCTTAAATCTGTTTTTGGAAATGTCATTAAACAGTTTATAGTCCTTGTGATATGATGCAGGTGCCAGAAACACAGGTGGTAACAAAAAGGACACAAAACAAGTACCGGACCAGCCAATGGGTAAATTGTAATATCCCTTATTTCCACATATAAAGTAGGTATTATGCGATGACGTAAAACTGCTGTTATTTACTCCGGTAATATTTAAAACCAGAGTACAGTCGCTTTTCCCACGGGAATACTACCAACACTGTTCACACACAAGTCTGCACGAGCTCTAGTAACAGCTATAACAAAAGGTCCATTACCCTTAGCAGTTCGAGTATTCGGGAAAACATAGTGTGTAGAGGAATTTCCTCGGAGATACTCCTCCATTTCCCATACAGTTCCTTTGGCCTGTGGATCTCCTTCCTCATCAGAGTAACACACTTTATTCAACTGGTAGTTTAGTCTTCCTACATCATATTTAGTAATATTAGCAACATGGGTAGCCCAGAGCAGCGCAAACCAAGCCCTACAAGAACCATTGTGTGAAAATGGCAGAGGAATGAAAGGTGTTCCTCCCTTTTTCTGATGAGCAGGCATCATTCCACAGACCCAACAGTCGGTAATGTTCGTAGCATTATGTGTGTGGTGCAACATCTGGATGAACGTGTTGTTCAGATAGGACTGTCTATTCTTCTGCTTATGATAAGGGAGAGTAAAGTAGTGGTGTTCAATAGGTGCTGGAGTAGTAGCAGTAAGTATTCGTCGAACAGGAGCCACTTCCTCTACAACCCAAGTTATTACTGCCATAATGATCACACTGACAGTAAACCCAACAATGCACATCATTTTCTTATCGCAGATTCTCGCAGCAGTCGATGTCTCTTTCATAGGCATGGTCATCTTGATGCTGAAACAACAAAGCAGATGGAGCTCTAAAGTCCTGGGCAGCCGTTGGTTTCTTCACTGATGGTTAAGATGGGTGTCACTAAGCAAAAGATCCCCCCCCCTCTTTAGCTCAGTCTCTCACTAACCCAGGACGGTTGCTCAACCAGTCTCTTTCAGCAATGCAGTTTCTCTCCGGGGTCGCAGCTGATATCGAGATGTACCAGGGATCGTGTGGTCCGGGAAGACTTCCTCAGGGTCCTCAGGTGACGTGGTTTGGCCTCTCTCAGTGTCCAGAATCTGTTGATAGTTGACGAGCGCAGCATGTTCCACCAGTGCAGACGGCACTCTTTTGCAGTGGGTAGAATGGACCCAATTCCTCCGATTGATCACTCGGACTGCAGTTCTCATTGCCAAAAGCACCTGCTCAGGACCTCTCCATCTGGGCTCTAGGCTGTTCGACCTCTGGAAGACCTTGACCATGACGTGGTCACCGGGCCGAAGATCATGACCATCACCCTGCGACCTGTCAGGAAGAGCTTCTCGAACCTGTTGATGAATAGAAAGCAAGCTGTCAGTCAACTGTGACAGGTAGTCACTCATCAAGACACAAGGTACATCATGTATGGGGCGTGGCTTAGGAATTTCCCAAATATTCATAGGCTTTCCAAATACCACCTCATACGGTGTAAGGCCAGATCGTGTATGTGGCACTGATCTAATGGACAGCAATGCCAAGGGTAGTGCATCAGGCCATTTCAGAGATGTGGAAGCCTGGATTTTAGCCAACTTAAGTTTGAGGGTAGAATTGTATCGTTCCACTAGCCCTGCTGATTGTGGGTGGAAGGCAGCATGAAACTTCTGCTTAAATCCCAATCCTTTCAAGACATACTCAACAACTTGCCCAATGAAATGGGGTCCGTTGTCACTCCACAAAAGTTTGCAAACACCAAATCTAGGGAAGAACTCCTTTAAAAGCACCTTTGCTGTAGTAAGAGCTGTATTATCTTTCGTAGGGTATGCCTCTATCCACTTACTAAAGGCACATACCACCACTAGAACATACTTTAGATTATTACAGCGTTCAAGCTGGATGTAATCCATTTGCAGAACCTCAAAAGGTGCAGTTGGTGTAGCAAACCCTCCTGTTGGAGTTCGTGTCCCTTTTCCAGGATTGTACTGAAGACAAATCAAGCAGGACTGCACTATCTTTTTAGCTGTGCCGGCAATTTCTGGATGCTCCCAAACTTGCGTAAGCAACTTCGTTATTGAGGATGCTCCAACATGTGCCGGCCCATGTGCCATATGAATCATAGGATGTAAATAGGCTGTGGGCAGTCTCCATTTAGTCATGTCTTTATTCCTCCAACAGCCCTCATCATACAATGTTCCCTCCCTAGACCATTGCTCAAATTCTTCTGCAGAGGCAGATCACTGCATATCAAGCACTTCCTGCCTAGCATCATGCCAACGTTCAGCCTGTGACTTCACCACATACATAGATGTGGTGCTTCGCTGCATTGCAGTTTCGCGGGCTATGCGATCTGCGAAGGCATTACCCTGTCCTATTTTATCAGTCACTTTCTTGTTTGCGGTACACTTAACAATCGCTATTTTCTTCGGATATGTCAAGGCAGTCAGGAGATTATGCACCAATTCTCCATGCACTATTTGCGTCCCATGTGATGTAAGAAAGCCTCTTTCCTTCCAGAGTAACCCAAAATCGTGAGCCACTGCAAAGGCATAGCGGCTATCGGTATAGATGTTAATAGACAAATCAGTACTAAGTTCACACGCCCTCGTCAATGCTATCAGCTCAGCTGCCTGAGCTGACTTCTGTGGAATGCGAGCTGTCTCAACTACCGTCTGAAGCGTTGTGATTGCATATGCAGCTGATGTCGTGCCATCTGGTAATCGCAAACAAGACCCATCAACCCATAATTCTCCATCAACATTTGAGAGAGGCGTATCTTGTAGGTCAACACGACCCTTTGTCTGTTCCTCAGTAAGGAATATACAGTCATGAGACTCTTGTGACTGGGATTGAGTAGCTGGATACGGCAACAGAGTAGCTGGATTAAGAGTTGAACATCTTTTCAAAGTGATATGAGGGGCCAAAAGTGTCAATTCATATCCTGTCAAACGAGCACTAGTTAAATGCTGCGTTTTAGTTTGGTTCAAAAGGGCATCAACAGCATGGGGTACTAACACAAGCAATCTATGTGACAAGACTATCCCTTCACTCTGACGTATGGACACAGCTGCCGCTACAACAGAACGAAAACACCCAGGCAACGCACGAGCGACTGGATCGAGGACAGCTGAAAAATATGCACAAGGACGCTGCTTATCACCGTGTGTCTGTACTAAAACTGAGAGTGCACAACCATCCCTCTCGTGTACATAGAGTGTGAAAGCCTTAGTGTAGTCTGGAGTACCTAATACTGGTGCAGAACATAGTGCTTGACGCAACTGTTGGAAAGCATTCTGACATTCAGTAGTCCATGGAAGGGGCATTGGAGTGTCTTTAGTCAGGAGGGCCAACAAGGGTTTAACAATATATGAGAAGCTAGGAATCCATTGCCTACAAAAAGAAGTAAGACCAATGAATGCACGAACATCTTTCTGAGTACTGGGCACAGGCGTGTCGAAGATAACTTGAATACGATCTGGTGTGAGTGCACGTCCCTCCTTAGACAGGAGGTGACCGAAATAGGTAACCTGCTGTCTACAATATTGCAATTTCTTCTGAGAAACCTTGTGATGGTGTGATGCAAGAAATGAAAGCAATGACAGTGTTCCTTCTTCACACTGTTCAGAGGTATCAGCTGCCAACAAGATGTCATCAACATATTGTATGAGAGCCACCCCTGTTGGCACAGGGAAAGAATCAAGCTGTCTTTTCAATGCTTGGCTGTAAATACTAGGACTCTCTGTATACCCCTGTGGAGCTCTACAAAATCTGAAGGATCGATTATTCAAAGTGAAGCCGAACAAATATCGTCTATCAGGATGAATAGGGATCGAAAAGAAAGCATTCTTCAAATCAATCACAGAGAATGTAGTCGCAGTAGGAGGAACCATGGTAAGGAGTGTCGTGATGTCAGAGACTACCGGGTATTGGGGCACTACGATCTTATTAACCTCTTGCAAATCAATGATAAACCTGTATATTTTAGTATCGGTGTCTTTCCTCAAGATGGGAAGGATAGGACTATTGCTTATATTGTAAGGGACTTCTTCCACTACTCCTACTTCAATCAAATCTTGAACAATACGTATTAGTGCCTCTTCACCTTCTCGAGAAATTTTATATTGAGGCAGTCGAGGCAATGAAGCACCCTCCTTCACTTGAATATGAACTGGTGGACTAACCATTTGCCCTACATCGGTATCTGACGTAGCCCACAAAGTACTAGGGAGTGATGCCAAAGCAAAATCTTCTCTAATGAGATAAGACTTCTCAACCATGGGATAGTTATCATTCAAAATGACATGCACGCCTTCTGGGGAACAATGTATCGTAGCTCGGAAATGCTTGAGCATATCAAGACCCACAATATTGTCCGGCGTGTTAGGGGAAAGCAAAAATGGACTTGCAGCAGATAATTTATCAACGTGAAATGCAAGTGGTTGTGACAGTGGGCTAAGGGATGGTGTCCCATCGAATCCTATCGATGTGATTGTTACGCCAGACAGGGGAGCCCTTGGAACCAATTGTTTGGACAGGGCGCTACGAGTAGCTCCTGTGTCAACCAAAAACCGATCAGTGGAACCCAAAACATGTGCGTTAACATAGGGACCCTTCTGATCTACTGGGACTTCAACTGATTCCTTACCCCATCCTAGGCATTCCTATTCATAAGCAGAATCATCCTTCAAATCAGCAGGTGAATAATCAGACATTTGATATTGGTTTCGTCTATCAAAAGTATTAGAAGAATTCTGAGTATGCTTGACTGCCTCAAACCTAGTGCGATCATCCATACCTCCCCTATGTCCTGAATTCCCCGGGCGGCTTCTCATTTGTCCTCGACCACGCTGATACTGCTGAGTACGCAAATGTGGACATTCAACAGCCCAATGTCCAATCTCCTTACAATAAGCGTACTGATCAGAAGATAAAGTAGCTCGGGGAAAAGAGGGTGCGCCAGGGCGATATATTACACGTCCGCCTCTTCCACCACCTCTATAGGGTGGACCATAAACCTGAGCTAACATAACCTTCATTTTTAAATCCTTAGCCTTTTTATCCTCGTTGCCCTTAGCTTCCAATTCCTGACGTTCTTTATACTGAGCCATAGTCAAAAGAGAAACTGGGGAAGACGTAGTCCATGAACTCTCGCTGGCCTTTAGATGACTAGCTATTCCTGGCAACATGTTCGCGACAAATTTATCGACAAACAGATGCCTGCCCGTGTCATCTGTCAATGACTGGCCACTAAAGTTGTGGAATGTCTCCTCAAAACATGTAAAGAAGTCAGAGACCGATTCATCTGCCTTTTGCTTACAGGATGCTAACATAGTCCAGTCTATCTTTTTAGGAGGAATGAGTTTTCAATTTAACTATTATAGCCTTTGGAAGGTCTAACATTTCTTGTTGCAGTTTCTGTGCTGGTTCCCTTTCTGCATCTATCCTCTCTAGTTCCTTCCAAAGATGTCCAAAAGCTGCATGATCATCTACTTTACGAATAGACCTCCACATATCAGGGGGTAGGATAAGCCCAAAAACATATCAATATCAGACAAAGTCATAGTACAAGAACTAATAGCTCCTTCAAATTCTTCATAAAAAGCAGCTGGATTTTTCCGCGGATCAGGCAAAGCAGCTTTAAGAGCCATAACATCCGCTCTACTCCAAGGAGTATAGACCCAATTATAAATAAAATATCCCTTCGCATCAGTTGAATCTTTATCGTCATTCGTGCCCGCACCCCTAGAAGGGACATACAAAGGTGCAGCTTCACGCATTGGTTTCCCATGAACTACAATATCCTTATCTGTCGCAGGATCGTCATCCTGTGGCACGGGGGTCCGAACTGTTTGTTCAGCTGTAGTAGCTGCCTTTTTCTCCTCTCGCAAACGGAATGCATCAGCTCGCAGTTTAACCACGCTCTAATTAAGTCAACCACCTGGGAAGGGAGAAAAAGACCGTCACTTAACTGTTTATGATCATTTTTTATATCAACTGGCTCTAATTCTTTGGAATGTTTCCTTAACCTTTCAATTACTTCTCCAGTAAACGACTCTGTAAAATATAACTGCTCTGCCTCCGGCCATTGCTGAACTTGCGCTATAAGATCTGGAGCAGAAGTGTCACCACGAGCTGCTTTTCGGGCAGTAGATCTAAGAGTGGCCACACGATCAGCCGTCATAAAAGAGCGAGTCTGTCGTTTAGTGTCTGATCCTGACTTTTCCTGACCTGAGAGAGAGATGTCATCATCAGAATCAATCTTGGGGGCAGAGGGAAAAGTATAAGGAGGCGGAGAGCGATCTAACAGAATTGAATCGTCCTGTGGTTTATTAAGTAGAGGATAAAGGGGGCGCCGGACAGGGTATTGGCCATTTACATTGTAAACGACGCTCCCTATCCTCTCCCTCTTTTATTTCCTTCATTTCTTTATTTTTCAGCTCCAGCGCTTTCGCATAGATATTTTTGCGCTGTTCTTTTTCTGCTAAAGCTTGCTCTCTTCTCACTCGTTCACGCACTTCTTTCTCCCACATTCGTACACAGTCAAACATATCTTGTCTACTTTTGCGCTTAAACATACATTGTTCCACATACTGAATTTTTCTAAGATCAAATGACCCATTTATAGGCCATCGCAACTCAGGATCCTTGCTGGTATATTTATTCCATAGTGCACTATAGATTATAGAAGAAATACCGTTTTTAATGTACATATCCCTATTTGGTGTCCCCTCCGGGGAGCCAGCTGATTCTGTTCTAGATCCATATTGGTACTCTCCAAGAAAGCAACACATTCTACAAAGTGTGCTTGAAACAGGCATGCCAAGAATATTGTAGCATATACAATATTATTCGCCAAGTGACACTTAACACAATGTGTGCCGTTCAAGTTTTCAAAGTTTAGAGAAAAATCTCCTCATTACCTGCCTATATAAATTGCAATTTATATATATCCAAACAAATCCAAGATTTTGGCCAAACAAACAAGAAGTGTTGCATCAAACGACCTTTCCAAGCAAAAGTCTCCAGCCTCCAACTGCCAAGTTCTGAATCGACCAAATGGTCTCTGTGCGATGAACGCCAGAAGGGATCTCAGTCGAGGACCGGCACCACCTGGAGGGTCAAATCGGGAAAATCGGAAAAGCACCTCGGCCTGCTAAGACACAGGTCTCCTCATGCAGTGATCATCCGTAGCGAGATTCCAATCCTCCGTCAAGACCACTCCGTCGGGCATCCGAGTCGCTGATGAGCCACACGTGACGGGCGCCAATTTGTAGAAGTAGACCTCACCAAGGCCTACCGGTGCTAGGGGTTCGCCCTTCTTTGCGCACTAGTCCTCAGACCAATAAATAGAGATTGGCACAGAAGCTGGAATATCAAAACAACAGTTTATTAAACCTCATGAGTGGAACTACATCTATACAAAACCCTCAGGCAGTGTATGAGGTAGCACAAGGAGCACAGAAACTGTGGGTCTTTTATACCCACTCAAGAGCTCGAAAGGAGGCGGTACAAGCACACACAAGAATAGCTATTCACATGTATGGACATACAGAAAATGCTCAGTCAACAAAGTAGCAGGAGAATGAAGTTGCTGACATCAGTTAGAGCAGCCTGACATTTACAGACTAAGACAGGTGCATGAGCAGCTACAGACTTTTCTGAGCATGTGCAGTGTTACAGGAGCTAACTATAGATAGTTATTCTAGTAAAGCACAAGGGTAGGCAGCATCGAAGACGGAAGGAGCACATGGCGAGCACATGGTCAACTAAAATGGCTGCCAAAAACAAAATGGCTTCAGCTCATGCTAACAGTGATCTCTGCCAAACTTCCACAAGACTACCAACTCACCTGTGAACTTTGGATTACCATCAAATTGTACAGCACTTCAAATTCAGTTCACCATCCTTACACATGTCTGTAAATAAAATCACATTCACACAACACTTGCCTCAGTCGTGATTTATACTTTGTCTGTGTCATGGCGATGATGATCTGATAAGGAACACTGTGCATGCAAACTACCACAGCAATGTGAACACCGTTATGTGAGTCATGGTAATGTGACACATATGAGGGAGACCACAACAAGAAAGGGTATGCTGTTCCTAACGAGTCCTACAGGTCTATGTGTGTAAAGAGAGCATATGAGTGCTAATGACGGTCGGAGAAAATCTTTTCTCCTTTCAGAAAAAGACCCTCACACACCCAGCCAGCTAGGTGTCTTGCTTCATCACTGGGTCTGCTCCTTATTGGGTCGGCGCTGCAATACCCGATCGGCGCCCGTGATGGGGCCTTCTTGGCGGAGTTCTTTCTTCTTAGCCGTTGGGTGCGGTGCGTGTAAGGGCCCTCGTGAGTGTAGATGTGTAGATGTGTAATGTGTGAAATGTAAAACAGGAATTAGTGATCCACCCAAACTATTTTAATGACTGTGGTCACTATCCTGATTAAAAACCAAAGCGCGCACACGCCTGCTCTAAGGTTGCAGGGTTGTGCGCTAAAACTCAGGCCAACATGTTTCTTGCCTAGTGTCAGATTGACGGCAATTCTTCAGGACCTATTATTGATCATTCTACACTTTATGGTTGGTGGTCTGTTAATTACACAGATAAATGACCACCCTTACAGCACCCTAAAAAGTGGTACCTGTCGATCAACAACAATGCCCAGCATGGGTCAGCTCAATGCATCAAGGTGTCGCGGCAGGTGAAGACACTGCAAGGTTCAGTGTCGCTGTTCGATCCAGCAGAGTGAGGGTAGGTCGACCGTGATCGGACGGATCGAACAGCGACACTGAACCTTGCAGTGTCTTCACCTGCCGCGACACCTTGATGCATTGAGCTGACCCATGCTGGGCATTGTTGTTGATCGACAAGTACCACTTTTTAGGGTGCTGTAAGGGTGGTCATTTATCTGTGTAATTAACAGACCACCAACCATAAAGTGTAGAATGATCAATAATAGGTCCTGAAGAATTGCCGTCAATCTGACACTAGGCAAGAAACATGTTGGCCTGAGTTTTAGCGCACAACCCTGCAACCTTAGGGCAGGCGTGTGCGCTGCTTTTGGTTTTTAATCAGGATAGTGACCACAGTCATTAAAATAGTTTTGAGTGGATCACTAATTCCTGTTTTATATTTCACACATTACACATCGACACATCTACACTCACGAGGGCCCTTACACGCACCGCACCCAACGGCTAAGAAAAAAGATCTCCGCCAAGAAGGCCCCATCACGGGTGCCGATCGGGTATTGCAGCGCCGACCCGATAAGGAGCAGACCCAGTGATGAAGCAAGACACCTAGCTGGCTGGGTGTGTGAGGGTCTTTTTCTGAAAGGAGAAAAGATTTTCTCCGACCGTCATTAGCACTCATATGCTCTCTTTACACACATAGACCTGTAGGACTCGTTAGGAACAGCATACCCTTTCTTGTTGTGGTTTCCGTGGGCCTGTATGCTGGACCTATTAATTGGCCCTTAGTCCCCCCCAGTTGTCTCACATATGAGGGAGACACACCACTAGGGCAACACAAGACATACTCACATTGTCCAGCTAACTCATCCTCATAAGTGATGTCAACAGGAAATACAGTGGAATGCACATACACCACACCCATCCTGGGTCAGTGGCAAGCATTCCACAGGTACAGGATGCTAATGACTGTCTGATGTGTAGATACACACGGAGCACATCCCAAAGTGAAGCACAGGTTTATTAAAGATTCACAACGTGAAAATTCCGCAACTGATGCAAGTTAACCTCACGTAACAGTGAGCAAACATTAAACAAGTTGTAAACAAGGAAAGTCCAGGGGTGTGTGGCACATCATTGGTTGGGACAACGACTACTTGCACTCTGGAACAAGGATCTGGGTTTTGGGGTTCAGACCTCACCATACAGCAGCCAAAGTACCCTGTGAAGGACAGACAGAAAACACAATCAAAAACCTTGAATTGCAGCATACAACAACAATATACATGCCCACAAATGTAACAAAACTACGTACACACAACATATCAATCAGCTAAACACTGTTTGGGAGTACAGACTACCTGAAAGGACACATCACAGCAATCATCCTGACAAGTAGCACACAGTCACACTCAAGCAGCACAAGTGCACCACCAACAGATATCAGGCAAACACAATACTTTGAAGACACATCAGTGTATACTCACATTCATGTAAAGAAGTTGAGGATCAGCTGGCTACGAACATCATCCTCACCCTCATCATCATTGGCATCATGCCCCAGGGCAGGATCCTCCACGGCTGGTGGAGGTTGGTAATCGTCATCTTGGATGAGAGGCAACTTCTTCATCACTGCCAGGTTGTGTAGCATGCAGCACACTATGATGATTCTGCATACCTTAGCAGGTGCATATGGGAGGGCCCCTCCTGTCGTGTCCAGGCAGCGGAATCTGCTTTTCAGGAGTACAAATGTCCGCTCGATCACTCTCCTGCTCCGACCATGTGCCTCATTGTAGTGCATCTCCGCCGGTGTCACAGGGTTCCTGAGGGGTGTGAGCAACCACGGCATGTTGGGGTATCCGGAGTCACCTACATAAAGACAATAGCACATTAGATGAGTCTTAAAAGAGGGTGTAAATAAACTTTAGCAAAATCACACAATAGTAAACAGTCAGTACACACCGACAAGCCAGGCACGCTGGTGCTGCATCTGTGACATAATCATTGGGATGCGACTACTCCGCATGATGTAAGCGTCTTGCGCTGAAGCTGGGAAACGTGCACAAACATGTGAAATGGTCATGTCGGCCAGACATACCACCAGAGCATTGATTGAGTGGAAATGTTTCCTATTCCGGTATGTCTGCTCATGTGCCTGTGGTGGTACAAAAGCCACATGTGTCCCATCAATGGAGCCAATGACATGTGGCATCCTTCCCAGGGCATAGAAGTCACCCTTGATGTCAGAGAGTCGTTGTGGTGTTGGGAAATGGATGTAGTGGTTGAGGAAATGCAACATCGCCTCCAACACATCTCATAGCACACGGCTGAACATGGTCTGTGACATCCCACCAGCAGTAGCAACTGTGTGTTGGAAGGTACCGGTGGCAAAGAAGTGTAGGGTTGCCATCACCTTCACCTTGGGGGTCAGCGCAGTAGGGTATGTCCGGCCAGGTTGCAAGTGTGGTGCCAACTGCTCCGCCAATTCTTAAATCAGTGGCCTAGTGAAGCGGTACCGTCGCATGCAGTCACGTCCAACCATGGTGGCAAGGTCAGGGAACGGTCTGTGGACAGCTGGTCTCCTGCAGTACATAGATGAGCAAAGACAGTTTGTCAGTTCCCCTATCTAGGTGCCAGTGTACATGCTAAATAGCACATGAAACAACAGGACACAAAGACATGATGTATGTGCTGTAGTGTATGTGCACACATGTCAGATACATGCCCATCATCTGAAATCTCAGCTCTACAGGTCCACACAACAAGCTCCATGTTGTGCTGTGACCAATCTATGGGCTCTGCCACAGTACATCAGTATGAGTGTCACATACCAGACACACACCACAGTCACTAGTGAGGACAGATGTCTACCACACATCACAGGTTTTTGACAGACACACACAGGGACCTTGTGTCGCCACAAGGACACCATCATGATATACCATCTCATATAGACACCACAACGGACACATGACACACACATGAAGTGCCACAACGTTTTTTTGCATCTCACACATGGTGTCTGTGACACACAGATGCCACATCAACTCTAAGGGTGGGCGTAGTTCGCGAAGTAATGCTTCGCGAAGCTACGCAAAGTGCAGTTCGCGCTACGCAAGCTTCGCGTAGCACTACGCGAACTGCGTAGCGCACTGTTCGCAATGATTGCACAGTGCCGGATGCTTGTCCGCACTGTGCAATCATTGAAAACGGCAACTTGCACAGTGCGAGCTGCTCTTACTGCCGCTCGAGTAGATTTTTACTCGAGCGGCAGCTTTCTCAACGCGGACTGGTAGTTTCTCATCGCGAGCGGTCGCAAGCATACGCGACCACTCGCAATGAGAAACCTGACCTCCCGCGTTGAGAATCTCGCCGGGAGGTTTATTTTCACGCTCGCGATCGGCAACTTGATGTTGCTGATCGCGAACGAGAAAAAGTCTCGCCGGGATGTCATTTTGCTTGCTCGCGGTCGCCAACTTGACGTTGAGGACCGCGAGCAAGCAAAAAATGACCGCGGCACTACGCTACGCTACGCTACGCGTGTTCGCACTGTGCTACGTGCAATTCGCGTTGTGCGAAGTAGCGCAAACTTCGCAAACTACGCGAGCGTAGCGTAGCACTTCGCCCAGGGTTAATCAACTCACATTGACAATACACATGGATGTGGTGAGTGACCGTTTGACATTGAGCACATGAAATCAGAGTAATCTCCGTAGCTAAATGCACACATACTGTGGATGAACATCACAATTGTGGCACTGGGACACCCTGTGACACACATCCCATTCCACCTAAGAGTCAGGGTGTATGTCACATGTCATACACAATGTACCCCGGGAACTGTGTACATGCCTCATGCCCTGAACTGTACAGTCGTCAATCACAGTGGTTATGTGTCCAACACACAAAGGTATCTGTCCCCATGACACCTTGCCCTGCCTGGGAGTGGGTGCCACTAAGTGACACATACCAAATCACATGTTTACCCACATATGCACACACAGGTAATGCAGCCTGACATGCCCCTTGATATACTGTGTCACAGGCTGTATTGTTGTTGGTGTGCCCATGTGTCCATGGAAAGCTATTGTGGGTGGAATACTTAGCACATTGCCTGCAATGGTGACTGACGCGGGTGACCAATTCAAAAGACGCGTCGTACACCTAGGGAACGAGGCGAGCGCACGCCTTGCACACACGCCTTGCACATTGCCTGCAATAGTGACTGACGCGGGTGACCAATTCAAAAGACGCGTCGGACACCTAGGGAACGAGGTGAGCGCACGCCTTGCATACACGCCTTGCACATTGCCTGCAATGGGGACTGACGCGGGTGACCAATTCATAAGACGCGTCGGACACCTAGGGAACGAGGCGAGCGCACGCCTTGCACACACGCCTTGCACATTGCCTGCAATGGTGACTGATGCGGGTGACCAATTCAAAAGACGCGTCGGACACCTAGGGAACGAGGCGAGCGCACGCCTTGCACACACGCCTTGCACATTGCCTGCAATGGTGACGGACGCGGGTGACCAATTCAAAAGACGCGTCAGACACCTAGGGAACGAGGCGAGCGCACGCCTTGCACACACGCCTTGCACATTGCCTGCAATGGGGACTGACGCGGGTGACCAATTCAAAAGACGCGTTGGACACCTAGGGAACGAGGCGAGCGCACGCCTTGCACATTGACTGCAATGGGGACTGACGCGGATTTGGCCCTTGTACGATTCGTGTTCTGAAAAAATCAGTTGGCTCCCTACAACAATGTATCAGACTCGTTGGTATAATGGGTTTGAAATATTTGAACGATGCAGAAGGCGTGTACGAGCCGTGCAATGCAATGGATTGGCCAGATTCATAGGATGCAAACGTGTTGGACCTATCGCTTTGGACGTATGGGACAGAATCTGCCTCTGCAGCACAGATATAAGGCTGTCTGTTCCCCTGAGAGCTCACTTGCCTGCACTACATGCTCCAGATTGACATCTCTGCTACCACTGCTGCTGTCTCTGCAACCTCTGGCTCCAAGAATGGCACGCACTGTGGAGAGGGCCCCATCCTTCACAGAGGAGGAGAACAAGGCCCTGCTGGACAGCCTCCTTCCACAGTACAGCAAGCTGTATGGGACACCAGGGGAGCAGGTGAGTGTGCAGTCCACATCCCTTTTTCATTGTGCATGTTGTCTGACTGGCACTAATGGCATTGTGTACACCAGTGGCTAGCATGCTCACTGAGTAGTTGTTACCCCCAAAGTGTGTATGTACCTGTAGTGGACAGGTACTGTGCATGAAAAGTGCATTTTGACACAGTTATTATACTCAGGCAATATTTCAATTTTGTAAATGCAGGACAACTGTCAATCACCATAGTTGCACTACCTGTGTACATCATATGCCCTTGTGATGAAGACATGTATATCCAACTGTGTGTTGCACAAACACGTTGCATGTCTGGTAATGGACTTTTATCCTTGTCATCCTCACAGGTTGATGCCCATCAGAAGCAGGAGATATGGCTGACCATTGCCTGGGCTGTTCGATCTGTGGGGGTCTACAGACGCTGCATCCGCAACTGCCAGAAGAGGTGGCAGGACCTTCGTGGCTGGACCCGGAGGATCGCCAGAGTCCAGCTGAAGCTGTCGCCTCCTCGCAGAAGGGGCGGACGACGGACACTGACCCCCCACATGCACCGGAATCTGGCGGTGGTCTTCCCTGACCTGGATGGGCAGTTAAAGGCCAGACAGCAGCAAGGAGGGGGTAAGTGCATGCCTTTTCTGTGAACTATGTCTCACATGTTCTTTGCACTCCTTCATCCTGGTTACACTACCACAGATCTCCTGTCTGCTTGAACAGGAGTCATGTTCCTAAATTAGTTCATGGCCCATCCTCATCTGATACACAGGTGTGGCCCTTTCAGTCTGTGACTTGTGTCACTTGTGTTGTGTGTCCCTGCTGTTGTCCAAAATTAAGGTTGTAAACAGCATCTGCTACCGGTGCATTGTTTTGTCCTCATGAGTGAGGCAATTGATTGCCATGTGTCTGCACATTGCCAGAAATCAGACATGTACTCTATGTGGGCAAATGATATGTGTTCCAATTGATGCTTTCGCTCACCATATTTGTCTGGGGTATTTACCACACAGCCATGCAGCAGGTAAGACAATGTTGGGGCCTCATAATAATGTACATTATGTGTGTCACACATGCATGAGCACATGCCTAGTGTTCAGGGTAATCCCATGTTGCACATGGAACTGGACAGGTATGCCTACTCCAGACATGTGGAACACTCTGTGCTCCTACTCCTGTGTGTCAGCCTACATTTAGTTCATTGTGAAATATGCAATATGGTGCCTGCCTCGGTGTCATTCTGGAGTGGCCTAGCTTCTTAGACTCCTGTGGTGTTGAGCATTTTGGTTTTGGCAGCTAGCTGAGGTGTGGCTAATGGATCATCACAATGGGGAAAAACATAGGTGTGTGATCACTTGACGGTGCATTTTGATGTATTATACATAATAGTTCAGGCAGCCTCAATTCATTCTCATCAGACTGTGATGTTATCATGTTCACAGATTGGTGCTTGCAGTCACTCAACTGTCGCATTTGTATTACGTGGGATCATCATATGCCTTAAGATGTGTGTAGCAGTAGTGGAACATGTGCACTTGACAGCTGCAGGGCTTACATTCCACAAAATGATAATGATTGTGACACAGTGAAGACTTTTTTATTTATGGATACACTGCCCCTGTGACTTTATCCAGTGATGACTGATTATCCAGACTGGCCCGTAGCATGGTATCCCACATGCTAATGTGTATCCTGCCGTTATGTCAGTTGTACAGCATACACTCTATTGTGAAATTGACCATCAAGACATGGGCACATCATGGTGTCTTGTGAAGGAATCATATCCATTTTACTGACAATGAGTTTGGCCATCCCTTATCCTGACACATGTACTGAGTCAGTGGCAGGAGATGGGATATGTGTGCACTGACACATTCCATTCACAATTTAAGATGTTCTGAGATATGTCTATGTGGTGCATGTGTGCACATATAAGTAGTGGCATAGTACATGCACCAGACAGATGGGTCCATGGAGGGGAAGTGTATGAGTGGCATGGTTGACTGGCAGAATGACAGGTGTCTTTTTCAATATGTGCCAGCACTTCTAGCAATATTTAGCAAATGCGGCAAATGCGTCATCTGTAATGTGCTGTAATGACTGAGATGTCTCAGGTGAAACAGGTGACTGATGTGTATCTGTTTATCCTGATTGTTTGCAGAAACATCTTCGGCTACTGGAGGAGACAGCTCCACGGACCAAGAGGATCCGCAGAGCCAGACTGGGTCTGCTGGAGAGGAGTTGGAGGGACCCAGTGGCACAGAGGGTGAGGGGAGCCACACTGAGGAGACCTCAGCTACAACCACCTCGGCTGAGGAACACAGCATCTCCAGTGAGGACTCCCTTGTGGAGGCGGGTGTTAGCAGACCCCACACAACACCAAGCGAGTCTGTCCCCGCCACCACCACCATCTCCACCCTCCCATCTGCTCCCAGAGGTCTGTGGAGGCCCCGTGTAAGGGAGCATGTCTCCTTTGTGCCAGGCACCACACCCCCTGCCCCTGTCTCCCCTGCTGCCCTGAGTGTCGAGTCTGTGGACTTGCTGAAGCAGCTCCATGCAGGGCAGATAGCAATGCTGAGTGTCCTCCATTCCCACACCAGTCTGTTGACACAACTGGTGTCCTTCATGGAGGGCATCTCATCAAACATGTCTGCCCTACATCGGACTATTCAGGCCATGGCCTCCACACAGACATCAGCAGTGTCCCTCCTCCAACAGGCACTCATCCCTCCTATCTCTGCCACATCCACAATCCCCATTGCCCTACCTGTCCAACGCACACACACACCAGCACCGGCACGCACCACAACAGACACAAGCAGCACACAGCCACGCAAGCCAAAATCCAGAGCCACAGGCACGCACACTCTGGGGACTGATGGCACACACACAGGGGATGGGTCACAGACGCACAAACAGACATCCACCAGCACTCCGCAGTCCTCAGCTGCCTCTCCCTCCAAAACCCCTTCCCTTGCCTCACCTGCAACCCCCCCTTTCCAGCAGCTCTTCCTCTGTGACCTTGGCCTCTTCCCAACCGATCCATCTGCTCCGACTCACAAGGGGAAGAGGAAGTCACCACACACAGGGGGGAGTTCCCCTGCCACACGGACACCCTCCCCCAGGCGCACAGACACTGAGGCCCCCATCCGCAAGTCCCCCCGGACTAGGAAGAGCAAGACCCCACCACGATCCCGCAGCTCCACCACACAGTCTCCGTCCTGCAGCCCCCAGGCCACCAGTCCACAGGTCCCCCAGCCACACCCTGCCCCTGGTTCACCCACACACTGATACCGCATCACCAAAATGATTAGGCCCTCCCCCTACCACATGCACTTCCACCCCCACCTCACACGCTCAGCCTGTTCCTGCCACTGGTGTGGAGTCTGTGTCTCCCCCCTCTGTCCTGCCCACCTCACCTGGACCCCATGACACGACTTTGGAGTTTGGCACTGCAGTGGAGAGCTCATCCACCCCGTCTGACTTTGGCACTTCAGTGGAGACCACGTCCACACCATCTGACCTGCCCACTGCTGTGGTGCCGGCAACCACCCCATCTGACTTCATCCCTGCAGTTGTGACGGTGCCCACTGTGTCAGACACCTCCACTGCAGTTGCCAGTGACACTCCAGCACCCACCACCCCTCCCCTGCCCCATTCTGCTGTCCCCTGATCCTGTCCCTGCGGTGCCTGGCCTGCCCCATGTATGCCCCTCCAAGGGGAGATGTCCCCTGGTCGTAGCAGTGCAGGCAAGCAATGGGTGACAACTTGTCACATGTCACCCTGGTTGAATTGAGAAATGGACTGGCCATTGGCCTTTTGACATTGTGGACTCGAATTACCAGTTTTGAGGAGTTTTATTTTTAATAAAGCAAATTGTTGTTATCCATTGTTGTTGCATCTAATGTACATGATGTTGATGATGAGTATCATGGACTTGATGTTGTACTTGTGTTTTAAAGGTACAACAGGATGATTTGTTGATGTGATGGACTCCATGTGGTCCATGGGATATGTGTACTTTTCTGCTATGTATCCATGACATCCTTTGCTGCAATTACAGGGTGTAATGATTGCAAAATGTTGTAACCAGGATTATCTCTTTGGGTTTGCTACTTCACATCTTTGGCATACACTGTTGCACATATGTTGTACTTACATTTGGGCACATGGTGAGATTCCCTGACTGGGCCCATCTACACTGGACAGGCAGGTTTGTGCATCCATGGTACACAAGTCATCTGTGTCATCAGTGCAACTATCTCTACATGTGTATTGCGTATGTGCAGATGACTGAAGGGACACTCCCGTACACATGTAGCTGTGACCAGAGCTTTCATTGTGTTGTAATTGTTGGCTCACTGTGCAAGTGGTGTGCTGGCATGACAGGACCCTGCACAAACAACGTTTTTCACAGCTGACATTCCCCAGGAGTGGAGACCCTCATGGCATTGTGTCATTCCATGTCATTGCCTGTGCACATGGTGTGTGTTGTGTGAGCATGTCTGTGTGTGTTCCCTTCCCTTTTTTCGACTCAGCCTGTGTTCCATGCAGATGTTCCTGTTATGTGCACTTGCTGAGTTGTCCTGTGTTCATCAGACTTCTTTTCCCTGGGTTTACTGGGATGTAGGTGCATGGCAGACTACTGGTCATTAGGTTGTCATCCCTGGCTGTTTTAGTTGTAATTTCAGGGGATGTTGTCAAACGCACATGGGACACATTCAGGATTCCCATTGGCACTTATGTGTTTCCAACATCATGTTGTTTTCCCTATGTGGTATCTGTCAGTGTGAGGCTCACTCGTATGTGTGTGTGACTACTCCCACTCATCAGGGTCATTGCTGCAATGTTGGAAGGTGTCAACATGTGTTCTTTGTGGGTCTCCTTTGGTTCCTCATTGGTGTAGGTGTGTGGCATGGTTCCCAATGAATCGTGTTGTCTTCACATTATGCCCATGTTCCGCATACTGTGCAGTGTGGCAGACATTCACAGGTGTTGTTGACAGGCCATGTGTGTTGATTTTTGTGTACCTTAGATCCCCCACCACCCCTGGGATTGTAATGGGTGCTTGAGCAATGTCAACAGTCCCTGTGTGCCTAGCTGATGCACATTGTTGCAGATCAGGGTGTGTGGTGTTGAGGGTGGCCACATGTGAGTTGTTTCATGTCTAGGCCCCTACCTACATTTTGCACATTGGTTGCAGGACATGGCCAGTGATTTGTGTTTATGGAGGTGTGATGTGAGTTTGTTGTTCTGGACACATGACCCAGTATGCACAGCTGACTGTGCTCCACAGTATAGGCAAAACAGACCTTTGTCATCACAGTGGGATTGGCGTACAGGCTACTGTCACCACAAATTAGGGTACTAGAGGGTAGTGCTGTAGTGGGTCTGTCTCTTGCTGTGTTGGTTGCTGTTCCACCCAGCTTGTGTCACATGAATACGTTGCTAAAACACGCATCTGACAATGTATGCTTGACCACAAAGGGGTGCCCAGTTCATTAGTTACTTTTTGTATGGCACTGTGGACACATCGGTGTGATTGGAGTTCATCCCACCGTCATGTGTTGTGTACTAGCCGGGGGACACTGAGACACACACACGTGTTGTGTATGATATGCAGTGTGGGTCTGCCTGTCTGTGTTTGTGCATCTGCACCTCTGCATTGGTATTGCTTTTGTGTTCCATTGTGTGGATGTAGTTTGGAGGTTTTTCCCTAATGTCCATGCATCTTGTAGCTCATCATCCTGCACATTGCTCATGTTTGGTATGTCCCATTGCTGCCATGGTATGTGACTTTGTCACCTAACATCGACAGTCTCCACAGGATTCCTCAGTTTGTGTGTCTGTTCATAGAGATATGTGTGTATGCATCATGATGCTCACTTTTCACATAGTCTAATTGGACACTGTGGGCATTGTCAGGGCTCATGGCCAATGCTTGTCTGCACATGGCAGAGGGAGTTCTTGTGATACACAGCAATCTTTGCCTCTCAAATCTATGTTTGTATGTGACACAACCACCACATTTCCACTACAATTGTTGTGGATTTGGGACCAGTCTGCACAAATGCTGGTCTGGTGATGCTGCTATTATTTTGTCCACACTCACCTACTGGTCACTGTAGTGATGTGGGCTTTGGAACCCATTATCACAATGTTCCTGAGATGCTGGAGTTTTGAACCCCACAGTCATCTTTTGGGCACACATGTGATGGGAGTCACATTGTATGTCTCTATCAGAATCAGTGTTGTGGGCATTTGGCACACACATACATAGAATCTTGCAAAGATGGTAGGGGTGGGGGTTTGCTTAGTCACCCTATGCGTGTGAATGCTGGTGGTGCAGGGCATCCAGCCCCCTATGAGTGGGGATGTTAGTGGTGCAGGGCATCCAGCCCCCTATGAGTGGGGATGGTAGTGGTGCAGGGCATCCAGCCCCTATGAGTGGGGATGGTAGTGATGCAGGGCATCCAGCCCCCTATGAGTGGGGATAGTAGTGGTGCAGGGCATCCAGCCCCCTATGAGTGGGGGTACTGGTATTGATGGGCATCCAGCCCCCTATGAGTGGGGATGGTAGTGGTGCAGGGCATCCAGCCCCCTATGAGTGGGGATGGTAGTGGTGCAGGGCATCCAGCCCCCTATGAGTGGGGGGTACTGGTATTGATGGGCATCCAGCCCCTATGAGTGGGGATGGTAGTGGTGCAGGGCATCCAGCCCCCTATGAGTGGGGATGGTAGTGGTGCAGGGCATCCAGCCCCCTATGAGTGGGGATGGTAGTGGTATTGATGGGCATCCAGCCCCCTATAAGTGGGGATGCTAGTGGTGCAGGGCATCCAGCCCCCTATGAGTGGGGATGGTAGTGGTGCAGGGCATCCAGCCCCCTATGAGTGGGGATGGTAGTGGTGCAGGGCATCCAGCCCCCTATGAGTGGGGGGTACTGGTATTGATGGGCATCCAGCCCCCTATGAGTGGGGATGGTAGTGGTGCAGGGCATCCAGCCCCCTATGAGTGGGGATGGTAGTGGTGCAGGGCATCCAGCCCCCTATGAGTGGGGATGGTAGTGGTATTGATGGGCATCCAGCCCCCTATAAGTGGGGATGGTAGTGGTGCAGGGCATCCAGCCCCTTATGAGTGGGGATGGTAGTGGTGCAGGGCATCCAGCCCCCTATGAGTGGGGATGGTAGTGGTGCAGGGCATCCAGCCCCTATGAGTGGGGGTACTGGTATCAATGGGCATCCAGCCCCCTATGAGTGGGGATGGTAGTGGTGCAGGGCATCCAGCCCCTATGAGTGGGGATGGTAGTGGTGCAGGGCATCCAGCCCCCAATGAGTGGGGATGGTAGTGGTGCAGGGCATCCAGCCCCCTATGAGTGGGGGTACTGGTATTGATGGGCATCCAGCCCCTATGAGTGGGGATGGTAGTGGTGCAGGGCATCCAGCCCCTATGAGTGGGGATGGTAGTGGTGCAGGGCATCCAGCCCCCTATGAGTGGGGATGGTAGTGGTATTGATGGGCATCCAGCCCTCTATAAGTGGGGATGGTAGTGGTGCAGGGCATCCAGCCCCCTATGAGTGGGGATGGTAGTGGTGCAGGGCATCCAGCCCCCTATGAGTGGGGGGTACTGGTATTGATGGGCATCCAGCCCCCTATGAGTGGGGGGTACTGGTATTGATGGGCATCCAGCCCCCTATGAGTGGGGATGGTAGTGGTGCAGGGCATCCAGCCCCCTATGAGTGGGGATGGTGGTGGTGCAGGGCATCCAGCCCCCTATGAGTGGGGATGGTAGTGGTGCAGGGCATCCAGCCCCCTATGAGTGGGGGTACTGGTATTGATGGGCATCCAGCCCCTATGAGTGGGGATGGTAGTGGTGCAGGGCATCCAGCCCCCTATGAGTGGGGGTACTGGTATTGATGGGCATCCAGCCCCCTATGAGTGGGGATGGTAGTGGTGCAGGGCATCCAGCCCCCTATGAGTGGGGATGGTAGTGGTGCAGGGCATCCAGCCCCCTATGAGTGGGGATGGTAGTGGTATTGATGGGCATCCAGCCCCTATGAGTGGGGATGGTAGTGGTGCAGGGCATCCAGCCCCTTATGAGTGGGGATGGTAGTGGTGCAGGGCATCCAGCCCCCTATGAGTGGGGATGGTAGTGGTGCAGGGCATCCAGCCCCCTATGAGTGGGGGTACTGGTATCAATGGGCATCCAGCCCCTATGAGTGGGGATGGTAGTGGTGCAGGGCATCCAGCCCCTATGAGTGGGGATGGTAGTGGTGCAGGGCATCCAGCCCCCAATGAGTGGGGATGGTAGTGGTGCAGGGCATCCAGCCCCCTATGAGTGGGGGTACTGGTATTGATGGGCATCCAGCCCCTATGAGTGGGGATGGTAGTGGTGCAGGGCATCCAGCCCCCTATGAGTGGGGATGGTAGTGGTGCAGGGCATCCAGCCCCCTATGAGTGGGGATGGTAGTGGTATTGATGGGCATCCAGCCCCCTATAAGTGGGGATGGTAGTGGTGCAGGGCATCCAGCCCCCTATGAGTGGGGATGGTAGTGGTGCAGGGCATCCAGCCCCTATGAGTGGGGGTACTGGTATTGATGGGCATCCAGCCCCCTATGAGTGGGGGGTACTGGTATTGATGGGCATCCAGCCCCCTATGAGTGGGGATGGTAGTGGTGCAGGGCATCCAGCCCCTATGAGTGGGGATGGTGGTGGTGCAGGGCATCCAGCCCCCTATGAGTGGGGATGGTAGTGGTGCAGGGCATCCAGCCCCCTATGAGTGGGGGTACTGGTATTGATGGGCATCCAGCCCCCTATGAGTGGGGATGGTAGTGGTGCAGGGCATCCAGCCCCCTATGAGTGGGGGGTACTGGTATTGATGGGCATCCAGCCCCCTATGAGTGGGGATGTTAGTAGTGCTGGGCACCCCCCCTAGGTGTGGGCAATGCTGGTGGTGTGGACCATGCTACCCCTGTGGTTTTGCTTTTGCTGGTGGAAGGCATGTCCCCCCTATGTGTGTGTAGCATTTCGCGTGTTCGTGACATTTGTTTGTGTGGGTGTCTGACTTACCGTCTGCGATGTACGCGTCTGTTCATGATCCGGTCATAGATATACAGTACTGGGATGACCTGCACGATGGGATTCATCATTGGTTCGTCTCGTACTTGCTGATTGTTGCTCCGTCTTGTACACGTTGTGAGTTGGTCCGTTTCGCAGCAGTGGATCGTGTTGTGGCGCGAATCGGACCTGCTATTCATCTCTCCCGGATGCTGTGACGTGCTGCTAGTGGCGACCCGTTCGGCGCGTAGGATTTGGGCATCGTACTTGTCCGGCCGGAAACTATTGTGGAAACTTCTTCCGGACGACTTGGATGGGCGTTTGGATATGCGGCTCGTACGGGAAATGTTGCTGGGATCGAAGCCTACGTGTCGTTCGGAATTGTGGCACTTTTGCGCATCGTACTTCATCGCCCTGACGGACCGGCTTCCAGTACGAGTCGGTCGCAAGGTAAGGCTACGGACAGCACTCGGAGGGCTGTCCGAGCGAGATCGGAATCAGCCCCTTGGTGTCAATATCAGTGATGGTGGCCAGCAAGGGTCGGAAAACCACCAAGTCTGTGATTGCTTTTTTTAAAAATGTTTTTTTTTTTTAAACAACCATATTTCCTTAAAGGAACCTGGGCTGCTGTAAAAAAGATCTCTTTTTAAAAAAGATTCTTTGAGAGTTTGCAGTGGTCCCCTGTATAACTGCTTATTCCCCATGAAAAGTTCTCCACAATTCATAAAGATGAAGGTGTCAAAAGTGGACTCCTTAACTTTTACAAATTTAAAGAGTTTTATATAGTGCTGGCAAGACCCGGGGTATCAGAGCGCTTTATAGACATGATCAAAACAATGTTAAGGAAACATAAGTTGCAGAAATCACAGACTTGTTGAGCTTTGGGTTACATAAGTTCTGGAGAGAAGCAAGCCTACAGTAAATAGTAAGCTACGTGATAGGGGCCGGAGGGTTGAGGGGTCGATTGAAGAGAAGATCTTTTAATTGTATCTTGAACCTAATATAGGAGGGCTTCATCCTGATCTGGACTGGGATTTTAGGGGTGTTGCCCGAAAAGAAGGGGGCAAGGGCATTTTCTTTGTGTTTTTTTGGTGGGATGAGCAGAAGAGTGTTGCTGCTTCTAAGATTTCTTGTCTGACCTGCCTCTGATAGCTTGGACGCAAGGTAGTCTGGTTTCCTGGTGTGGATGACTTTGTGTGTGAGGCAGGCTGTTTTGGAGCTGCAGCAGGCTTCGATTGGGAGTCACTTGAGATTTTTTAGGGAGGGGTAGATGTGATTGTGTCTTTTTATTCCGGTGACCATCCTTGCTGCTGAATTTAGTGTGGCTCCTAAGGGGGCTAGGTGTGACTTTGCGGTGCAGTGAGGGTGGCGTTCCCGTAGTCAAGTTTAGACAGCACCATCGCTTGTATGGTGGTTTTTAGATGGTTCGGTGGAGGAAGGGTTTGATTTTATGTAAGAGTTATAGGTTGTAGAATACACTTCTTGCTGTGTTCTTTATGTGTTGGTTCATGCTCAGATTTGAGGTCAGGGTGATCCCAGAGATTTGACAGATTCAGATAGCGTCAATTTGCATTTCAGAGCGTCAATGGTTTTTAGCCACTTTTGGACCTGTGTTGTCTGTCCATTTTTGGATAGGAGTAGGGGTTCCATCTTATCTTGGTTGAGTTTCAGGTGGTTGTGAGAGAGCCCATTTTGGACTTTTTTGAGAGTTGAGTTTAGTCATTGTATGTCTTCTAGTGAGGAAACTTCTATGTAGAGTGGGTGTCGTCTGCATGTGGTAGAGGATGTTTGCTTGTTTCAGTATAGCAGTGAGGGGTTCCATGTAAATATTGAAGCGAGTAGGTGAGAGGACTGCGGCTTGGGGGACACCCCTGGTTTTGCTGGATGTGTCAGAGGTTGAGTTGTTTATTTTTATTTGTTGGGAGCAATTATGAAGATATGAGGTGAACCATTTCATCAAAACCAGGCTGTTCGCTCCAATCCACTTTTGAGGGTATTCTAGAAGCATCTTGTGATCAACCTTGTCAAAGGCCGCTGATAGATCAAGGAGGATGAGTAGGCAGCATTTATTGGAATCCAGTGACTTTTGATTGTCATCTGCTTAGGTAAGTAGGGCTGTTTCCGTGCTACATCCTTTTCTAAAACCTGATTGGAATGAGTCAAGAAGGTTGTTCCAGTCGATGTGCTGGTTGAGCTGGGAGAGAAAGCATTTCTCAAGTATTTTAGTCAGGAAGGGAAGGTTAGAGATGGGCCTGAAGTTGTTGAGGTCATCTGGGTCAGCACCTGGTTTCTTTAGCAAAGGAGTGACTTATCCTAGTTTGAGGCAGTCTGGCATTGATCCATTGTTCAGGGAGCTGTTTGTTATGTTCGCCCAGAGAGATGCTTGTGTGTGGTTGTGGTTCTTCACTAGGGAGGCCAGAAAAGGATCTGCTAGATGGGCTTTGAATTCGTGATCATCTTTGATATGTCCTCCTCTGTGAGTAAGTTGAACGTCCTCTACCTCTTGAGAGTTGAGCGGGATCCTGGGTATATATTGGGAGTTCAGTGAGCGCGAAGGTGGGTTGATTTCATTTATTCTGAGGGGGCAGATTCCAGTGGGAGGCAGAGTGTGGGGGTCTAAGGAGAGTTCGATCTGCGTGATTTTGTCATTGAAGAATTTTGTGAATTTGTCATATTGTTCTTTGGAGACTTGGGGATTAGGTTTAGCTGGTTTTGAAGTTTGCTGTTTAATGATATTGAAAAGTTCTGTGGGGCATTTTTTTGCTTCCTCTAGTGCTCTGTGGAAGAATCACCTGTAAATTGGAGGAGGGGTACATTTGGGTAGGAGTCAGGTTGTAGGTTGTAGCTAAGGCTGTTGCTTCTCTCTGAGACATCCCGGGGTCTGTCTTTTCGGCCTGTGTGCTCCGTTGTTGAGAGGAGTTGTGTTCCAACTAAGATGCTGGATCTTAACATTTGGGGGAGTTGTCTTGAGGTGTAGGAGGAGGGAAGATTTGAGGATCCTCAGGATATTGCTGATGCCCTGTGTTACTTTGTTGAGTTGATTATCCAAGTGGGTAATTCGTTCCTTTAGATCTGTCATGGGCATAGGGTTAGGCGAGGAATAGTTGAGGTGTGTGTCTTCATGTGCATGGGATTCTGGATATGAAGGGTTTAAGTCAGAGAGAGCAGGGGTAGGGTGCCACATGTTTCTACCCAGGTTTAGTCAGGTTCAGAGTAGGGCTTGAGCTTCATCGAGTCCCATGTAATGAGAGGCTGTCGTGGAAACCTGTGTGTAGGCGCCTCTAGGTCTGAGTTCCTCAGGCATGGGAAGGAGAGGGAGGGGGTGGGTAAGGTCAGGGTTGCTGGGGGTGTTGATGGGTTGAGGATTAGGGTTGTTGTTGTTGCTAGTGGCTGTTCCGATCTCCTTACTCAGATTGGCTGGGAGGGTTATAGCGTGAGGGTGGGGGGTGTGGTGTATTCAGGAGAGGTGGAGTAAACAGCTTAAGTTGGGGCAGAGGTGTGGGCAGAGAGTGTTATAGTGGTGGGGCTAGAGTTAGAATGACTGTGAGGTCTTGTGAGTTTTCCATCTTGTGTTATGGCCTGGGGTGGAGGTTGGGTCAGGGGGGCAGAGGGCCTTGAGGTACGGCATTAGATAATGTTGGGAATATGGAGTCAAAGAAACAAAGGTTGAAATCATTATATTGAATCATGATATTTCTTTTTCTGTAGATGGTGTCTTTTCCCTTGAAGGTGGGGGAGGTGGCGATCATCAGTTTTCGGCCGTGTGGAATGTTGGTGAATTTTGTGATATTAAGGAGGTTAGTTAGGGTTGAGCACCATTCCGCAGGTCAGGATGTGTGGAAGATGAGAGCAGTTTTCTTTAGACCTTCAGAGGTGTTGAAATAGATATACACTATGAGTGTTCCAGAGTGTTGTTTGATCAGTCTGAGTTTGAGGTTTTTGGTGGCGTTCACTGAGAGGTTCGGCTGTAAGTTATGGAGAAGGAGTCACGTACAGGTTGCTGGGAGGTATAGAGGGGGGAGTGCTGCGGAGGCATGCATGGTGATTAAATTATAAGATACTAAAAGCATAGGGAACCTGGAGTGGATCGAAGTAGACTGTCCTGTGGGTAGGGTAGAGGCTTATTGAATGGAATCAGGTCAGCCTAGGTGGCTACCACTGAAGAGCCACCGGGGACTCTTGGAATTACCAGAGTGTTACGTGGACTTAGACCTCCAGTGTGAAAACTGATTTCCAGATGGAGAGGCAGATAGGTTGAATCCTAAAAGTTGTAGTGTAGTGAGTTTCTTAGCTCTCGGTGGCAGTACTCCTGAGAGTGGGGTAGAAGCAGTGTCTTCCTATTGATTTTTTGAGCTCTTGGTGCCACTACTTCTGAAAGGGAGGCACAGGAGGTTTTTCCTATTTGGTTCTGTGTTTAGGCAGGCAAGGGAGCTGAGCAGAGGGATATAATTGAGAAGCAACTGAACAATCCAAAATGGCTGCCAATTCCTGGCACTGGGACATGGGCAATAGCCCACTCTAAGATGGATTTGGCTATTGGTGTTTAAGTCCTCTTTCTGTTCTTCTTAATAGGCCATGTTAAGAAACAATGAGCAATCCCCAAACTAAGATGGCCACAGCTACTAGTGTTAGGTCCTCTTTCTAGTATTTTTATGTATCATTGGACTTTTGGTCTAAACGTAGACCAAAAGTCAAACTTTACGACTAGTAAAGTTAGACTTTAGGTCTAAACTAAGACTTCAGGTCTAAACTTAGACTTTTTGGTCTAAGTTTACCTTTGTGAATTGGGCACATTGCCATTAAAAAATATTTATATTTTTAACTATGTTAAATAATTTATTGTAATTTAGCATTGTTTCCTATGGTGGTCCCTACTTCCATTGTTTTCTATGGGAGTGTGTTTCAGTATCAGTGGTTAGCCATGTGTGATGCTGGATGGATACTCCTCCTTTTTGGCAGAGTAACTTTATACTTATAAGTTGGAAAAGGGGCTTTAATGCATTTCAGAGTGCCACTCAGATAGCCACAGGTCAAACACTGGCTGCTAGGCTCAACTGTGGGGGTTGAGACGTTTTAGTCCTGATGTCCTAGGGACCGACCTACTATGGACCTGAGGAAATGGACGAAGTACCCCTTCATCACTTGACTCTCAGTGGTAGCACGGGTTGAGCAGTCCATGGCTTCTCAGGGAGGGAGAAGTTAAGACACAGGGTAGTGAACACAGGCTCACAACTCAAAATACACGTAGCAGCAGTAATCAATAATATAAAAGTATAATGCAACACTTATAAGCAATACAGTCAGTCCCCTGAAGTCAGGGCTCTAATGTTTCATAGGGGGATCCCTGAGGCCCACTCCTTTCAAGTTGGCGATAGTGGTTATTCCCCATTCACTGTAGGTGACATTCAGGTTAAACTCCACTAGTTGCCCGAGTCTCAGTAGTCCCACAACGACTCTAGGCCTCATTACGATGTCAGTCAGAAAGCATTCCGATCGACTCCTTGTCAGAATCATTTCTGACCGACTTGGGTTCGGGGAGTCCGACCGACCGATTACGATGTTCATTCGGACTCCCATTGACTTAAATGGGAGCCTGTGTTCCGACCGACAACACAGGCTTCCATTGCAAAAAGGGGTGGTTGCGGAAAACCCTTCACCCTGTGGCAGGCACCCCAAGGTGCCTTCCACACTGTGCATGATTTGAAAGAAGGGTCCCATGGGTACCCCCATGGGCCCCAACCAGAGGGCTCCGGGTGAAGGGGGCCTGCTAAGGGCCCCCAAATTCAGTTTCTGACAGCTGCTCCGTGTCGGAGAAACTGATTCGGAAAGGCTGTCCAAATCTGACATCGTATTTGCTCGGTCGGGAATGCGGTCCATGGAGCTGTACGAGTCCGACTCGGTTTCTCTGAATGCCGTTCGGAACCGAGTCGGAATGACTGAACAGTTTCCTTCTATCATAATCGGTTGCGCGGCAACATGGGTTCTGACATGGGGTTACAAAAATCCGAATGCCATTCGGAGCCTTTCCGACCAACATCGTAATGAGGCCCTCTGTTTTAAAGTCAATTGTGTTCTAACGCTGAAGTGTTATATGGCAAGCAAGTTTCCCTGGGGCCGACTCATCTCAAACCAGTATTACCTGCGCCAACAGGATCGGGGCAACTGGAGACTCTGACCATGCACCCTCTGTTGGCTCTGGAGCTGAAACTGCTGCTTCCTGTAAGTCTTTCAAAAGTGGCGCAAGTGAGCTGTGATCGACTGTCCTCGAGCTCCTCACACGTGGTCCTGCAGCAGCAGTGGTAGGGGGGTTCTCAATGCTCCTCCAAACTGGGTAAGTTCATCGGCTCTTCCCACGGGTAGTGGGGGGGGTGAAGATCATGGCGCAGGTCCTCAGTTTCAGCTCATGTCCACTCTGTTCACTACGGTGGCCTCTCTCCTCCAATGATGATCTCGACCAGGTCCCTCTTTTAAATTGGCCCCCGTGGTCTCCTCTGGCATATGGGGTCACCGTTTCTACACTGCACATGTGCCCTGAACTGATTGGCACAATGGCTCTCTTCACAGCAGCCCTGGCACACGGGATTTCCGGCTCATCACCACAAATGGGCTACGGCTGGCTCGGCACATAGGTCATAGGCTCGGTCATAGGCAGAAGTCTTGCAGTGCTCCTCCTCCTCCTCACACAACCCGACTTGCTGCTTAACAGTGGTCAATTTTTGGGGTCTTATGTGCCCCTTCTTATTGTCCATTTCCCGACACCAAATGTGAGTTAGGTCTGTGTCTTTGACGATTATGTTTTTAATCAATCAATCAATAAATAACTTTATTCAGACAAAGGCCATAAAAGTATAAAACAGAAACAACACATACTCAACTTAAAGCAAGTATACATTGTTTGTAATTTCGTAGAGTGTGTTACAGATTGCATTGCAATTGTAATAAGCAAAAGTAAAAGGAGCTCAAATGAGCATATGCAACCTAGACCCATAGACAACAAAGAGCAAGTGGTCTCACTACATAATTCATCAAGTATACTTTGAAATTAGCAGAATTCATTGTGTCTAAAAAAACATTTTTTTTTTAAATGGTCTGGAGAAAATTTAAATTCCATGACGGTACATACATCTAACCAAGGCATTAGAGTTACATGGCATTCAAGAGTGGGCTCAAAGATTAAATGAAAGAAAAAAGACAGAACAAGGTACAGGAGCACAAAACCTTATTTCGGATCTTCTATGTGCTCCTAACTGCGCATTAACTTAGTCAAGACATTTCGGTCTCACCTAGGCAAATCCTTTGCAATTGGTCAAGGTTAGTCGACAAAGTATAAATCTAAAATAAAACGTAAAATCATCCAGACACAGTACTATTAGGGAATCAATCCTAGATATAAAATCAATAAAATGACACAAAAACATCAATGCCCATGCTTGAAACGGTAAAAGCAAAATTGAAGCATAAGCATCAGCAACCACTAAGCAGTGTAGCAGAATATAGCAGCAATAATAGTGCAAAACAAGATTAGCCATGGAAAGGAGTGGGCAGTACCTTCGGATGTTATCGGCCAAGAGAACTTTTATTTCAGCTATGCTTTGGCCTCACTCACCCTTAACACTCTTAAGGAGCTAAAAAGAGAATCTACTGATGCAGATGACACGGAGGAGTATGGGGTAAAGCAGAGAAAGGGTCATGAGTGTTGTGTCAGAGATCAGAATAAAGCAGTTTGAGCCCAAAAGGGAAGAGCCTCTAGAGAAGAAGGGATTTAAGGTCTTTCTTGAACATAGCCGGAGTGATACTCATATTTTTAATCCTTAGTGTTCATTAATAGCATCTCTGTGGTTGGTTGTACCGCTGGATTGCATGTATAAAATATTTGGAAATTCACAGGTGATGAAGCAGATAAACTGCTGAATCCTTTAACTGACACATAAACCGATTATGACACTTTGAGAGAAAAATTATAAATGTGCATCAGCTTTACAAACAATACGTGGAAGAAACCTGAGAAAAATCTTGAGGAAACGTAGTTACTGCATCACAAAAGCACACAGATGAGTGTACATTAGATGAAAAATAGTTTTTCGAATAACATAGATTGTATTCTATTTACCAGTAATGGTGTAACTTTTCAAAGTGTAATAGAAGACGTTAACTAACAAAGCTAAATGGTTAAAACTTTCATAATCACATTTATGAAATAATACTGTGCATGAAGCATTAATGAAAACTAAGATAATCTAGTTGATAGTATGTGTTATTTAAGGAGTCTCATTCTAAAACTCCAATGTTTGCATATGTGAAATTGTGCACTAAGTAAGAAAGGAGAAAAGATTGCTGTACGTCTATATTAAATACAATTGGTCTGAAGCTTTTAGAGTATAATCTTCATACATATACTAATGAAAATTCCTTGAAACAATATTAATAATTTATGTTTTGAAATACTTTTATTTGTTCCTACTTCGAAAAGGCAGTAATATGTCATAGTTAAATGTTCTATTTACAGCGAAACTAAAATATTTATGAGTGCAAATAAGTTGAAAGAAATATATAGAGTGCCAAAATTCATAAATGAAATTTATATTTCTATAACTTTATATACTGAATTTTATGAGCCAAATTCAATGTAGGCGTGCATTTTTGTTACTTTGCTTGATTTTGTTCTCATGGAAAGGCTTCGTAAATGTGCAGTGTTAAGGTAAACTATGTCCCACTTGGAGAGTTCCCATTTGCACACGAGGACTGCTTGCAACAATTTTGCTACTTTCGGAATTTCTGCAATGAGAAACTGTCCTCATGTGCTTTTGCAAAAGGACTATTGTTTGAAAATGATATACACAAGATGGTTCGACAACTAACATGATGATCACCACTTTTTCTCTATAATGTGTGTCTTCTTTATGCTGCATGACAATCACACTATACGAACTGACCAATAGACTGAGTGGTCTGACCAGATGAGGTGACCCAGGAGGTGTCATCCTGGAACTTGAGGATTATATTATACATTAATGTGATGGAGAAGGGAAGAGATTTTTTTTCCTTTTGGATGCCTGGCATTGCTGGTCTAACTTCCTTGCAGACACTACTGGCTTTCCTTTCAGCTGACGCATATGCTGTGTGAGCTATTCTCAGACTACTTTCCCTCTTGAGAGAGTATCTTTGAGCAGTCATGGCTCATGTCCCTTCCTGAACTTATTTAGAGCTTTGGTACTTAATGGCAACCCACATTTTTAATTGACTATTCTGCACTCTTAGGGGCTCATTAGGATGGCGGACGGACCTGAGTCCGCCCGCCATCCTTGCAGTGTTTGGACCGCCTGCCAGACATGCGGCGGTCCCGCACCATGAATTAGGATGCGACTGCCACCATGGCGGTCGCATTCTGAAATTTAACATTGCGGCAGGTGCTGCTGACAGCAGCACCCGCTGCGATGTTAAAATCACATGTCTAGCATTTCACTGCACCACATGGCAGGCACCACACAGTGCCTGCCACTTGTTGCAGTGAAATGTAGGGGGTACCATAGCTACCCCCCAAGTGCACCCCACCTCCCCCGACACAAGGGGGGCCCGCAACCGGCCCCTGTACCCAATCCCCGCCAGCCATTCCATGGCGGTGAGGAAGGCCTTTCTTTTCCCACATCCTAATATGGTGGATGGTGGCTGCTAGGCACCGCCACCATATTAGTGGCCCTGCTCCGCCCGCCAGGCAATCGGTGCGATTGCCACCGGCGGAAAAGCGGCGGACGGACTTTGCATCCGCTGAGATACCCACCGCCATCCTAATATGGGGGTGGGTAAATCTCAATGTGATGGCGGAACGATCGCCACCGCTGGCCCGGCGGTGGCGATCGCTCCGCCATCGTAATGAACCCCTTAGATCTTAAATGCCTGATATTGATGTATTAATTAATCTCATTTTTATTAAATCCTGTTTTTGTCTCTCCAAGAATTAGCTCCAAAAAGTTAATGTGTATTCCAATTGGTTTATTAATGATTGGGGGTAATTCTAATAGAGAGATATCTAGACGGTAGATACTAATATTATTATTCGGCTAAGCTTTAACAGAGTTATTACTTTGAATGATCTTGATTCAACAGAATTTCTTCAGGAGATTTGATCTAGCAGTGACAATACTTTATTTGTATAGCTTAGCTTTGAGAGGTATATATATATATATATATATATATATATATATATTCACTGAAAAAACCATAGGATTCAGGGACATTATAGTAAGTTGGACATTTCACTCGTACAAAACCATAGAAATTCCGCCGTTATAGTTAGTTCAGCTAACTGTAACTCGCGCCCCCGCAATGCACTGCTGATGATGTCACATATTACATCATTCATGATGTGGTCAGTGACATCACTGATGACATCACTGATGACATCACTGATGACATCATCCACGTTAAAATCTGATGCACCTCCTCACACTCTAATATAACCTTTGATACACCCACTGTAAAATACAGACTACCATTTTCGAAACCATCGACACACCAATACCAGTTACTACATACATACATCTTTTTAGATCTTTTTACATTTTATATTTAATATTTTTCCCCCGTCCTAAATTTTAAAGATAACTCACGTGGATTCACTACACACATTTTTATGCACATTTGCACATATATGGTTCTTATCTAGAACACGGTTTTCATATATAAGACATTATGATGTGGATTTAGTCTATAGATCAACTTATTGGAAGTATGGGAAGGCCTAATATTTTGTTATTGTTTGCCACCGAGCAGTGATGCAATCGGGTAAGAGGCAGAAGTGCATTAGTAAGAGATGGTGTCTTACCTGCAGGACTAGTCTAGTTTTCAGGATTTTACCTTGGTAGATGTGGCCCACTTGGGCACAATGGACTTGAGTCGGGACATAGGCATTAGTACTTCTTGGCCTATGGTCACTGTAATATGTTTGGCTCAGCAATGATTTTTGAAGCTGTTTTAAAACTGTTTTAAAGTGTGTATGATTTTTAATATGCATTTTTTAAAACGTATTAAATTGCGGAGTTTTGCACACATATATATTAACAATATAGGCCTTGCTGAGTGTTACATTACATTCGCAACTATACTCTTTCCATTTTTTAAAGTGTATATGATTTTTTAATATGCATTTATTTAAAATTGTATTTAATTGCAGAATTTGCACATTCATATTAACAGTGTATGCTTTGTTTAATGTTACATTGCATTCGCAACTAGAAGTTTCTTCCATGTCTATTAAGAGTCCGTGGTCACATGGTTATTGCACTGTCACTTTAAAATGTATGATCACTCCTCATGGCGTCATGTGATCAAGGCCTTTCAGAGGCCGAAACGCTGCCATGGCAGCAGTGCGTGGTTAATGAAAATAAACTTTTGCACTGAATTTGGGTCCGTACCGTCCTTTCTACGAGGTGGATTCTGTGGCGGATTGCGTGTGCATATGTATATATATATATATATATATATATATGAATTTAATTACGAGTTTATAAGTCAGTTACCCAATTGCCGCTCCTCATTGGAAGATTGGATTGGATCCCCTATGTCCAACCCTTCTCAGCACGAAGCAAGATCCATCGGAGGCCCATAGTGAAAGAGAACTAAGGCTAGTGATAAGAGATAAAAGTTAAGCTGCAGTAAAGGGCCCAGTGATGCTACCACATAGGTAATCATTTCCATTTTTCACGTTGCATGTGGCTCCTCTCTTCCGACACTTAGGGGCATATTTATGTAGGTTTTGCGTTGGGGGCACAAGGGCGATACATAACCTAAGTTAGATTTATGAAGCCATGCAAGGCCACTTTGTGTGTCCCTGCGTGACTTGATAAATCCAAAGTAACTCATGACAGTGCATATTGCTGCATTGCGTTACTCTGCCCCAGTGAGGAGTTCCAAGGGTGGAGCATGGGTGTTCCCACGCATCCATCCATGGATTTTGACGCACTCCCAGATTTATCATTACTGGTAAACCTGAGAATGCATTAAAATGCTGTGCCTCCCCAGGTGAGGCATAGCAAGGAGAAATATCTTTATTTCTTCTCGCTTTTTCCTGCAGCACACATAGAAAGAGGAAAAAGCCTCAGAGGATTGTTTTTGTGCAGGAAGGTGCCCCATTCTGTACAAAAACAATCCTGCTTGCAACACAGGCACCTTGCACCACAGCACAAGGGGCCTGCATTGGCGCTAGGCAGCCAAAAGGGCACCACCGCACAGAAAGGACATGAATGCTTCATAATATTTTAAATACGGCGCATTCCTGCCCTTTCACGCAGTGCAGCAAGGTGGCTTGCTGTGCTGCGCTGCATGAAAGCTATATAAATATGCCCCTATTATAAAAACTGCAGTTAGTGGTCAGGTATTCGATTGCCTCATGTAAAGTGGGCTGCTTTATTGGAAGTCAAACTATTTAGGTATCTATATTATTTATATATTAATTAATAATAATACAATCTTATAAAGCTCGTCAATACTGTTATATGCAAAAGAATAGTCATTTTTCATTTTCAATGAATGACCAATTTAATCATTGTATAAAACGACACTAACAAATTAGAAAATTCAAATATACACGATATAGCTTAGGCTACAGCAGGCTTTTTTATGGCTATTCTCACCCAACAGTTCTATCATAATTTAAACAATTAGAATATTTGTAGGTCAGAAACAAAACATGGAAGAGAAGAAATTCTGACATTTTGCATTTGTTCTCGGAAATTAAAGAAAATATATCAAAGGCAATACAAGGAAAATATTATAGTCAGTAATACAGAGAAGGTGGAGAATGGTTCAAGCATGTCTAAAATTTAGTAAATTCTAAAAGAAATAACAATAAAATAAGGTATTATTATGAAAACATTTCCAACGGTATGAAATTTGATTTCAACCTGCATTTGAAGTCGTGGAGGGAGGAAGGTTTCCACTGTCGATTAACAGAGTTTCTTTAAAAGAGAGCCGTCGCTCTGGAAGAGGGACTCTGTGTAACTGCACAGAGGGGAGTTAGTGAACACAGTAAGAACTAATACTTTGAACCTACCAAAAGAGAAAAACTGTATAGTTTCACTTGTTCACGCAGACATCCTTCATCGATGACTATCAATGTAGAAAATGAAAGATAACAAATGCATGGACAATCAACACATTTCAATTGGTGAAAGTAGATGTAATATGTTGAGGAACAAATAATTCTTGTTTAGAGATTTCTAATATTGTTATTATGGTAAAATATAAATAGATATGGCCAAAAGAAAAGTTACAACAAACATGACTAGGCATACAAAGAAGTAATAAGACTTTATCAGAGTAGAAACTAAGGTCCAAACCTGATTTATTTTGTCTTTTTTGCAGAGTACGGGTCACAATGTATTTGAAAATAAATTACTAATTATATTGAAAACGTATTAAATGTTACAAAGGAGAACTTTTCCTTTGATCCAGTTTGGCACACCTTTTCCTAAGTCTCCGCAGGTTATTGTGCATGATCTTTACAAAGTAAAAACGCAATGGCCTGATTCAGAAGGATTTTTCTGTGGCTTACTCTTGTAGTACTCCTGACTTTCAAGAGTAAACAAGAAGTCCCTTACCGCACTTACAGACACCACAACACAGGCCCTGCCTAACTGAATAGCCACATTAATTTCCACTAACCTTTCGGACGGCTCCACTCTGCCAGTCTCTCACGAGCAACCCCCACCCATACACAAAAGCAGATATGGGGCTTGCGCCTTCTCAAACCTGTCTCCTAAAGCCTGGAACGACCGCCCACAACACATCTGAGCCTCCTTCTCTTTTCTTGACTTATGCAAGAAGTTGAAAATCTGGGGGTAGATATACAAGAAACTGACGCATCTGTAGAGATGCGTCAGTTTCCCTGCCCCAGCCTGCGATAACCTTGCGCCACCATGGATGCGCCGTATTTACAATACGGCGCACCATGGTACAAGGATTCACAGATGCGTCAGAAATTCTGACGCATCTGTTGGCCCAAAAGTCACTCATCGCTGGAGTCGTGTCGCAAGCATGACGCAACTCCAGCAATGCATATTGAGGCCTATACTTATTGTACTGCGTCACTCCTTACGCCTGCTTCAAGCAGGTGTAAGGTTTTGACGTAGTGGCGTCCTAGAAGTGGCGCAGTGAAATCTTGTAGTTTTCACTGTGTCACTTTTACCAGGCTTTCCTGCGTGGGAACGCCCACCCTGCATACATTATACCTGACGCAGGTATAATGTGACGCAGGGCTTTACAACATGACGCATCTCCCTAGATGCGTCACGTTGTAAATTGGCCGCATTGTTTACGCCGCCTCTGCGTCACAAAAGTGACACAACGGCGGCGCAAAAGTGTCGCAAGGGGCTTGTAACTCTGCCCCCTGGTGCTTAGAGTAAGCTCCTGGGCTGGCCTCACAAACTGGCTAGATATTTCCTGTATACCCTCATGACCTTGTTTACTCATAGATCAATCTTTGTGAATCGGGCCTATTGTACATGTGTATCTTGAAGATTTCACTGACGCATAATTCCTTATTCATGTTCTTTTGATTAAACTCACAGGACAAACTAGTAGCAGTTTTTCACATTCATCTAGAGAATATATTAGCTTATTGCTCTTAACTGTAGATGCATGCAGGTTGTCTATTTCCAATTTAGTTCACTCTGAATGGATTTTACAGAATGCTTGCTTTCACTTAGCCCTAACGGTGTTGGGGGCAGCATGTTAGGGGCTAGAAATACCATTTGGCATTTTATTCGAGGGGTACTTTCAGATACAGGGAGACTCTCCTCACGCCATTGGAGCCTCCATTTTGGGGCAAGCAGCGATGTAGTTGTTGGCTGAGGGATGTCCCCTGCCTTCTTAAATCGAGCCAGTGTGCAGATGCGCGGAGGACATGTGCAGCGAGAACACCGCTGACACTCCGTTCACATTCTGACTGTGCTCAGTGCCAGGCACACTGCCCATTCTGAGTTCCATCTGAGGCAGCAGCTGGTTTACTCTTCAGCAGGGCTCCTTTCACTGTGCACTGGCACTGACTTCGATGACTTGGGATTTAACTCTGAAACCGGCCTTACTCCAGTATGCATCAGTTGTTCTAGGTCCTTACCAAGTTGTAGTAGGTCTAAGAAAACCAATTATGTTCATAAGGGCTCTACATATTGGCCAGGGAAGGAATTAGAGATGTGGGCTGCATTAATTAATGCATGATCCCGCAATAAAAATGCTCTCCACATTAGTGAACTCCTACTGGATGATCATCTTGATTCGCTGTTCCTCACGGAAACTTGGTTATCTGAGAGTTTGGCACAGGACATCGCAATGGTGATTCAACAAGGCTACGGTATGCTCCACTGTGACAGGGTAGACAAGAGAGGAGGAGGGGTAGCAATGGTTTGGGGTTACAAAGATTCAGAAGGCGGAATTGCTTGGATTTGGTCTTTCATTATGTGCTAATAATACATTAGCTGGGATTCTAATCTACCGACTACGCTGGCAAATTCTTGGCATCCATAGACGAATGTCTACCCAAGTACCCTCTGAAACATTCCAGCTTCACTCTGTTCAGAAATTTGAACTAGCACCTCGATAATACCTTGGATCCATACAGATTACTCCTTGAAACTATGTCCTCTTGGAATATGAAACAGTTAGTAAACGGTCCCACCCATCAAACCGGTTACATTCTTGACCCTAGTTTTACTAATGGTCAGATAAAAGCCCTAGCCATTCCTTTAAATGATTGAATTGACCATACCACCATTGATTTTGCATGGAAGGTTGAACAGGGTTCATTAGGCAGAAGAACAATTCCTGACCTTCCCTACAGAAACTGGTCTAAAATATCTACCAAACTGATAACAACCACTCTCTGCTCTAGTAACCCGAAAGTGAGCGGGATATTGAGGCTGACTCTTGGGTGGTTAATGAGAAGCTACAACATATAGCAAATATGGTGGCACCACTGATAGATATTTCAGGCTCAGCTAAGAGCAGACACTTATCTGCCCCTTCGTTCAAGGATGAATTTAGGAATCAGCGTAAGCTCTACAAGAGACTAGAATGAAGTTGGAGGAAAGACTATCTACCAGCAGACAAAGAATGTTACAAATGGACGCTGAAAGATTGTCACCTAGCTATTGGAAGGGCTCAAGTTGACCTCTTTGCTAGAAATGTGGCAGGCTCGGATTGCAGTACCAAGAGATGTCTTTTAGCTCCTTCGCTGCTAGGCCTGTCCCCCCACCCCTAAGCCATTTTTTGGGTATTGGGGTATTTGCGCTTAGGCCCCCGTAACGTTTTTTTCACAAGAGGTATCCACGCCAAATTTGTGTCCTTTTCTTTCAACATCCTGAGGATTATAAATGTACCCAGGGTTTGTGGATTCTTCTTGAGGGGACCTACAAATTAGCCAAAATACAGATGATTTCGATTTTTGGGGGGAAAATGGGAAAAAAGTGCTGCACAAGAAAGTACCCATTTTTTTCATTGCAAATGGCATCAATGAAGGGTTTATGGTGCTGGTATTGATGGGCATCCAGGCCCCTATGAGTGGGGATGTTAGTAGTGCTGGGCACCCCCCCTTAGGTGTGGGCACTGCTGGTGGTGTGGACCATGCTACCCCTGTGGTTTTGCTTTTGCTGGTAAAAGGCATGTCCCCCCCTATGTGTGTGTAGCATTTTGCGTGTTCGTGACATTTGTTTGTGTGGGTGTCTGACTTACCGTCTGCGATGTACGCGTCTGTTCATGATCCGGTCATAGATATAGAGTACTGGGATGACCTGCGCGATGGGATTCATCCTTGGTTCGTCTCGTGCTTGCTGATTGTTGCTCCGTCTCGTACACGTTGTGAGTTGGTCCGTTTCGTTGCAGTGGATCGTGTTGTGGCGCGAATCGGACCTGCTATTCATCTCTCCCAGATGCTGTGACGTGCTGCTAGTGGCGACCCGTTCGGCGCGTAGGATTTGCGCATCGTATTTCTCCGGCCGGAAACTATTGTGGAAACTGCTTCCGGACGACTTGGATGGGCATTTGGATATGCGGCTCGTACTGGAAATGTTGCTGGAATCGAAGCCTACGTGTCGTTCGGAATTGTGGCACTTTTGCGCATCATACTTCATCGCCCGGACGGACCGGCTTCCAGTACGGGTCGGTCGCAAGGTAAGGCTACGGACAGCTCTCGGAGGGCTGTCCGAGCGAGATCGGAATCAGCCCCTTGGTGTCAATATCAGTGATGGTGGCCAGCAAGGGTCGGAAAACCACCAAGTCTGTGATTGCTTTTTTTAAAAATGTTTTTTTTTTTAAACAACCATATTTCCTTAAAGGAACCTGGGCTGCTGTAAAAAAGATCTCTTTTTAAAAAAGGTTCTTTGAGAGTTTGCAGTGGTCCCCTGTATAATTGCTTATTCCCCATGAAAAGTTCTCCACAATTCATAAAGATGAAGGTGTCAAAAGTGGACTCCTTAACTTTTACAAATTTAAAGAGTTTTATATAGTGCTGGCAAGACCCGGGGTATCAGAGCGCTTTATAGACATGATCAAAACAATGTTAAGGAAACATAAGTTGCAGAAATCACAGACTTGTTGAGCTTTGGGTCACATAAGTTCTGGAGAGAAGCAAGCCTACAGTAAATAGTAAGCTACGTGATAGAGGCCGGAGGGTTGAGGGGTCGATTGAAGAGAAGATCTTTTAATTGTATCTTGAACCTAATATAGGAGGGCTTCATCCTGATCTGGACTGGGATTTTAGGGGTGTTGCCCGAAAAGAAGGAGGCAAGGGCATTTTCTTTGTGTTTTTTTGGTGGGATGAGCAGAAGAGTGTTGCTGCTTCTAAGATTTCTTGTCTGACCTGCCTCTGATAGCTTGGACGCAAGGTAGTCTGGTTTCCTGGTGTGGATGACTTTGTGTGTGAGGCAGGCTGTTTTGGAGCTGCAGCATGCTTCGATTGGGAGTCACTTGAGATTTTTAGGGAGGGGTAGATGTGATTGTGTCTTTTATTCCGGTGACCATCCTTGCTGCTGAATTTAGTGTGGCTCCTAAGGGGGCTAGGTGTGACTTTGCGGTGCAGTGAGGGTGGCGTTCCCGTAGTCAAGTTTAGACAGCACCATCGCTTGTATGGTGGTTTTTAGATGGTTCGGTGGAGGAAGGGTTTGATTTTATGTAAGAGTTATAGGTTGTAGAATGCACTTCTTGCTGTGTTCTTTATGTGTTGGTTCATGCTCAGATTTGAGATCAGGGTGATCCCAGAGAGTTGACAGATTCAGATAGCGTCAATTTGCATTTCAGAGCGTCATTGGTTTTTAGCCACTTTTGGACCTGTGTTGTCTGTCCATTTTTGGATAGGAGTAGGGGTTCCATCTTATCTTGGTTGAGTTTCAGGTGGTTGTGAGAGAGCCCATTTTGGACTTTTTTGAGAGTTGAGTTTAGTCATTGTATGTCATCTAGTGAGGAAACTTCTATGTAGAGTGAGTGTCGTCTGCATGTGGTAGAGGATGTTTGCTTGTTTCAGTATAGCAGTGAGGGGTTCCATGTAAATATTGAAGTGAGTAGGTGAGAGGACTGCGCCTTGGGGGACACCCCTGGTTTTGGTGGATGTGTCAGAGGTTGAGTTGTTTATTTTTATTTGTTGGGAGCAATTATGAAGATATGAGGTGAACCATTTCATCAAAACCAGGCTGTTCGCTCCAATCCACTTTTGAGGGTATTCTAGAAGCATCTTGTGATCAACCTTGTCAAAGGCCGCTGATAGATCAAGGAGGATGAGTAGGCAGCATTTATTGGAATCCAGTGACTTTTGATTGTCATCTGCTTAGGTAAGTAGGGCTGTTTCCGTGCTACATCCTTTTCTAAAACCTAATTGGAATGAGTCAAGAAGGTTGTTGTAGTCGATGTGCTGGTTGAGCTGGGAGAGAAAGCATTTCTCAAGTATTTTAGTCAGGAAGGGAAGGTTAGAGATGGGCCTGAAGTTGTTGAGGTCATCTGGGACAGCACCTGGTTTCTTTAGCAAAGGAGTGACTTATCCTAGTTTGAGGCAGTCTGGCATTGATCCATTGTTCAGGGAGCTGTTTGTTATCTTCGCCCAGAGAGATGCTTGTGTGTGGTTGTGGTTCTTCACTAGGGAGGCCAGAAAAGGATCTGCTAGGTGGGCTTTGAATTCGTGATCATCTTTGATATGTCCTCCTCTGTGAGTAAGTTGAACGTCCTCTACCTCTTGAGAGTTGAGCGGGATCCTGGGTATATATTGGGAGTTCAGTGAGTGCGAAGGTGGGTTGATTTCATTTATTCTGAGGGGGCAGATTCCAGTGGGAGGCAGAGTGTGGGGGTCTAAGGAGAGTTCGATCTGCGTGATTTTCTCATTGAAGAATTTTGTGAATTTGTCATATTGTTCTTTGGAGACTTGGGGATTAGGTTTAGCTGGTTTTGAAGTTTGCTGTTTAATGATATTGAAAAGTTCTGTGGGGCATTTTTTTGCTTCCTCTAGTGCTCTGTGGAAGAATCACCTGTATATTGGAGGAGGGGTACATTTGGGTAGGAGTCAGGTTGTAGGTTTTGGCTAAGGCTGTTACTTCTCTCTGAGACATCCCGGGGTCTGTCTTTTCGGCCTGTGTGCTCCGTTGTTGAGAGGAGTTGTGTTCCAACTGAGATGCTGGATCTTAACATTTGGGGGAGTTGTCTTGAGGTGTAGGAGGAGGGAAGATTTGAGGATCCTCAGGATATTGCTGATGTCCTGTGTTACTTTGTTGAGTTGATTATCCAAGTGGGTAATTCGTTCCTTTAGATCTGTCATGGGCATAGGGTTAGGCGAGGAATAGTTGAGGTGTGTGTCTTCATGTGCATGGGATTCTGGATATGAAGGGTTTAAGTCAGAGAGAGCAGGGGTAGGGTGCCACATGTTTCTACCCAGGTTTAGTCAGGTTCAGAGTAGGGCTTGAGCTTCGTCGAGTCCCATGTAATGAGAGGCTGTTGTGGAAATCTGTGTGTAGGCGCCTCTAGGTCTGAGTTCCTCAGGCATGGGAAGGAGAGGGAGGGGGGTGGGTAAGGTCAGGGTTGCTGGGGGTGTTGATGGGTTGAGGATTAGGGTTGTTGTTGTTGCTAGTGGCTGTTCCGATCTCCTTACTCAGATTGGCTGGGAGGTTTATAGCTTGAGGGTGGGGGGTGTGATGTATTCAGGAGAGGTGGAGTAAACAGCTTAAGTTGGGGCAGAGGTGTGGGCAGAGAGTGTTATAGTGGTGGGGCTAGAGTTAGAATGACTGTGAGGTCTTGTGAGTTTTCCATCTTGTGTTATGGCCTGGGGTGGAGGTTGGGTCAGGGGGCAGAGGGCCTTGAGGTACGGCATTACATAATGTTGGGAATATGGAGTCAAAGAAACAAAGGTTGAAATCATTATATTGAATCATGATATTTCTTTTTCTGTAGATGGTGTCTTTTCCCTTGAAGGTGGGGGAGGTGGCGATCATCAGTTTTCGGCCGTGTGGAATGTTGGTGAATTTTGTGATATTAAGGAGGTTAGTTAGGGTTGAGCACCATTCCGCAGGTCAGGATGTGTGGAAGATGAGAGCAGTTTTCTTTAGACCTTCAGAGGTGTTGAAATAGATATACACTATGAGTGTTCCAGAGTGTTGTTTGATCAGTCTGAGTTTGAGGTTTTTGGTGGCGTTCACTGAGAGGTTCGGCTGTAAGTTATGGAGAAGGAGTCACGTACAGGTTGCTGGGAGGTATAGAGGGGGAAGTGCTGCGGAGGCATGCATGGTGTTTAAATTATAAGATACTAAAGCATAGGGAACCTGGAGTGGATCGAAGTAGACTGTCCTGTGGGTAGGGTAGAGGCTTATTGAATGGAATCAGGTCAGCCTAGGTGGCTACCACTGAAGAGCCACCGGGGACTCTTGGAATTACCAGAGTGTTACGTGGACTTAGACCTCCAGTGTGAAAACTGATTTCCAGAGGGAGAGGCAGATAGGTTGAATCCTAAAAGTTGTAGTGTAGTGAGTTTCTTAGCTCTCGGTGGCAGTACTCCTGAGAGTGGGGTAGAAGCAGTGTCTTCCTATTGATTTTTTGAGCTCTTGGTGCCACTACTTCTGAAAGGGAGGCACAGGAGGTTTTTCCTATTTGGTTCTGTGTTTAGGCAGGCAAGGGTGCTGAGCAGAGGGATATAATTGAGAAGCAACTGAACAATCCAAAATGGCTGCCAATTCCTGGCACTGGGACTTGGGCAATAGCCCACTCTAAGATGCATTTGGCTATTGGTGTTTAAGTCCTCTTTCTGTTCTTCTTAATAGGCCATGTTAAGAAACAATGAGCAATCCCCAAACTAAGATGGCCACAGCTACTGCTGTTAGGTCCTCTTTCTAGTATTTTTTATGTATCATTGGACTTTTGGTCTAAACGTAGACCAAAAGTCTAACTTTACGACTAGTAAAGTTAGACTTTAGGTCTAAACTAAGACTTCAGGTCTAAACTTAGACTTTTGGTCTAAGTTTACCTTTGTGAATTGGGCACATTGCCATTAAAAAAATATTTATATTTTTAACTATGTTAAATAATTTATTGTAATTTAGCATTGTTTCCTATGGTGGTCCCTATTTCCATTGTTTTCTATGGGAGTGTGTTTCAGTATCAGTGGTTAGCCATGTGTGATGCTGGATGGATACTCCTCCTTTTTGGCAGAGTAACTTTATACTTATAAGTTGGACAAGGGGCTTTAATGCATTTCAGAGTGCCACTCAGATAGCCACAGGTCAAACACTGGCTGCTAGGCTCAACTGTGGGGGTTGAGACGTTTTAGTCCTGATGTCCTAGGGACCGACCTACTATGGACCTGAGGAAATGGACGAAGTACCCCTTCATCACTTGACTCTCAGTGGTAGCACGGGTTGAGCAGTCCATGGCTTCTCAGGGAGGTAGAAGTTAAGACACAGGGTAGTGAACACAGGCTCACAACTCAAAATACACGTAGCAGCAGTAATCAATAATATAAAAGTATAATGCAACACTTATAAGCAATACAGTCAGTCCCCTGAAGTCAGGGCTCTAATGTTTCATAGGGGGATCCCTGAGGCCCACTCCTTTCAAGTTGGCGATAGTGGTTATTCCCCATTCACTGTAGGTGACATTCAGGTTAAACTCCACTAGTTGCCCGAGTCTCAGTAGTCCCACAACGACTCTGGGCCTCATTACGATGTCAGTCGGAAAGCATTCCGATCGACTCCTTGTCAGAATCTTTTCTGACCGACTTGGGTTCGGGGAGTCTGACCGACCGATTACGATGTTCATTCGGACTCCCATTGACTTAAATGGGAGCCTGTGTTCCGACCGACAACACAGGCTCCCATTGCAAAAAGGGGTGGTTGCGGAAAACCCTTCACCCTGTGGCAGGCACCCCAAGGTGCCTTCCACACTGTGCATGATTTGAAAGAAGGGTCCCATGGGTAGCCCCATGGGCCCCAACCGGAGGGCTCCGGGTGAAGGGGGGCCTGCTAAGGGCCCCCAAATTCAGTTTCTGACAGCTGCTCCGTGTCGGAGAAACTGATTCGGAAAGGCTGTCCAAATCTGACATCGTATTTGCTCGGTCGGGAATGCGGTCCATGGAGCTGTACGAGTCCGACTCGGTTTCTCTGAATGCTGTTCGGAACCGAGTCGGAATGACTGAACAGTTTCCTTCTATCATAATCGGTTGCGCGGCAACATGGGTTCTGACATGGGTTACAAAAATCCGAATGCCATTCGGAGCCTTTCCGACCAACATCGTAATGAGGCCCTCTGTTTTAAAGTCAATTGTGTTCTAACGCTGAAGTGTTATATGGCAAGCAAGTTTCCCTGGGGCTGACTCATCTCAAACCAGTATTACCTGCGCCAACAGGATCGGGGCAACTGGAGAATCTGACCATGCACCCTCTGTTGGCTCTGGAGCTGAAGCTGCTGCTTCCTGTAAGTCTTTCAAAAGTGGCGCAAGTGAGCTGTGATCGATTGTCCTCGAGCTCCTCACACGTGGTCCTGCAGCAGCAATGGTAGGGGGGTTCTCAATGCTCCTCCAAACTGGGTAAGTTCATCGGCTCTTCCCACGGGTAGTGGGGGGGGTGAAGATAATGGCGCTGGTCCTCAGTTGCAGCTCATGTCCACTATGTTCACTACAGTGGCCTCTCTCCTCCAATGATGATCTCGACCAGGTCCCTCTTTTAAATTGGCCCTGTGGTCTCCTCTGGCATATGGGGTCACCGTTTCTACGCTGCACATGTGCCCTGAACTGATTGGCACAGCGGCTCTCTTCACAGCAGCCCTGGCATACGGGATTTCTGGCTCATCACCACAAATGGGCTACGGCTGGCTCAGCACATAGGTCATAGGCTCGGTCATAGGCAGAAGTCTTGCAGTGCTCCTCCTCCTCCTCACACAACCCGACTTGCTGCTTAACAGTGGTCAATTTTTGGGGTCTTATGTGCCCCTTCTTATTGTCCATTTCCCGACACCAAATGTGAGTTAGGTCTGTGTCTTTGACGATTATGTTTTTAATCAATCAATCAATAAATAACTTTATTCAGACAAAGGCCATAAAAGTATAAAACAGAAACAACACATACTCAACTTAAAGCAAGTATACATTGTTTGTAATTTCGTAGAGTGTGTTACAGATTGCATTGCAATTGTAATAAGCAAAAGTAAAAGGAGCTCAAGTGAGCATATGCAACCTAGACCCATAGACAACAAAGAGCAAGTGGTCTCACTACATAATTCATCAAGTATACTTTGAAATTAGCAGAATTCATTGTGTCTAAAAAACATTTTTTATTTTTTTAAATGGTCTGGAGAAAATTTAAATTCCATTACGGTACATACATCTAACCAAGGCATTAGAGTTACATGGCATTCAAGAGTGGGCTCAAAGATTAAATGAAAGAAAAAAGACAGAACAAGGTACAAGAGCACAAAACCTTATTTCGGATCCGCTATGTGCTCCTAACTGCGCATTAACTTAGTCTAGACATTTCAGTCTCACCTAGGCAAATCCTTTGCTATTGGTCAAGGTTAGTCGACAAAGTATAAATCTAAAATAAAACGTAAAATCATCCAGACACAGTACTATTAGGGAATCAATCCTAGATATAAAATCAATAAAATGACACAAAAACATCAATGCCCATGCTTGAAACGGTAAAAGCAAAATTGAAGCATAAGCATCAGCAACCACTAAGCAGTGTAACAGAATATAGCAGCAATAATAGTGCAAAACAAGATTAGCCATGGAAAGGAGAGGGCAGTACCTTCGGATGTCATCGGCCAAGAGAACTTTTATTTCAGCTATGCTTTGGCCTCACTCACCCTTACCACTCTTAAGGAGCTAAAAAGAGAATCTACTGATGCAGGTGACACGGAGGAGTATGGGGTAAAGCAGAGAAAGGGTCATGAGTGTTGTGTCAGAGATCAGAATAAAGCAGTTTGAGCCCAAAAGGGAAGAGTCTCTAGAGAAGAAGGGATTTAAGGTCTTTCTTGAACATAGCCGGAGTGATACTCATATTTTTAATCCTTAGTGTTCATTAATAGCATCTCTGTGGTTGGTTGTACCGCTGGATTGCATGTATAAAATATTTGGAAATTCACAGGTGATGAAGCAGATAAACTGCTGAATGCTTTAACTGACACATAAACCGATTATGACACATTGAGAGAAAAATTATAAATGTGCATCAGCTTTACAAACAATACGTGGAAGAAACATGAGAAAAATCTTGAGGAAACGTAGTTACTGCATCACAAAAGCACACAGATGAGTGTACATTAGTTGAAAAATAGTTTTTCGAATAACATAGATTGTATTCTATTTACCAGTATTGGTGTAACTTTTCAAAGTGTAATAGAAGATGTTAACTAACAAATCTAAATGGTTAAAACTTTCCTAATCACATTTATGAAATAATACTGTGCATGAAGCATTAATGAAAACTAACATAATCTAGATGATAGTATGTGTGTGATTAAGGAGTCTCATTCTAAAACTCCAATGTTCGCATATGTGAAATTGTGCACTAAGTAAGAAAGGAGAAAAGATTGCTGTACGTCTATATTAAATACAATTGGTCTGAAGCTTTTAGAGTATAATCTTCATACATATACTAACGAAAATTCCTTGAAACAATATTAATAATTTATGTTTTGAAATACTTTTATTTGTTGCTACTTCGAAAATGCAGTAATATGTCATAGTTACATGTGCTATTTACAGCGAAATTAAAATATTTATAAGTGCAAATAAGTTGAAAGAAATATATAGAGTGCCAATATTCATAAATGAAATTTATATTTCTATAACTTTATATACTGAATTTTATGAGCCAAATTCAATGTAGGCGTGCATTTTCGTTACTTTGCTTGATTTTGTTCTCATGGAAAGCCTTCGTAAATGTGCAGTGTTAAGGTAAACTATGTCTCACTTGGCGAGTTCCCATTTGCACACGAGGACTGCTTGCAACAATTTTGCTATTTTCGGAATGTCTGCAATGAGAAACTGTCCTCATGTGCTTTTGCAAAAGGACTATTGTTTGAAAATGATATACACAAGATGGTTCGACAACTAACATGATGATCACCAATTTTCTCTATAATGTGTGTCTTCTTTATGCTGCATGACAATCACACTATACGAACTGACCAATAGACTGAGTGGTCTGACCAGATGAGGTGACCCAGGAGGTGTCATCCTGGAACTTGAGGATTATATTATACATTAATGTGATGGAGAAGGGAAGAGATTTTTTTTTCCTTTTGGTTGCCTGGCATTGCTGGTCTAACTTCCTTGCAGACACTACTGGCTTTCCTTTCAGCTGACGCATATGCTGTGTGAGCTATTCTCAGACTACTTTCCCTCTTGAGAGAGTATCTTTGAGCAGTCATGGCTCATGTCCCTTCCTGAACTTATTTAGAGCTTTGGTACTTAATGGCAACCCAAATTTTTAATTGACTATTCTGCACTCTTAGGGGCTCATTAGGATGGCGGGCGGACCTGAGTCCGCCCGCCATCCTTGCGGTATTTGGACAGCCCGCCAGACATGCGGCGGTCCCGCACCATGAATTAGGATGTGACTGCCACCATGGCGGTCGCATTCTGAAATTTAACACTGCGGCAGGTGCTGCTGACAGCAGCACCCGCCGCGATGTTAAAATCGCATGTTTTGCATTTCACTGCACCACATGGCAGGCACCACACAGTGCCTGCCACTTGGTGCAGTGAAATGTAGGGGGTACCATAGCTACCCCCCAAGTGCACCCCACCTCCCCCGACACAAGGGGGGCCTGCAACCGGCCCCTGTACCCAATCCCCACCAGCCATTCCATGGTGGTGAGGAAGGCCTTTCTTTTCCCACATCCTAATATGGTGGATGGTGCCTGCTAGGCACCGCCACCATATTAGTGGCCCTGCTCCGCCCGCCAGGCAATCGGTGCGATTGCCACCGGCGGAAAAGCGGCGGACGGACTTTGCATCCGCTGAGATACCCACCGCCATCCTAATATGGGGGTGGGTAAATCTCAATGTGATGGCGGAACGATCGCCACCGCTGGCCTGGTGGTGGCGATCGTTCCGCCATCGTAATGAATCCCTTAGATCTTAAATGCCTGATATTGATGTATTAATTAATCTCATTTTTATTAAATCCTGTTTATGTCTCTCCAAGAATTAGCTCCAAAAAGTTAATGTGTATTCCAATTGGTTTATTAATGATTGTGGGTAATTCTAATAGAGAGATATGTAGACGGTAGATACTAATATTATTATTCGGCTAAGCTTTAACAGAGTTATTACTTTGAATGATCTTGATTCAACAGAATTTCTTCAGGAGATTTGATCTAGCAGTGACAATACTTTATTTGTATAGCTTAGCTTTGAGAGGTATATATATATATATATATATATATATATATATATATATATATATATATATTCACTGAAAAAACCATAGGTTTCAGGGACGTTATAGTTAGTTGGACATTTCACTTGTACAAAACCATAGAAATTCCGCCGTTATAGTTAGTTCAGCTAACTGTAACTCGCTCCACCGCAATGCACTGCTGATGATGTCACATATTACATCTTTCATGACATGGTCAGTGACATCACTGATGACATCACTGATGACATCTCAAATGACATCACTGATGACATCACTGATGACATCATCCAGTGACTCTGTGTTTCTTTAAAGTTTAAATATGTATTATATATATGCCAAGGTGTATTGAAGAATTAGTGGGTGTATAAGTGTCTGGATGGAGGATTAGTAGGTGCGTGACTGACTGTTTAAGTGAGTGATTACATGTGTCTTACTGAATGCATGGGTTAGTGACTAAACTGTGTGAATGTCTGTATCAGTCTGTCTGTTGTTGTATAAGCTGCTGCATGGGTTGGTCAGTAGCTACATGAGTGTCTATATGGGTTATCGATTGGTTGCCTGAGTATTTGTATGGGTGCCTGAGTGTGTGTGGGTGGGTGGGAGGTGTGTGACTCTGTGCATAGATGTTTGAGTGGTTGTTTCACTGGGTGTATGGGTTCAAGAGTGCATGTGGAAACAGCTGTATGGGTGGGTGAGTGTGTGTATGGGTGTGTTGGTGAGTGAATGGATGTCTCAGTGGTACATGTCCAAGTAACTACATATGTAAAAGGCAATGTATGTGAGAGTTGGAGTATATAAATGATTATACGTGAGAGTCAGTGATTGTGAGAGTGGCTGTATGGATGAGTGTGTACTTGTATCAGTGATTGTATAAGAGAGTAAGTATGCATTTGTTTCTGTTTGAATAAGTGATGTGGTGTGTGTATAACTGTGTAGGTCAGTAAATGGAAGTGTGATTGATTCTTTGCATGACTGACTAGGTGTGTGAGTAACTCTGGATGAGGGGTGGTGTGTGAGTGTCTGTATAGGTGTATGAGTGCATATGATAGTGTTGTATTGATGAGTGACTGCATGTATGAGTGATTGTAAGGGTGAATGAGTGGATGTGTGTGTAGACCTAGGAATCAGTGAGTGCGTATGTAGTAACTGGTATTGGTGTGTCGATGGTTTCGAAAATGGTAGTCTGTATTTTACAGTGGGTGTATCAAAGGTTATATTAGAGTGTGAGGAGGTGCATCAGATTTTCACGTGGATGATGTCATCATTGATGTCATTTGAGATGTCATCAGTGATGTCACTGACCATGTCATGAATGATGTAATATGTGACGTCATCAGCAGTGCATTGCGGGGGCGCGAGTTATAGTTAGCTGAACAAACTATAACAGCGGAATTTCTATGGTTTTGTACAAGTGAAATGTCCAACTAACTATAACGTCCCTGAAACCTATGGTTTTTTCAGTGAATTTCAATGGTTTTTTAAATGTTAATTTCTAACTATAACGGCCCTGAAACCTATGGTTTTTCAGTGATTTTCAATGATTTTTTAAACGAAAATTTCTAATTATAATGTGCCCAATTTACAAAGTGCCAGGGGGTGTGTTTGCACACTTGTCATATCAGGCCCCGCCCCCTCCCTGCACCACTGTGCACACGCGCCCCCTGGCACCTTGTAAGTTGGGGTATTAAGTCCCCTTGAATCCTGAGGGTCCCTGGGGGCCAACTAGCCCACCAGGTACCTCCAGTAAGTGCCACAGAGCTGAGTTGCAGAGAGGTGTAAGAAGGGGCGTGGCCTTGGACCACCTCTCTGCAACGCAGCTCCCTGGCGCATACTGGAGGTACCTGGTGGGCTAGTTGGCCCCCAGGGACCCTCAGTTTTCAAGGGGACTTAATACCCCAACTTAGAACGTGCCAGGGGGCCCGTTTGCAGAGTGCTGCAGGGAGGGGGTGGGGCCTCCGGCGAGATGCCGGCTTTTTTTTTTTTTTAAAGGGGGGCTGTGTGGCCCCCCTTCTTTTACAATATTTGTGGCCCTGGGGACCCCATCCCCCAGGGCCTGACCCCCTTTAATAACTGTTTTTTTTTTTTAAATCGTGAAGGGGCCCGCGTGGCCCCTCCCGAGGCCAATTTAGGCCACGGGGACCCCATCCCCGGGGCATGGCCTTTTGTTAATTTTTTAAAAAAAATCATTTTTGAGGGGGCCACGTAGCCCCCCTCCTAAGACCAATTATGGCCCCGGGGACCCCAGCCTTCCCTTTTTTTTAATAAAAATTCTTGGGGAGGGGTCCACGTGGCCCCCCTCCCGGGCCACTTCTGGCCCTGGGGACCCGATCCCCCGGGGCCGGCCCTTTCCGTTGGGGACCGTGGGGGGAGCCCCAATGGTCCCGCCGGATCCCCGCCTCCTGCGGGAGCCAGCATTGCTTTTCCACAAGGGGAGCTGCTGACATGCAGCTCCCCTTGTGGAAAAGCAATCCTGATTTGCTTCATTGAAGCGAGAGCAGGTTTCACTGCTCTCGCTTCAATGAAGCAAAGCAGAGTTTGCTATGGCATGGCGGGAGCCACACGGCTCCCGCCCTGCCATAGCCAACAGCAGTGTCCCGGGGGTGGGCTCCCCGGGACACTGCAGGAGCCGGCCCTGGGGACCGCCACCCCCCTCCTAACATTTAAAGCCCCGGGGAGGTGGTGGTTCCCGGGGCCCGGCGGTCCGTAACGGACCCCCGCATTTGAAATCAGAGTGGCCCGGGGAGGTGGTGGACCCCGTGGCAGTGTGGGGGGACTCGAGCCCCCCCACACATCTTCTATAAATTAAAAACAGAGCCCCGGAGAGGTGGCGGTCCCCGGGGCTCCCCCCGCATACAATGAAATAAGCCATGGGAGGTGGCGGTCCCCGGGGCTGCGGGGGCCCCCGCTAATTAATTTGTGAGTGCCCCCGGGACCTGGCCCACCCAGGGGATTTTTCAAAATGAAGCGCGGCAGCCCGCGTTTTGTTTTTTTTAAATAATTTCGGCGGGATTCGCGACCCCAATGCGATTTCCGCCGCAATTATAAAAAAAAAATGCTTTTTTGGGCCCTGGGGGTCCTTGTGGGACCCCCTGAGCATGCCTAGGGGGTCAGGGTGTTTCTGCCCTGGCCCCTTTTCTTGTTTTTTAACCCTTTTTTTACTGTTTTCTTGTGACTCTGTTCTACCGAGTCACAAGATGGCTGCCAACACTTCCTGGTTTAGAGTGTTGGCAGCAAATCAGAGTGAAGCTCGTGCCCGGGAGGGTTCGCGAACCCTCCTCGGTCACAGATATCGAAAAATTTTCTTTTTCTAATTTCTCAGAAACTACTGAACGGATTTACACTATTTAAAAAAAAGGTCTCTTTCTGAACCAAGGGCTACCTTTTTGCCAAATTTGGTGTAATTCCGTTCAGCAGTTCGGGCTGTAGCTTTGTCTAAATTTTCCTATGGAAATTAACATGGGAAAAACGCGTTTTGGGACCCCCCTTTTTTCTCGGCCTCCGCTTGACGAATCACCCCAAAACTTTCAAAACAGGAGCTGACCGGAGCGCCCCACTAGATTCGAAAATTTCACGAAGATTCGTCAACCGGCGCCAAAGTTATTGGGAAAACAATAAACGCTTTTCCTATGGTAACTAGGTCCTAACTATAACTACCTACTGGCGACCGCCAGTAGGTAATATATATATATATATAAATTACGAGTTTATAAGTCAGTTACCCAATTGCCGCTCCTCATTGGAAGATTGGATTGGATCCCCTATGTCCAACCCTTCTCAGCACGAAGCAAGATCCATCGGAGGCCCATAGTGAAAGAGAACTAAGGCTAGTGATAAGAGATAAAAGTTAAGCTGCAGTAAAGGGCCCAGTGATGCTACCACATAGGTAATCATTTCCATTTTTCACGTTGCATGTGGCTCCTCTCTTCCGACACTTAGGGGCATATTTATGTAGGTTTTGCGTTGGGGGCACAAGGGCGATACATAACCTAAGTTAGATTTATGAAGCCATGCAAGGCCACTTTGTGTGGCCCTGTGTGACTTGATAAATCCAAAGTAACTCATGACAGTGCATATTGCTGCATTGCATTACTCTGCCCCAGTGAGGAGTTCCAAGGGTGGAGCATGGGTGTTCCCACGCATCCATCCATGGATTTTGACGCACTCCCAGATTTATCATTACTGGTAAACCTGAGAATGCATTAAAATGCTGTGCCTCCCCAGGTGAGGCATAGCAAGGAGAAATATCTTTATTTCTTCTCGCTTTTTCCTCTTTCTATGAGTGCTGCATTCTGCAGCACACATAGAAAGAGGAAAAAGCCTCAGAGGATTGTTTTTGTGCAGGAAGGTGCCCCATTCTGTACAAAAACAATCCTGCTTGCAACACAGGCACCTTGCACCACAGCACAAGGGGCCTGCATTGGCGCTAGGCAGCCAAAAGGGCACCAGCGCACAGAAAGGACACGAATGCTTCATAATATTTTAAATACGGCGCATTCCTGCCCTTTCACGCAGTGCAGCAAGGTGGCTTGCTGTGCTGCGCTGCATGAAAGCTATATAAATATGCCCCCTATTATAAAAACTGCAGTTAGTGGTCAGGTATTCGATTGCCTCATGTAAAGTGGGCTGCTTTATTGGAAGTCAAACTATTTAGGTATCTATATTATTTATATATTAATTAATAATAATACAATCTTATAAAGCTCGTCAATACTGTTATATGCAAAAGAATAGTAATTTTTCATTTTCAATGAATGACCAATTTAATCATTGTATAAAACGACACTAACAAATTAGAAAATTCAAATATACACGATATAGCTTAGGCTACAGCAGGCTTTTTTACGGCTATTCTCACCCAACAGTTCTATCATAATTTAAACAATTAGAATATTTGTAGGTCAGAAACAAATCATGGAAGAGAAGAAATTCTGACATTTTGCATTTGTTCTCGGAAATTAAAGAAAATATATCAAAGGCAATACAAGGAAAAGATTATAGTCAGTAATATAGAGAAGGTGGAGAATGGTTCAAGCATGTCTAAAATTTAGTAAATTCTAAAAGAAATAACAATAAAATAAGGTATTATTATGAAAACATTTCCAACGGTATGAAATTTGATTTCAACCTGCATTTGAAGTCGTGGAGGGAGGAAGGTTTCCACTGTCGATTAACAGAGTTTCTTTAAAGAGAGCCGTCGCTCTGGAAGAGGGACTCTGTGTAACTGCACAGAGGGGAGTTAGTGAACACAGTAAGAACTAATACTTTGAACCTACCAAAGAGAAAAACTGTATAGTTTCACTTGTTCACGCAGACATCGTTCATCGATGACTATCAATGTAGAAAATGAAAGATAACAAATGCATGGACAATCAACACATTTCAATTGGTGAAAGTAGATGTAATATGTTGAGGAACAAATAATTCTTGTTTAGAGATTTCTAATATTGTTATTATGGTAAAATATAAATAGATATGGCCAAAAGAAAAGTTACAACAAACATGACTAGGCATACAAAGAAGTAATAAGACTTTATCAGAGTAGAAACTAAGGTCCAAACCTGATTTATTTTGTCTTTTTTGCAGAGTACGGGTCACAATGTATTTGAAAATAAATTACTAATTATATTGAAAACGTATTAAATGTTACAAAGGAGAACTTTTCCTTTGATCCAGTTTGGCACACCTTTTCCTAAGTCTCCGCAGGTTATTGTGCATGATCTTTACAAAGTAAAAACGCAATGGCCTGATTCAGAAGGATTTTTCTGTGGCTTACTCTTGTAGTACTCCTGACTTTCAAGAGTAAACAAGAAGTCCCTTACCGCACTTACAGACACCACAACACAGGCCCTGCCTAACTGAATAGCCACATTCATTTCCACTAACCTTTCGGACGGCTCCACTCTGCCAGTCTCTCACGAGCAACCCCCACCCATACACAAAAGCAGATATGGGGCTTGCGCCTTCTCAAACCTGTCTCCTAAAGCTTGGAACGACCGCCCACAACACATCTGAGCCTCCTTCTCTTTTCTTGACTTATGCAAGAAGTTGAAAATCTGGGGGTAGATATACAAGAAACTGACGCATCTGTAGAGATGCGTCAGTTTCCCTGCCCCAGTCTGCGATAATCTTGCGCCACCATGGATGCTCCGTATTTACAATACGGCGCACCATGATACAAGGATTCAAAGATGCGTCAGAAATTCTGACGCATCTGTTGGCTTAAAGTCACTCATCGCTGGAGTCGTGTCGCAAGCATGACGCAACTCCAGCAATGCATATTGAGGCCTATACTTATTGTACTGCGTCACTCCTTACGCCTGCTTCAAGCAGGTGTAAGGTTTTGACGCAGTGGCGTCCTAGAAGCGGCGCAGTGAAATCTTGTAGATTTCACTGTGTCACTTTTACCAGGCTTTCCTGCGTGGGAACGCCCACCCTGCATACATTATACCTGACGCAGGTATAATGTGACGCAGGGCTTTACAACGTGACGCATCTCCCTAGATGCGTCACGTTGTAAATTGGCCGCATTGTTTACGCCGCCTCTGCGTCACAAAAGTGACACAACGGCGGCGCAAAAGTGTCGCAAGGGGCTTGTAACTCTGCCCCCTGGTGCTTAGAGTAAGCTCCTGGGCTTGCCTCACAAACTGGCTAGATATTTCCTGTATACCCTCATGACCTTGTTTACTCATAGATCAATCTTTGTGAATCGGGCCCATTGTACATGTGTATCTTGAAGATTTCACTGACGCATAATTCCTTATTCATGTTCTTTTGATTAAACTCACAGGACAAACTAGTAGCAGTTTTTCACATTCATCTAGAGAATAATATTAGCTTATTGCTCTTAACTGTAGATGCATGCAGGTTGTCTATTTCCAATTTAGTTCACTCTGAATGGATTTTACAGAATGCTTGCTTTCACTTAGCCCTAACGGTGTTGGCTGCAGCATGTTAGGGGCTATAAATACCATTTGGCATTTTATTCGAGGGGTACTTTCAGATACAGGGAGACTCACCTCACGCCATTGGAGCCTCCATTTTGGGGCAAGCAGCGATGTAGTTGTTGGCTGAGGGATGACCCCTGCCTTCTTAAATCGAGCCAGTGTGCAGATGCGCGGAGGACATGTGCAGCGAGAACCCCGCTGACACTCCGTTCACATTCTGACCGTGCTCAGTGCCAGGCACACTGCCCATTCTGAGTTCAATCTGAGGCAGCAGCTGGTTTACTCTTCAGCAGGGCTCCTTTCACTGTGCACTGGCACTGACTTCGATGACTTGGGATTTAACTCTGAAACCGGCCTTACTCCAGTATGCATCAGTTGTTCTAGGTCCTTACCAAGTTGTAGTAGGTCTAAGAAAACCAATTATGTTCATAAGGGCTCTACATATTGGCCAGGGAAGGAATTAGAGATGTGGGCTGCATTAATTAATGCATGATCCCGCCATAAAAATGCTCTCCACATTAGTGAACTCCTACTGGATGATCATCTTGATTCTCTGTTCCTCACGGAAACTTGGTTATCTGAGAGTTTGGCACAGGACATCGCAATGGCGATTCAACAAGGCTACGGTATGCTCCACTGTGACAGGGTAGGCAAGAGAGGAGGAGGGGTAGCAATGGTTTGGGGTTACAAAGATTCAGAAGGCGGAATTGCTTGGATTTGGTCTTTCATTATGTGCTAATAATACATTAGCCGGGATTCTAATCTACCGACTACGCTGGCAAATTCTTGGCATCCATAGACGAATGTCTACCCAAGTACACTCTGAAACATTCCAGCTTCACTCTGTTCAGAAATTTGAACTAGCACCTCGATAATACCTTGGATCAATACAGATTACTCCTTGAAACTATGTCCTCTTGGAATATGAAGGAGTTAGTAAACGGTCCCACCCATCAAACCGGTTACATTCTTGACCCTAGTTTTACTAATGGTCAGATAAAAGCCCTAGACATTCCTTTAAATGATTGAATTGACCATACCACCATTGATTTTGCATGGAAGGTTGAACAGGGTTCATTAGTCAGAAGAACTATTCCTGACCTTCCCTACAGAAACTGGTCTAAAATATCTACCAAACTGATAACAACCACTCTCTGCTCTAGTAACCCGAAAGTGAGCGGGATATTGAGGCTGACTCTTGGGTGGTTAATGAGAAGCTACAACATATAGCAAATATGGTGGCACCACTGATAGATATTTCAGGCTCAGCTAAGAGCAGACACTTATCTGCCCCTTCGTTCAAGGATGAATTTAGGAATCAGCGTAAGCTCTGCAAGTGACTAGAATGAAGTTGGAGGAAAGACTATCTACCAGCAGACAAAGAATGTTACAAATGGACGCTGAAAGATTGTCACCTAGCTATTGGAAGGGCTCAAGTTGACCTCTTTGCTAGAAATGTGGCAGGCTCGGATTGCAGTACCAAGAGATGTCTTTTAGCTCCTTCGCTGCTAGGCCTGTCCCCCCACCCCTAAGCCTTTTTTTGGGTATTGGGGTAGTTTGCGCTTAGGCCCCCGTAACGTTTTGTTCACAAGAGGTATCCACGCCAAATTTGTGTCCTTTTCTTTCAACATCCTGAGGATTATAAATGTACCCAGGGTTTGTGGATTCTTCTTGAGGGGACCTACAAATTAGCCAAAATACAGATGATTTTGATTTTTGGGGGGAAAATGGGAAAAAAGTGCTGCACAAGAAAGTATCCATTTTTTTCACTGCAAATGGTATCAATGAAGGGTTTATGGTGCCACAGTCATCATCTTTCAGGAACAGGCAGACGTTTGTCAGAAAATCAAACCTTTCTACACAGTTTTGGCATTTTACTGGGTCATGCCCTATTTTATCCTATTATTTGTGCTTGCAACCTCCTTCCAGTTAGTGGTAGAAATGGGTGTGAAACTAATAATGGATCCTGGAAATATACACATTTCTTAAAAGTAAGTAGAATTCTGAATTCAGCAAGGGGTCCTTTGTGTAGAACCTTCAAGGTTTTCCTATAGAAAGTAACAGTTGAAATAAAATAATATTGAAATTTAGGTAAAAAAACAGAGATTTGTGCCTAGGTTTTCACCTGTAACTTCTTCTAACTATAGCAGATTTTTGAAAGCAACATATTGTTATGTCTGCTGGACCCTTCTGGTTGAGGGGATATATAGGACTTGCAGGGTCACCAAGAACTTGAGGTACCCAGAGCCAATAACTGAGCTGCATCTCGCAATGTTTGTTTTTTGTGTCGTAGTCTATTTTTATTGAAACTGGGTCACACAGCAGATGGACATAGTGGAACAGATTTTAAGTGATACAATATATATGGGGGGTGGTAGGGAAAGAGAAAAAAGGGGGGGTTGAAGGGGAGGTCACATAGCACAACTGAAATCTAGTAAAGCTAACATCCCCTGCGTTGTATGTCCCTCCCGGCAGCAGGTTTCAAGGAGCCGTTGTTCCATCGCCCCTCATAGGGGGTGGGCTAGGTGTCCAATAAGTCGGTCATGAAAGGGGAAGAGGGGGATGTGGCACGTTCCCTATAGCAGGAAGGCATGAGCAGTAGGATGAGGAGGAGGAGCGCACACTGGTAGTGGGAGATGGTCTCCGGGCCGATGCAATTTGTGGCCCACTGTCAGGGGAGAGGAGTGGTCCTAATATGGATGCGGAGAGGGTCGGTGGCAAGGGAAATGACAGTGATGCCCCAAGCAGGGGGGAGACCATGTTTCCACCTGTCTGAGGGGGGGAGTTGGGGGAAGGGTGGGGGTAAAATGGAAGGGGCGGCAGGAAGGAGCAATGGTTTTTTCTTGTGTACAGGGTATACAGCAATTAGTTCAGTAAACTATAAAGAGTGAAAAATAGGAATCAAGGAAACCTATGTATTTTTGAAATGGGAACAACATATGGAGTTTAGATGCAGTGGTTATTTGCACATCTTTAAATTTGTGGGTACTCATACTAGCATGTGAATAAAAGGGCATTTTTCAAAATTACTTATTTTTTACACACTTTTTAAAATTTGGAAGGCAGAAATGCATAGAACGATAATTGGTAATAACACTTGTCCTACTATTCTGTGTTCCCCCAAGTCTTCCTATAGAAATGGTAACTCACATGTGTGGGTAGGCCTAGTGCCCGTGACAGGTAATGGCCCAAAACACAACGTGGACGGATCACTGACAGAATATCGACAACACTAATATCGACCTACAGAAATATCGTGACATAAATATCGTTGTCAAAAATATCGACCTCTTATCTTCATAATGGTAAGTACAAAAATATCGTTTTTTTATATGTATTATAAATAATGTAAAATAAATTAAATAATAAATTTTACTTAAAAAAATATTTAGATATATTTGTAAATTTTAACAATTATAAGTAATAAATTTAATTTAAAAATAAATTAAACATACATATATAAAATGTAATATATATGTATTTACTTAAAAATAATTAAATAATAATTTTGATTAATTAGAAAATGTTAGAAATATATAAAAAAATAAAGATAAATATATCTATACATACAACTGCAACATAAAAATTAAAAAAAATTATAATATAAATTAAAATATTAAAATATGTAATATTTTTAAACCTTCATTTTAAACTACATTTAGTGCAACAGTAGGGAAAGTGTTGGATGGCGGAGGGTAAAAAATTACTATTCCCACTCCAGCGAGTGCAACAGTAGGGAAAGTGTTGGATAGCGGAGGGGAATAATTTACTATTCCCACTCTAATGAGTGCAACAGCAGTGGCGGCTCGCCGAGGGAGTGCTGCGGGGCGGTGCAGCGGGGGAGGGGCAGGGTGGGGGGGTAGTGGAGTCCGACATACGACGGACAGGAGTAAGGTAAGTAATGAAATAAATATAACAATTTACCTTGCGCGCGCTGCATCGCCGAGTTGGTGATCCAGCGCGCTCAAGGTAAATTGTTTTATTTATTTAATTACTTACCTTACTCCTGTCTGTCGTATGTCAGACTCCACTACCCCCCACCCTGCCCCTCCCCCACCCCGCCCACCGCCCCACAGCACTCCCTCGGCGAGCCGCCACTGTGCAACAGTAGGTCAAGTGTTGGACAGCGGAGGGTAAAAAAATTACTATTCCCACTCCAGCGAGTGCAACAGTAGGGAAAGTGTTGGATAGCGGAGGGGAATAATTTACTATTCCCACTCCAGTGAGTGCAACAGTAGGGAAAGTGTTGGATAGCGGTTGGTAAAAAATTAATATTCCCACTCCAGCGAGTGCAACAGTAGGGAAAGTGTTGGATAGCGGAGGGGAATAATTTACTATTCCCACTCCAGTGAGTGCAACAGTAGGGAAAGTGTTGGATAGCGGAGGGGAATAATTTACTATTGCCACTCCAATGAGTGCAACAGTAGGGAAAGTGTTGGATAGCGGAGGGATAAAAATTACTCTTCCCACTCCAGTAAGTGCAACACTAAGGAAAGTGTTGGATAGCATAGGGGTAAAAATTACTATTCCCACTTCAGTGAGTGCAACAGTAGGGAAAGTGTTGGATAGCGGAGGTAAATAATTTACTATGCCCACTCCAGCAAGTGCAACAGTAGGGAAAGTGTTGGATAGCATAGGGGTAAAAATTACTATTCTCACTCCAGTGAGTGCAACAGTAGGGAAAGTGTTGGATAGCGGAGGGAAATAATTTACTATTCCCACTCCAGCAAGTGCAACTGTAGGGAAAGTGTTGGATAGCGGAGTGATACAAATTACTATTCCCACTCCAGCTAGTGCAACAGTAGGGAAAGTGTTGGATAGCAGAGGGGTAAAAATTACTATTCCAACTCAAGCGAGTGCAACAGTAGGGAAAGTGTTGGATAGTGGAGGGGAATAATTTACTATTCCCACTCTAATGAGTGCAACAGTAGGGAAAGTGTTGGATAGCGGAGGGGAATAATTTACTATTCCCACTCCAGCGAGTGCAACAGTAGGGAAAGTGTTAGATAGCGGAGGGGAATAATTTACTATTCCCACTCCAATGAGTGCAACAGTAGGGAAAGTGTTGGATAGCGGAGGGTAAAAAATTACTATTCCCACTCCAGCGAGTGCAACAGTAGGGAAAGTGTTAGATAGTGGAGGGGAATAATTTACTATTTCCACTCCAGCGAGTGCAACAGTAGGGAATGTGTTGAATAGCGGAGGGGAATAATTTACTATTCCCACTCCAATGAGTGCAACAGTAGGGAAAATGTTGGATAGCGGAAGGGAAAAATAACTATTCCCACTCCAGCAAGTGCAACAGTAGGGAAAGTGTTGGATAGCATAGGGGTAAAAATTACTATTCCCACTTCACTGAGTGCAACATTAGGGAAAGTGTTGGATAGCGGAGGGAAATAATTTACTATTCCCACTCCAGCAAGTGCTTCAGTAGGGAAAGTGTTGGATAGCGGAGTGATAAAAATTACTATTCCCACTCCAGCGAGTGCAACAGTAGGGAAAGTTTTGGATAGTGGAGGGGAATAATTTACTTTTCCCACTCCAATGAGTGCAACAGTAGGGAAAGTGTTGGATAGTGGAGGGGAATAATTTACTATTCCCACTGCAATGAGTGCAACAGTAGGGAAAGTGTTGGATAGCAAAGGGGATAAAATTACTATTACCACTCCAGGGAGTGCAATAGTAGGGAAAGTGTTGGATAGCGGAAGGGTACAAATGACTATTTCCACCCCAATGAGTGCAACAGTAGGGAAACTGTTGGTTAGCGGAGGGTATTAATTTACTATTCCCACTCCAATGAGTGCAACAGTAGGGGAAGTGTTGGATAGCGGAGGGGAGAAAAATCCTATTCCCACTCCTGCAAGTGCAACAGTAGGGAAAGTGTTGGATAGCGGAGGGGTAAAAGTTACTATTCCCACTCCAGCAAGTACAACAGTAGGGAAAGTGTTGGATAGCGTAGGGGTATAAATTACTATTCCCACTCCAGCAAGTGCAACAGTAGAGAAAGTGTTGAATAGCGGAGGGGTAAAAATTACTATTCCCACAAAACAAAATTCTAATTTAAAAACAAACAAAATATCAACTACAATACAAAATATAATTAAAAAAAGCCAAAGCAAAACATATATAAAAATATAAAAATTAACAAAACATATAAAATATTTTAATGTAGCAAAAATCTAAAATTGACATAAAAATATTAATTTGTTAAATTTAACAAACAATTTACAAACAAATAAATATTTTGTAATAGAAATGTATCTTAATCAACAAAATGAAAAATTACATAAATGTAATATTTATTTTCCTACCCTATAACACCACACAATTTACAACACACATCTAAATTAAACAAAAAAGTGTACCTCTATAATTAACACAATTAATAATCAATTTAACAAATATTAATAATTATAAAACACATTTAAAAATGTAAAAATGAATGTACAAACCAAACGTTACAGCTATTGAACCTAAATCCCCAAACAAAATAAAAATTAAACAATTACCAAAAATATTTATCAATTAACAAATATATATTAATGATCAAGTAATAATTAATTCATTTAAACTAAATTACTATCCACCCTCTACCCCAATAAAGACCAAAACACACACCTAACAATATTTACACAATTTCCATAACTAATGTTACATTAATAAATTAATATCAATTAACAAAAAATCATTAATTAATTAAAAAGAAAATTACTTCCCACCATTTACCACTATAAACCCCACAACTCACACATCAAAATTATTACACAATTGGCATATTTAAATTTTAATTAATTAATTAGCATGAATTAAAAAATAATTCATTAATTATAAATAAATTACCTCCCACCATATTCCCCTATAAATGCCACCACCACCTTCATAAAACATGACACAATTAACATAATTAATTAACAATTAATTAATTAATTAATTAATAACAATTAACAAGCAAAATATAAATAATTTTTAATAAATTAATTTACACAATTAACACTATAAAATAAAATTAATTCAATATTATATTAAAAATATTAATAAATGTATTAAAATGTAATTACTTCCCACCCTACTCCCCTATCAACCCACAACACGCGCCTAAAAAAATAACACAATTAACATAATTACCAATTAATTAATAATAATAAATAACCAATTGATAAATAATTAATAAAACATTAATTCCCACAATTAACAATATAAAATAAATAAATATTAATTATTAAAAATATTAATTAATTAATTAAAGTTAAATTACTTCCCACCCTATTCCCCTATAAACCCACAACCTGCTCCTAAAAAAATGACACAATCAACATATTTACCAATTAATTAATCAATAAAAATTATCATCCAAATATTAATTATTTAATTATAAATTAATTCCCACAATTAACACTATAAAATTAAAAATAAATAAATACTAATAAATAAAAATTAATATTCAATTTATTATAATTACATTACTTACCACCCTATTCCTCTATAAACCCACAACCCGCTTCGGAACTAAAACGCAAAATTGTATTAAAATAAAATTAATAACTTCTAAAAATTTAACACATATATTAAAAAACAAATGCAATACTATATATACTATATATAAAAATAGAGCACATACATGTAAAATACATACTAAAATACATAACACTAACTAAAAAAACGATATTTTTTACAACTATATTTTTGCAAACGATATTAATTACTTCGATATTTTAGAAAACAATATTTCTTACCTGAAACTCGATATTCTTGACCACGATATTCTTTCAGTCGATATTTATGTATCTCGATATTTTGCAGTCGATATTAGTGCAATTCCTACTCGATATTCTGACTCTTTACCAACGTGGACACATCACATTTTTCCACTGAAAACGGACACTTTTTTGCAATATGCCTAGCTATGGAGTTTTGGCCCTAGCTCAGCTGATACCTAGGAAACCTAGTAAACCTGTACATTTTTATAACTAGGCACCTAGGGGAATCCAGGAAGGGGTGACATGTGTGGCTCTCTCTAGGTTCTGTTACCTAGACTCCCTTGCAAACCTCAAACATTGTAAAAAAAAAAACATTTTCCTCACATTTCTGTGATGGAAAGTTCTGGAATCTGTGGGGAGCCACAAACTCCCTATGTTAATAAATTGAGCCTTGAAGTATGGGGTACCCAGGGCCAAACAATGACTCAAGGAAGGGGGCCGAATGTCACCCCACTTTAATTAAAGAATGCACTGCCGGACCACCATTTTGTTTTGTTTTTTCCCATCCTGCGGGATCCTGGCAAAAATAGCCATTTTTTTTTCGTTTTGGCACCAGGCGAGGTCCTTCTGTGTCCCCCTCATAGGGCCTAGGGGAACAGAGTATCCCTACCTTGCTCCTTTATATAAACTTTTTTTTAAGTTCAGGACAGAGGAATATGTCCCTGAGTCCTGTAATGGCTGCGTGCAGCATTTCTCTGATGTCACTGGCAACCAATCAGAGTGCTTGCGCCGTCTGACTCCAAAGGAGTGGATTGCTCCATGGGGAAAAAATTCTCCCTGGGCCAATGAGAATGCTCCATTTTTAAATTGCCACACCCACGAGACTCTCTTGAGCCTATCTCAAGCAACTATTATTCATACCCTAAAGTAACTATAACTCGCGCCCCTACCATGCACAGTATTATCAACAATTATGGCCTTTTCAGATGTGATTAGGGATGTTATGAATGTAGTCAATGAATATGTCATGAGTGATTTCATTTGTGAGATCATAAGTAGTACATTGAGAGGGAGCTAGTTATAGTGACTTCACTGTGTGAGTTCTAGCTACTTGAGATAAATAAACTGGTGAATTTCAGCGGTTTTGATAGTTTCAAACTGTATGTTTTACGTGTCAAATTTTCACCTAACTATAACATCCCTTTAATCTTTATTTTTGTCAGTAAATTTCTATGTTTTTTTAAATGTAAAAGTAGATATTTTTAACTATAAAATCACTTTAACCGTTAGTTTTTTTCAGTGAATTTCTAGGTTTCTTTTAACGTAAGTAATATGTATATCATAATGCACGGTGAGGGGCTGGATGCAGGGTCTGGCTGGCATTGTCCGTTGTGCTCCCCTGTCCAAAGTTGCTGCCCCTGCCCCCCTCCTCCTTGCCCTCCATTGTCCAAGACTATACCCCTTTCCCTTGTCCAGTGCCTGTGTGGCCATTGTTCTGCCACTGCCCTTCCTGCCTGCCCTGCACAGTTAGCTTGCTATCCCTACTCACCTCCTGCCCTGCATGGTCCGACGTGTTGCCAAAGCCCTCCAGTTTGCTTGATGTCCCTTCCCATTCCTCGTGCCCTCTGTTGCCTGAGGCTATGCCCCTATCATTTCCCTCCTGCTTAGCCTCCGTGCTTAGCTTGCTGCCCTCACCCTCCTTCCCTCGCCCTACAATGTTTATGTGCATGCCCCTGCTCTCTTCCTTTTGCCCACCGTGTTCCATGGACCTTTCACTGCCTCTCCTGTCTGCTCTGTAGAGCTGCTACTGCCCCTCCCACCTGCCCAGCATGGTCAGGTGGCTGCTGCCTGTCCCAGCACCCTCCACCTTGCCTTTCATTGTCTGAGTTCCATGCCCCTATACCCTCCCTCCCATCCTCCATGGTCCATTTTGCTGCCACTACCTTCTGCCCTCCATGCTCTGTTGTGCGGCAACTGCTCCTCCTGCCCTGTGTGGTTTGTTGTGAGGTCCCCTTCTGCTGCCCTCTCTTACCTGTGTTTAACCTTTACCTCTCCCTTCTGCCCTGCATAGTCTTTTGTGCTTATCCCTCCCCTCTCCTTCTTGACCACCATGGCCGGTGTGCTGCCACTAACCCTCCTGCTTGCCATTCATGGTCTTTTGTGCTGCCACTGCCCCTCATACATGCCCGATGTGGTCAGCTTGCTGCAGCTGAAACCCTACCAACTTTCCTTCATTGTCTGTGTGTATGCCATTATAGTTCCATGTTGCCCTCTGTTAGAACTGAGGTTTCTGTTTGGTAGAGATTCGCACCCTGTCTAAGCAGGAACCACCCCTCTAGTCAAGGTAAGCTAGATACACACTAAAAAATTGCCTGTGCTCACCCTCTGGTAGCTTAGCACAGAGCAGTCAGGCTTATCTACAGAGGCAATGTGTTAATTATATGTGCAACACACAGGTTTAGAAAATTAGATTATATTCTTACGAGCAAAATAAGACCAAAAGAACAAGAATCTAATAAGCAAAAATGGACTTATGAATTTTCAAAGGATAAATCAAAATGTAGTGCTTAGAAGCAAATAGCGCTAAGTGGTTACTTGATGTCATGCTGGACCGGGGTGAATCCAAAGTTCAGGCCTTCCACTTTGAAGGGCAGGCTGGCTGCAGGATGTGCACAGGTCCCGCTAAAAAAGTACCTTGGATGGAGCAAGCGTCGATGTCAAAGACTCTATGGGAGGAGAGGAGGAGGCGTTGCGTTGTCCGCGATCCCATGGATGGAGACAAAGGGGTCGATTCCGATTCGGGCCGGAAAAAATACCGACCGACTCGGTACGGGATAATAGTCCGACCAACACATACCGGCGTTACCCGACCTGGGAAGTACGATGAAATGCATGTGAATCACGACCGACTCGTATAGAACTCAAGGCGAATGACCGAGCCGGACGGAAACAAGCCATCCGGCCGGAAAACCACGCGAATCGAACCGACCGACACGCACCAGGAAGAAACCCGAACGAAACGTACCCGCGAACTCCGGCCCGTGCAGTACGATGCAATGAGTGCAAAAGCAGACCGATACGCACGGAGCCCAAGCCGTACGACCGACACGCATACAAAACACAGCCGAACAAACACAATACACCGCGACCGACGCGTACGCCGCATATGAAACAGAGCTGAAACACAGCGGGAATGACTCGGAGAGGCGCGCACGAGATAACTGCAACATCCTACTCGGTCAGAAGAACGACTCCAACATGCACAATAATCACAAATGAAAAAATACAAAAAAAGAGGGCCAAACAAGCAATGACAAAGCCAATAAATACAGGGGGGGGGGAAATGGAACAAGGACACACCCCCAACTCCACCTACATAAAGGCCACAAATCCCTACCATGATCCTTTGCAAATTCCACTGACCTGCCAGCACAGAACACCAGCAGACAGCAGACACACACACAGCTCATCCAACACAAAAGCCACACACCATTAGCACCTCAACAAATAGCACCCTCACACACACACAGCAAAACCTACACTCACACACCCTCACTTGCACACACACACACATCAATCACCACCACCACCCATCACCATGCCCCTAAAGAAGAATCCAAAGTTCCTAGATAGTGAATTGGAAGTCATGGTAGATGAGATCCTGAGGGTAGAGCCACAGTTGTTTGGCACATTGGTCCAACAGACCCCCATGTCGCAGAAAACCAAGATGTGGGCGAGGATCGTCGACAGGGTGAACGCACAATCACCATGTTTGCGCACAAAGGAAGACATCCAGAACAGGTGGAATGATGTGCGCAGGAGGGTCAGGGACCTACTGAAGAAGGATTACCTCCTGAGCCAGCACACCGGCAGTGGCCCTCCTGCCAAACCAGTATACCTCAGGCCCTGGGAGGAGAAGGTGCGGGCCATCCTACCACCAGTGAGCGTATATGGACTAACAAACATCCCAGAGCCTGGTGAGTACACAACTAATATACACAATATTGTGTGCCAATACACACACATCACTGTCAAGGGGACAGTCAAAACATGCACCCCTAGCAAATCAACAGCAAACAAAAGATAATCATCCCAAAAAGTGTATGTCAGTCAGAGAAACACAATACATGCCATCTCATAGTGATATGTAACTGTGTCATGACATGTACAAATCCAATACCAAATTGAGCTAGGCAGTGGCACAAATCTAACCAACAAACACTGTCAGATATTTAGCCACCACTAGAACACCACCTCACAGGGAAGCTCACAGAAAGGAAGAAATCCTGTGTATGCTGGTGAAGTCAGTGTAGCCAAGAGCATGATGGGACTCGTAGTAACAGATAATGGGCAGCCTCACATTTGGACCATCAACACCACTCTGAACCATGCTCACAACACAGGGAGTGGAAAAGGACTGACAAGATGGCTGACACTGGGTACTGCTGTGGGGAGCACAAGGCCCTGCTGGGAACTGTGCACCAACAAACAGCACAACACCACTGCCTGACATCCTGAAAGCCAACTTGCACTCCCTGCAATGCAAGCACGTTGCATGGTGGGATATCTGGCTGGGTGGGAAGGAGGACTCACAGCACTGACCATAGTTACAAGCAGCTCACCTCACACACCCCTCAACACAAACTCCACATAACCCACCTGGGAGAATGCAATGCCTCACATACCAAATGAAGATCCCACAAAGAACCACCACCCTGGGTAATGCCGTGTGAAGCACAGGGACACTCTTGGGACTTGTAGCCAAACAAACGCAAGGACAACACTGTCAGCATTCCTGTCAGCACAGGCACACTACCCCACAGGGAAGCAGAGTGCAAAGGAAGGAAGTACGGGCATGCTGGGAAGGGGGGTGTAGGCAATAGCATGATGGGAGTTGTAGTCACAGATACTGCTCACCCTCACAATTGGCCCATCAACACCACTCTGAACCATGCTCACATCACAGGGAGTGCATAAGGACTGACAAAATGGCTGACACTGGGTACTGCTGTGGGGAGCACAAGGCCCTGCTGGGAACTGTGCACCAACAAACAGCACAACACCACTGCTGACATCCTGAAAGCCAACTTGCACTCCCTGCAATGCAAGCACGTTGCATGGTGGGATATCTGGCTGGGTGGGAAGGAGGAGTCACAGCACTGACCATAGTTACAAGCAGCTCACCTCACACACCCCATCAACACAAACTCCACATAACCCACCTAGGAGAATGCTATGCCTCACATACCAAATGAAGATCCCACAAAGAAACACCACCCTGGGTAATGCCGTGTGAAGCACAGGGACACTCTTGGGACTTGTAGCCAAACAAACGCAAGGACAACACTGTCAGCCTTCCTGTCAGCACAGGCACACTACCCCACAGGGAAGCAGAGTCCAAAGGAAGGAAGTACGGGCATGCTGGGAAGGGGTGTGTAGGCAATAGCATGATGGGAGTTGTAGTCACAGATACTGCTCACCCTCACAATTGGCCCATCAACACCACTCTGAACCATGCTCACATCACAGGGAGTGGATAAGGACTGAAAAGATGGCTGACACTGGGTACTGCTGTGGGGAGCACAAGGCCCTGCTGGAAACTGTGCACCAACAAACAGCACAACACCACTGCCTGACATCCTGAAAGCCAATTTTCACTCCCTGCAATGCAAGCACGTTGCATGGTGGGATATCTGGCTGGGTGGGAAGGAGGACTCACAGCACTGACCATAGTTACAAGCAGCTCACCTCACACACCCCTCAACACAAACTCCACATAACCCACCTGGGAGAATGCTATGCCTCACATACCAAATGAAGATCCCACAAAGAACCACCACCTTGGGTAATGCCGTGTGAAGCACAGGGACACTCTTGGGACTAGTAGCCAAACAAATGCAAGGACAACACTGTCAGCCTTCCTGTCAGCACAGGCACACTACCCCACAGGGAAGCAGAGTCCAAAGGAAGGAAGTACGGGAATGCTGGGAAGGGGGGTGTAGGCAATAGCATGATGGGAGTTGTAGTCACAGATACTGCTCACCCTCACAATTGGCCCATCAACACCACTCTGAACCATGCTCACATCACAGGGAGTGGATAAGGACTGACAAGATGGCTGACACTGGGTACTGCTGTGGGGAGCACAAGGCCCTGCTGGGAACTGTGCACCAACAAACAGCACAACACCACTGCCTGACATCATAGAAAGCCAACTTGCACTCCCTGCAATGCAAGCACGTTGCATGGTGGGATATCTGGCTGGGTGGGAAGGAGGACTCACAGCACTGACCATAGTTACAAGCAGCTCACCTCACAGACCCCATCAACACAAACTCCACATAACCCACCTGGGAGAATGCTATGCCTCACATACCAAATGAAGATCCCACAAAGAACCACCACCCTGGGTAATGCCGTGTGAAGCACAGGGGCACTCTTGGGACTTGTAGCCAAACAAACGCAAGGACAACACTGTCAGCCTTCCTGTCAGCACAGGCACACTACCCCACAGGGAAGCAGAGTCCAAAGGAAGGAAGTACGGGCATGCTGGGAAGGGGGGTGTAGGCAATAGCATGATGGGAGTTTTAGTCACAGATACTGCTCACCCTCACAATTGGCCCATCAACACCACTCTGAACCATGCTCACATCACAGGGAGTGGATAAGGACTGACAAGATGGCTGACACTGGGTACTGCTGTGGGGTGCACAAGGCCCTGCTGGGAACTGTGCAACAACCAACAGCAGGACACCACTGAATGACATCCTGAGAGTCAACCTGAACCCACTGCAAGGGTGGCATGCTTCATGGTGGGATAACTGGGCTAGGTGGAGAAGGATGGCCGGATGTCCACCAAATACAACAAATGCTGGCCATGCACACACCTCAACATTCACATTGAAATGCCCCAGGTATGCATGACAATGTGCTACACAAATATCAACCTCTTACTGTGACAACTTAGGACAATGCAATGTACATGCCCGCATCCAGAGGTACAGTCACAACTGTCAGGTGTGTGAACCATTGATGCCTGTAGAAACATAACATACAATGTGTGTCTCTTCCAAATACAGGTGATGATGATGGGGACATTGCAGCAGGTGAGGAGGAGTCCCTGTCCCAGGCTCCGGGGGACACAGAGCTCACTGGTGTGGAACAGCCTCTGCCCTCCTCGGATGGCGAAGACCTACCTGGCACCTCCGGTGTGAGTCATCATGCAGCACCAGCTGGACCAACACCTGCACCCCCTGCACCCACCCCTCCAACAACTGCCAACACACAGACCACCCCCGCCGACACGGACAGACCAAGGACCACCAATGGCAACAGCACAGAGCCCCAGGCCCAGCGTGGAGCAATGGATGACAACACCACTAACAACCCCCAAGGGGGCCTTGGGTCACCTGTGCGTGCCACCGCAGGTGCTGCACGTGTCGCCAGGGGTGGTGGGAGGGGTGGTAGACATAGGTCGCTGCTTGCAGAGGGGTCTGGACTGCATGATGACCCACAACTGGCACGCATCGCTGATGCGTACCAGGATAGCACCGGAGAGGTCAGACAGGTCGTGGGGATCCTCAAGGACATACAACAGCAGCAGGCTGCCCATCATGCCTGCTTGGACTCCCACATGTCCCGTGTGGAGACACACATGTCTCGCATGGAGTCCAAGTGGGACACATTGCAAGAACTCACAGCGGTGCATAGGGACATATTGACATGCCTCCGCCAGATTAGCACCAACATGGCCACACCTCCCTGTGTGCCCACAACATCTGGTGCGGCAACAACTGACACCGCCACAGGGAGGGAGGAGGACTCTGGCGGAGACTCCCCTGCACCGCCGCAGCCTGCACGTGAGGGTCCCCCCCCAAAGAAGAGGGGTCGTCCGAGGAAGGAAAACTGAGAGGTTGATGGCCACGTACATCCCCCAGGAAGCCAACCCCTGTTCCGGAAATTCTCCTTTGTGTGCAAACGTTTCACCCTGTCGAATGCAACACTACTCTCCCACATGACATGGGGAGTTCAAGTTGGACTAATGTATCATATGACTGTGGACTTCACTCAGGACATTTCTGCTACCAAGACTTCCAACTCATCTGGGAACTTTGGATCCCAATCCCAATGTACAGCACCCACCATCCTGTGCACTATACACACACACATTTCTGTAAATAAAATCACTAGTACACCATACCTGCCTCTGTTGTTATTCAAATGTGGATACTGTCATGGTGATGATGATCTGCTAAATTACACTGTGTATGCTAACTGCTACAGCAAGTACAACACCGTTGTGTGAGTCATGGTGACGTGACACATATGAGGGAGACACACCACTAAGGCTACACAACACAGAGACACCAGGGCCATCGGACTCATCGCCCACAGTGATGTTGCCAGGAAATACAGTGGAATGCACAGTCACCACACCTATTCAGAGTCTGTGTCAACTAGCCCACAGGTGCAGTAAGCAAATGTCAGTCAGATGTGTGACCACAGACAATGCACATCCCAAAGTGAAGCACAGGTTCATTACACATTTGCAACATGTTGTTTCCACTACAAATGCAAGGTTTACCCACGTGGCAGTGGCCACACAGTCAACAAGTGCAGAAGATATGAAGTCCAGGGGTGTGTGGCACATCACTTGTAGGCAAACTACTGCTGCCACCCTGAAAGCTGAATCATGGTGTCGGGGGATCCAAGTTGACCAAAGTACTCAGTAAGCACCCTGTGAAGGATAGACATGACACACAGTTAAAAACACTGAAGAACAGGACAGAACTGCAATACTCATGCCCAATACATGTCACAAGACAACTACACAAAACCAAGTTAGCATGTCAAAACTGTTGGGGAGTACAGACTACCTGTAAGGACACATTGCTGCACGCATCCAGTCAAGTAGCACATGGCCACACTCAAACAGCACCAGAGCACCACCCACACATATCATGCTAACTCACATCATTCACATTACATCTCCCTGGATACTCACATTCAGCTGAAGAAGTTGGTGATGAGCTGTGTGCGGACATCACCATCATCATCATCATTATCACTGGCATCATGGTCCAGGCCAGGATCCTCCACAGGTGGCGGACGTTGGTCATCGTCATCCAGGATGAGAGGCAACTCCTTCCGCACTGCCAGGTTGTGTAGCATGCAGCAGACAATGACAGTCTTGCACACCTTTGCTGGGGCATATGGGAGGGCCCCTCCTGTCTTGTCCAGGCAGCGGAAGCGGCTCTTCAGGAGACCAAAGGTCCGCTCAATCACTCTCCTGGTCCGACCATGTGCCTCATTGTAGCGCATCTGGGCTGGTGTCACAGGATTCCTGAGAGGTGTCAGCAACCATGGCATGTTGGGGTATCCGGAGTCACCTACGGACAGACAAGTGCACATTAGCTGAGTTGGAAAAGTGGGTGGAATACTACAGATCAGAACACACACAATGGTACAAAGTCAGTACACACCGACAAGCCAGGCACGCTGGTTCTGCATCTGTGCCATCATCCTCGGGATGCGACTACTCCTCATCACGTAGGCATCGTGTGCTGAACCAGGGAAACGGGCACACACATGTGTGATGCTCATATCTGCAAGACATACCACCAGAGCATTGATCGAATGGTAATGTTTACGGTTCCGGTATGCCTGCTCATGTGCCTGTGGTGGTATCAAAGCCACATGTGTCCCATCAATGGAGCCAATGACATGTGGCATCCTCCCCAGGGCATAGAAGTCACTCTTGACGTCAGTGAGTTGTTGACGTGTAGGGAAATAGATGTACTGGTTCAGGCATCTCAACATTGCCTCCAAAACATCGCGTAGCACACAGCTGAACATAGTCTGTGACATCCCACCGGCAGTCGCCACAGTGTGTTGAAAGGTACCGGTGGCAAAGAAGTGTAGGGCTGCCATTACCTTCACCTTGGGGGTCAGCGCCGTAGGGTACGGCCGGCCAGGTTGCAAATGTGGTGCCAAGCGCACTGCCAAATCATCAATCAGCTGCATGGTGAAGCGGTACCGTCGGATGCTGTCACGTTCCACCATCGTTGCCAGGTCAGGGAATGGTCTATGGACAGCTGGAGCCCTGCAGTGCATAGGTTGAAGAAAGAAAGATTGTCAGTCACCCCACATATGTGCCATTCACCATACTCAATTTCACATGATACATCATTACGAGACACAAGTACTTGATGTGTGTGCCGTTCTGTTCGGACATAACTCACACCTACATGCCCATCATCTAACTTCTCAGTACAACATGTGTGCACAACAGGTACCAGGTTGTGCTATGGGAAACCATTAGGCTGTGTCACAGTACCCATTTCCTGCTGTCACGTTCCACACACACACCACAGTGACATGTCTGGACAGATGCGCCACAGGCATCACAGCTCATTGACAGGTAGAGTCCCAGTGACCCTGTCTTGCCACATGGACACTGGCATGACATGGCGTATCATGTACATGTCAGAAAAACAAACATGACTCCCACAGGTAGTGGCCCTGGTCGCCTCCGCAGGACAGACATGGACGCCAGTGACGCACAACATCAAAGTCCATGCACAAACAACGTTGATGTGGAGACTGTCTCCCATCTTGCACATGGAATCAGAGACATCGGAAACACAACATGCACACAGACTGTGGAGGGACATCACTATTGTGGCAATGGGTCATCCTGTGACGTACATGCCTTCCCCCATGGGACCCTGGGGGTATGTGACATGTCACACACATACACAACCTGGAAATGTGACCATGCCACATGCTCCAAAATGAACTGTTGCACATCACAGTGGTCATGTGCACAACACACAAAGGACCCTGTCCCCATTAACACATGCACAGCCTGGGTGTGGCTGCCCACAAGTGCCACCACAGAAACCACATGTTAACCCCCATACACAGAAAAGGTAATGCAGCCTTACATGCCTTAGGAAACAGTGTGGACTGGGTGTGGTGTTGTAGGTGTGCCCCTGTGTCTCTGGCAGGTATATGTGGCTGGCATACGTTCACCAGTGACAAGCATGGTGACATATGCGACTGACCTGTACAGATACGCGTTGTACAGCAATGGACCGATCGGTGTGTCCGGCCGGCCCATTGCATCTGTTGTATCCCAAAATACGCGTTGTACAGCAATAGACCGATCGGTGTGCCCGGCCGGCCCATTGCATCTGTTGTATCCCGGAATACGCGTTGTACAGCAATGGACCGATCGGTGTGCCAGGCCGGCCCATTGCATCTGTTGTATCCCGGAATACGCGTTGTACAGCAATGGACCGATCGGTGTGCCCGGCCGGCCCATTGCATCTGTTGTATCCCGGAATACGCGTTGTACAGCAATGGACCGATCGGTGTGCCCGGCCGGCCCATTGCATCTGTTGTATCACGGAATACGCGTTGTACAGCAATGGACCGATCGCTGTGCCCGGCCGGCCCATTGCATCTGTTGTATCCCGGAATACGCGTTGTACAGCAATGGACCGATCGGTGTGCCCGGCCGGCCCATTTCATCTGTTGTATCCCGGAATACGCGTTGTACAGCAATGGACCGATCGGTGTGCCCGGCCGGCCCATTGCATCTGTTGTGAGCGGGTACGCGTTGTATCCCGAAATACGCGTTGTCCAGCAATGGACCGATCGGTGTGCCCGGCCGGCCCATTGCATCTGTTGTATCCCAGAATACGCGTTGTACAGCAATGGACCGATCGGTGTGCCCGGCCGGCCCATTGCATCTGTTGTGAGCGGGTACGCGTTGTATCCCGAAATACGCGTTGTACAGCAATGGACCGATCGGTGTGCCCGGCCGGCCGAGTGCATCTGTTGTATCCCAAAATACGCGTTGTACAGCAATGGACCGATCGGTGTGCCCGGCCGGCCCATTGCATCTGTTGTATCCCGGAATACGCGTTGTACAGCAATGGACCGATCGGTGTGCCCGGCCGGCCCATTGCATCTGTTGTATCCCAGAATACGCGTTGTACAGCAATGGACCGATCGGTGGCCCGGCCGGCCCATTGCATCTGTTGTATCCCGGAATACGCGTTATACAGCAATGGACAAATCGGTGTGCCCGGCCGGCCGATTGCATCTGTTGTGAGCGGGTACGCGTTGTATCCCGAAATATGCGTTGTACAGCAATGGACCGATCGGTGTGCCCGGCCGGCCCATTGCATCTGTTGTATCCCAAATACACGTTATACAGCAATGGACCGATCGGTGTGCCCGGCCGGCCCATTGCATCTGTTGTATCCCGGAATACGCGTTGTACAGCAATAGACCGATCGGTGTGCCCGGCCGGCCCATTGCATCTGTTGTGAGCGGGTACGCGTTGTATCCCGAAATACGCATTGTACAGCAATGGACCGATCGGTGCGCACGCATTGGCTGGGGCCTGGCATGGCAATGGACGCGTTTTAGAAGCTCCAACGAGTCTGATGCAGTGAATTCAGTTGGCCAGCCACAACAATGTTGCAAAATCATGGGTGTCATGAAGTTGAAGATTTGAAGGATGCTGTGGGCGTGTATTAGTGCTGCTATTCCATGGATTGGTCAGATTCAGAAGATGCAAACGACTTGGACCTATCACTTTGGACACATGGGACAGTATCTGCCTCTGCAGCACACATATAATGCTGGCTGTTCCCCTGAGAGCTCACTTGCCTGCACTACATGCTCCAGGACGACATCTGCCACCAACACTGCTGCTGTCTCTGCATCCTCTGGCTACTGCAATGGCACGTACTGTGGAGAGAGCCCCAGCCTTCAGCCTTGAGGAGAACCAGGCCCTGCTGGACAGCCTCCTGCCACAGTACAGCAAGCTGTATGGGACACCAGGGGAGCAGGTGAGTGTGCTGTCCACTGCCTTTCTAATTTTGCATGTTGTCTGACTAGCAGGACTTACAGTGTGCACACCACTGGCTAGCATGCTCACTGAGTAGTTCTGAGCCCCCAAAGTGTGTAGTTACATGCACTGAACAGGTACAGTGCAGTAACAGTGCATTCCAACAAGGTTTACTTTCCATGCAATGATACCATGTAGTAACTGCTGGCAAACTGTTCATAGCCATCGTTGCACTGCCTGTGTACATCATGTGCCCCAGTGATTGAGACATGTATATCCAACTGTGTGATGCACGGATATGTTGCATGTGTAGTAATGGCATTTTCACTTTGTCATCCTCACAGGTTGATGCCCACCAGAAGCAGAAAATCTGGCTGACCATCGCCCGGGCAGTAAGATCCGTGGGGGTCTACAAGCGCCAGATCCGCAACTGCCAGAAGAGGTGGCAGGACCTTCGGGGCTGGACCCGGAGGATCGCAAGGGTCCAGCTGTCGCCTCCTCGCAGGAGGGGCGGACACCGGACCCTGACCCCCCATATGCTCAGGATCCTGGCGGTGGTCTTCCCTGACCTGGATGGGCAGCTGAAGGCCAGACAGCAGCAAGGAGGGGTGAGTCCATGACTGCACTGTGAACTTTGTCTGACATGCTATGTGCCCTCCTCTGGCCTGGTTAAACTTCCACAGTACATCAGTCTTGTGGTCCAGGACCCATGTCCCTCTATTGTGACATGCCCACTCCTCATCTGATACGCATATGTGTGGCCCTTACAGTCAGGAAATTGTGTCACTTGGGGACTGTGTCATTGCATTTTGCTTTGCTCAAGGTGGGGGACAGCATTTGTTCCGGTGACTATGTTGTGGGATTCATGGGTGGGTCAATTGCTCACACAATGCCCAAGTCCTGACATGTAATCTGGGTGTAACTTTGATATGTGGTCCACTTGCTGATCTGATTCACCACATGTCCCTGGGGTATTTGGCACACCCCCATGCTGTGGGTGGGAACAATGTTTGGGCCTCAGGAGTATGTATATCAAGTGTGTCACACATGCTTAGACACCTGCCTACTGTTCAGGACTCATCCCTCTTACAGGTGGAGCTGGACAGTCATGCCTACTCCAGGGCATACAATACACTCTGTACTCCCACTCCCGTGGATCATCTGACATGTTGTGATCAGTGACATGTTCCCTCAGGTGTCTGCCTCTGTGTCATTGTGCTGTGGCTTCGTTGTCAGGACTACTGGTATGTTTGTCGGTTAGGGCTCAGCATGCCATCTGAGATGTGACCATGAGAGACGATACTTCTGTGACTTATAGGTGTCTGATCACTTGACTGTGCACACAGGTGTATGCGACTGTGACTTTCAGGCAGCTGTTTTTCATTCACAGCACACTGTGAGGTGCTCATGTTCAGAGAGTTGTGTTTCGTGTCCCCCATATGTCCAATTGGTATGACGTGGACAAATAGTAGTTCAGATGATGTTGTTTTTGGGGGATGGACATGTGCACTTGTCAGTTACATAACTTGCATTCCCCATGTCCTAGGATTGTGACACAGTGCAGACTGTTGTTGGCTGGCTGCCATGGCCATGTGACTGGAGACAGTGATGTATGACTTTGCACGCATGCCTGTGTCATGGCATTAAAATTCCTAAGACTGATCCTGCAGGGGAGTGACATGTGCAACATGCACCCCATTGTGGCATTGACTATCCAGACATGGGTGGATCATGGTGTCTGGCGCTGGTATGCATCACATGCATTTCTATTTAGACTCTGGCCATCCCTTTCTCTGGACACCTGCACTGACTCAGTGGCAAGAGATGTGATGTGTGCATGTTCACATACTTCACTGTGTTCCCTGCAATGTTCAACAACTGTGTAGGTGGTGCATGTGTCCACACTGGGGTCTTACCATCAGACAGGCACCAGACAGATGGGTGCAAGGGCAGGAGGGGTGTGAGTCCCATGGTTGACCATCAGACTGACAATTGGCTTCCCCGAATCTGTGTGAGGACTTTAGGCAATGTTCAATTAAGGATGCCAGGGCTTGCTCTGTGATGTGCTGTACTTACTGTGGTGTTTGCGGTCAGTGCAGGTGACTGATGTTTGTTTGTTTCCCTAATTGTTTGCAGATACATCCACGGCCACAGGAGGGGACAGCTCCATGGACCAGGAGGAGCAGCGGAGCCAGACTGGGTCAGCATCCGAAGAGTGGTCAGAGGGACCCAGTGGCACAGAGGGCAAGGGGAGCCACATCGAGGAGTCCTCAGCACCATCCACCTCAGCTGAGGACCACAGCAGCTCGGAGGATGACTCCCTTGTGGAGGCGGGTCTCAGCAGCCACCAAAGGCCAGCTAGTCTGTCTGGCCCGCCACCACCACCACCACCGCCCTCCCATTGGCTCCCATTCCTGAGGTCCGTGGAGGCTCCAGTGCTCGGGAGCGTGTCTCCTTCGTGCCAGGCACCGCACCCCCTGCCCCTGTGTCCCCTGCTGCCCTGAGTGAGGAATCTGTGTACCTCCTTCGGCAGATCCATGTAGGGCAGACAGCAATGCTGAGTGTCCTCCATGCACACACCACTCTGTTGACACAGCTGGTGTCGTTCATGGAGGACATCTCGACAGGTATGTCTGCCCTACAGAGGAGCAATAAGTCCATGGACTCCTCCCTGACGGCAGCCGTGTCCCTCCTCCAACAGTCCCTCACCCCTCCCACCTCTGCCCCATCCACACTTCCTGCCACCCTACTTGTCCAAAGCACATGCACACCTGCACAATCACCCAAGCACACAGACACGAGCAGCACAGACACACCCAAGAGAAAGGCAAGACGTGCACACAAGCATCCTCAGGGGACTGATACCACACACTCAGGGGATGGGGAACAGACACACACACAGGCATCCACAGTCACTCCGCAGTCCTCCAAATCCTCTCCCTCCAAGACCCCTTCCCTTGCCTCACCTGCTACCCCACCTACACAGCAGATCTTCCTGTGTGACCTCGACCTCTTCCCCTCCGATCCTGCTGATCCAGCATACCGGGGGAAGAGGAAGTCCACCCACACAGAGGGAGTGCCCCTCGCCCCCGGACACCCTCCCCCAGGTGCAGGCAGACACAGGACCCCATTCGGAAGTCCCCCCGGACCAGGAAGAGCAAGACCCCACCACCACCACCACGCAGCTCCACCACCCAGTCTCTCTCCTCCATCCCCCAGGCCACCACTCCACAGGTTCCCCCGCCACACCCTGCCCCAGGTTCCCCCACACACCAATACCGCATCCCCAGACTGCTTAGGCCCTCCCCCTGCCACTTGCTCTTCCACCCCCAACCCAGACGCTCTGCTTGTTAGTGCCACTGGTGTGGAGACCGGGTTCCCCCTCTGTCCTGCCCACCTCATCTGCCCACCCTTCCACTCCCTTGGAGTCATGCACTGCAGTGGAGTCCACAACCACCCCGTCTGACTCGGGCACTGCAGTGGGGACCCAGTCCACTACATCAGACCAGCCCACTGCAGTGGTTGCAGCACCCACACCAACTGACTTGTGTACCACAGTGGTGCCGGCCCCCCCTGAGTCAGACACCTCCACTGCAGTTGCCGGTGACACTCCTGCACCCACCACCCCTTCACTGCCTCACTCTGCCATCCCCTGATCCTGTCCATGCCTGGCCTGCCCCTTGTATGCCCCTCCAAGGGGGGATGTCCCCTGTCCGTACCAGTGCAGGCAAGCAATGGGTGACCAGTTGTCACTTATCACCCTGTTGGGACTGTGATTTTGGACTGGCCATTGGCCTTAGTTTCCTTTGGACTTCAGAGTTTTCCTTGACATTTGCTGAATAAAGCCTCTTTTTGTTTAATTCTGGGTTTTCTTTTGATGTACATGATGTGGATGAGTAGCATCCTGTATTTGCAGTTGTAATAGTGTTCATATCAGGAAAATGAAGTGTTGCTGTGATGGACTCCATGTGGTCCATGGGATATGTGTCCTGTTGTAGTCTGGATCTATGGCATCCTTTGCTGCAGTCTGAGGGTGTAATGTTCAGCATTTGACACAGGGATGTACGTTTAGCATTTGTAAATGAACATCTTTGTCTTACACTGATGCACATCTGGTGGGCTTACCACTGTTCAATGTTCCGATTTCCCTGACTGTGTGCCCAGCTCCACTGGACATGCAGTTTTGCACATCAATGTCGAAGGACTCATCTGTGTATACAGTGCAACTTGCTTGACACGTGTTTTGGGTGTATGCAGATGACTGACGTGACACTCCCGTACCCAGGCTGATGTGAGCAGAGCCTTCTGTGTGTTGTAGTTGTTGACTCACTGATGGAGTGTTCTGCTGACATGTTTGGGTCGTGCACAGACAAGGTTTGGCACAGCGGACCTTCCACAGGAGTGGAGTGCCCTCATGGCAGTGTGTAATCCGGTGACATTGCGTGGGCCTGTGTTGTGTGTTGTGTAAGCATGTCTGTGCGTGTTCCCTTCCCTTTTCCTACACAGGCTGTGTCCCTAGGGATGTTCCTGTTTGTGATGCTTGCTGAGTTGTTCTGTGTTCATCCAGCATCTTGGACCTGGTTTCTCCGTGATGTGGGTGCCTTGCAAACTAATGTTCATGAGGTTGTCATCCCAGGTTGTCTTTGTTGTCAGGGCTGGGGATGTGGTCAAATGGAGATGGGACACATTCAGGATTCCCCTTGGCACTTGTTGTTTACACAAGTCATGTGATTTACAGTTTGTGGTAGCTTTCAGTGATTGTGACACGTTGTGTGTGTGACTGCTGCCACTACTCAGGGTCAGAGCTGCAATGTTGGAAGTTGTGTACGTGTGTTCATAGTGTATCGCCTTGGCTTCTTCGTTGGTGTGTGACTATGGCCAGGATCCCATTGATTGTGGTGGATTTCACATCATGCCCATGTACAGCATACTGTGCTGTGTGTCAGACATTGACGAGTCTTGTTGACTGGCCATGTGTGATGGCTTTCTGCACCTTAGTTCCCACCACCACCCCTGGTATTGTCATGGGTGCATGTGCAATGTCACCAGTCCATGTGAGCTTCACTGCTGCACATTGGTGGAGATCAGGGTGTGTGGTGTTGAGTGTGTGCAAATGTGAGTTGTTGCACGGCTAGACCCCTACCTCCATATTGGCCTTGGCTGGCAGGCCGTCCTGATTGATTAGAGCTTGTGTAGGTGTGATGGTAGTTTGTTGCTCAGGACACATGGCTGTGGTTCACAGTGTGAACGACATCTACCTTTGTCATCACAGTGGGATTATCATGCAGGCTAGTGTCAGCACAATGTGGGGTCCCTGGGGGTAGTGCTGTGGTGGGTCTGTCTCTTGCTGTGTTAGTTGCTGTTCCTACAAGCCTGTGTGACATGTGCAATTTGGGCTCCCTCTCATCTAACAATGCCTGATTGCCCACATAGGGGTATCCGATCCATGAGTAACTTTTGTATGGCACTGTATACACATCTGTGTGGTTGGAATTCAGGCCTCCTCATGTGTTGTGTGGTTGCCTGGGGACCCTGGCACACCCCCCATCACCCGTTGTGATTGATATGCAGTGTGAGTCTGTCTGTTTGTGTTTGTGCCTTAGCACCACTGCATTGGCATATCTTGAGTGTGCCATTGGCTGTATGTTGTTTGGTGGCTTTCCCCTGCTGTCCCTGGGACTCCTAGGTCATCAGTCAGCACAATAATCATGGTTTGTATGTCCCATTGCTGCCATGGTATGGTATTTGTTCACCTCACATCTACAGTCTCCACAGGATATCTACATGTGTGTGTCCATTGGTGCAGATATGTGGGTCAGCATTATGATGGTCACTTCTGTCATTGTGTTATTTGTGAATGTTGACAATGTGGGACCCCATGGGTGATGTTTGTATGCACATGGCCAAAACGATGTTTCAGTGACACTGCACTGTTTGCCTCGACCAATCTATGTTGCTATGGCACACAAGCACTACTATGCCACTGATGTGTTTATTGTTGTGTGACCAGGATTCATCCATGCAGTTTGGCTTTGGCAGCTTTTACCATGACTACACTTCCCTTTTGGTCACTGTGGTGATGGGGCTTTAGGCCCCATTGCCACACTGTTCAAAAAGTGCATCAGCTATGGACACCACACTTCCCTTTTGGTCACTGTGGTGATGGGGCTTTAGGCCCCATTGCCACACTGTTCAAAAAGTGCATCAGCTATGGACCCCACACTTCCCATTTGGTCACTGTGGTGATGGGGCTTTAGGCCCCATTGCCACACTGTTCAAAAAGTGCATCAGCTATGGACCCCACACTTCCCTTTTGGTCACTGTGGTGATGGGGCTTTAGACCCCATTGCCACACTGTTCAAAAAGTGCATCAGCTATGGACCCCACACTTCCCTTTTGGTCACTGTGGTGATGGGGTGTTCGAGCCCATTGCCACAGTGGCCATGGTCGGCTTGCATTGTGGAGGCCACACACATTTATGTGTGACACATGTGTTAGGGGGTCACATTGTATGTTCAATGTCATGTTCAGTCTTGTAGGCATTTGACACAGACTACACACGCTTGTCAGGGTGTTGGGGGGGATGTAATTTTCTGTCATTCCTTATGTGGGAGTATGCTGGTTGTGTCATGCATTACCCGTCCTATGAGTAGGGGTGGTGTTAGTGGTAGGCATTCATCCCCCCATGAGTGGGGATGGTAGTAGTGACAGGCATCCAGCCCCCCCTGAGTAGGGGTGGTGGTGGTGGCAGGCATCCAGGCCCCCCTGAGTAGGGATGGTAGTAGTGGCAGACATCCAGCCCCCTAAGGGTGGGTATGGTAGTAGTGACAGGCATCCAGGCCCCCCTGAGTAGGGGTGGTGGTAGTGGCAGGCATCCATCCCCCTAAGGATGGGGATGGTAGTAGTGACAGGCATCCAGGCACCCATGATTAGGGGTGGTGGTAGTGGTAGGCATCCATCCCCCCATGAGTAGGGATGGTAGTAGTGACAGGCATCCAGCCCCCCATGAGTGGGGATGGTAGTAGTGACAGGCATCCAGCCCCCCCTGGATAGTGGTGGTGGTAGTGGCAGGCATCCATCCCCCTAAGGGTGGGGATGGTAGTAGTGACAGGCATCCAGCCCCCCTGGATAGGGGTGGTGGTAGTGGCAGGCATCCATCCCCTAAGGGTGGGGATGGTAGTAGTGACAGGCATCCATGCCCCCCGAGTAGGGGTGGTGGTAGTGACAGGCATCCAGGCCCCCTGAGTAGGGGTGGTAGTAGTGGCAGGCATCCAGCCCCCTAAGGGTGGGTATGGTAGTAGTGACAGGCATCCATGCCCCCTGAGTAGGGGTGGTGGTAGTGGTAGGTATCCAGCCCCCCCTGAGTAGGGGTGGTGGTGGTGGCAGGCATCTAGCCACCCATGAGTAAGGGTGGGTATGGTAGTAGTGACAGGCATCCATGCCCCCCTGGATAGTGGTGGTGGTAGTGGCAGGCATCCAGCCCCCTAAGGGTGGGTATGGTAGTAGTGACAGACATCCAGGCCCCCCTGAATAGTGGTGGTGGTAGTGGCAGGCATCCATCCCCCTAAGGATGGGGATGGTAGTAGTGACAGGCATCCAAGCACCCATGATTAGGGGTGGTGGTAGTGGTAGGCATCCATCCCCCATGAGTAGGGATGGTAGTAGTGACAGGCATCCAGCCCCCATGAGTGGGGATGGTATTAGTGACAGGCATCCAGCCCCCTGGATAGTGGTGGTGGTAGTGGCAGGCATCCATCCCCTAAGGGTGGGGATGGTAGTAGTGACAGGCATCCAGCCCCCCTGGATAGGGGTGGTGGTAGTGGCAGGCATCCATCCCCCTAAGGGTGGGGATGGTAGTAGTGACAGGCATCCATGCCCCCCGAGTAGGGGTGGTGGTAGTGACAGGCATCCAGGCCCCCTGAGTAGGGGTGGTAGTAGTGGCAGGCATCCAGCCCCCTAAGGGTGGGTATGGTAGTAGTGACAGGCATCCATGCCCCCTGAGTAGGGGTGGTGGTAGTGGTAGGCATCCAGCCCCCCTGAGTAGGGGTGGTGGTGGTGGCAGGCATCTAGCCACCCATGAGTAGGGGTGGTTGTAGGGTGGTGTTGGTGGTAGGCATCCATCCCCCTATGGGTGTGTATGGCATTGGTGTTGGCCATCCCACCCCTATGGTTCTGCTGTTGCTTGTGTACGTCATTTGTGCATCCCTATGTGTGTGTGACATATTTCGGGTACATGTAGTTTGTTTGTATTGTTGGTGTTTGACTTACCGTCTGCGCCGTACGCGTCCGTGCCGGTCCCGGTAATAGATGTAGTGTATAGGTAGGACCTGCGCAATGTGATTCATGCTTGGATCGTCTCGTTCGTGTTTCTCGTGTCTTCGACTCGTACTCGTCGCTGGCTTGTTCATCTCGTAGCCGTGGATCGTCTTGTGGTGCACAACGGAGCTTATGTACGGCTCGCCCGGATGCTCAAACGTGCCGGACATAGCGACGGGTTCGGCGCGTACGGAATGCGCAACGTACTAGTCCGGCCGGAAGGTGCTGTGTATTTGCTTCCGTGCGGCTCGAATCGGCGTTTACGGATCCGGCTCAGGCGGGGAACAGGAGCTGGATTGGGTGAGTACGGCTCGTTCGGTAACTGGGTTGTTATACGCATCATACTTGTTCGTCCGGACAAGTGTACGAATCGGTCGGGAAACACGCATTCGGCTTGTATTTTTTCCGGACGAATACTGTTAGGCGCGCTTCCGGCCCGAATCGGAATCGGCCCCAAAGTGTTGTCGCTGCTCTGCATATTCAATGAAGGCTTTGTCGACGAGCCCCTTTACAATGCAGGCACTGCATCATCATCGAGCTGCGCTGTCCGTCATCTTTGAGCCGCGCAGTCCGTCGAAGCAATGTCGTCAATCGGCTCCTGAGTCGAAGGATAATGCGTTGGTTCCAATCGGCACAAAGTTATCACTGCATCGATTTTGATGGTTCTGGACAGCAGAAATCACCTTTCAAGGTCCCATGAGTGGATTGGCAACACTTGGCAGGACAGGACTCACAGATGGCCAGGTGCTGTTGCAAGGTTAAAAGACGTTTTTGATGGCCCTGAAACTTCAGAACAGGGGACAAGCCAGCAAGCCCTTGGAGTCACTCTAGGTTCAAGTGAGATGGGTCCAGTCCTTGTCTTCAGGAGGGCAGAGATAATCAGGCAGCAGGGCAGCACGGCAAAGCAGAAAAGCAGTTCTTCCAGAGCAGCAATCAAGCAGAGTGGCAATCCTGTAGCACAACAGTCTTTACTCCTGGCAGAGTTCTTCACAGGTCCACTAGTGTACTGTCTTGGTGGGGTTAGAGGCCTAGTACCTATATCCAATGAAGTGGGGGTGACTTCAAACCAGGCTCTTGAAGTGCACCAGTCCCCCTTTCTTCCCAGCTGTTGCTCCAGTCTATCAATAGGAGGTAATAGGCCCTTTGTGTGGGAAACAGGACATTGCCTATTCAGGTGTAAGTGTCAGCTCCCCCTCTCTTTCCCCTGCCCAGGAAGAGCTAACAGAATGCAGATGAGTCCTCTGTCACACCCACACTTCCTGTGTTTGTGGCTGCCAGCAGCAAATACACAAAGTGTAGCTGTCACTCACTCCACATGTGTATTGGAAGTAGACTGTAAGGCTCACAGAGCAGTAAGAGCAGAGACATGCCCACTTTCTAAAAGTGGCATTTCTAAAATAGTAATGTTAAATCCAACTGTACCATTAATGAGAATGTATCATTACCATTCCAAAAATATAAAACTTGATGCAGCAGGAATTACAGTGTAACAGTTTATTAAGGAATTCCCAATGCTACTTCAAAAGGGCTTTATTTTAGCCATCTCCTGCCTTAAATCTACTATTTTTTAATGTAAGTCGATGAGGAAAATCAATTCCACAGATTTTCTTTTCAAAATCTCTCTCTTACCAAGTTCTAAATGTTGGCATGTATGGTACATTGGACCATGGAGGGCAGGAGGAATGGGTTAGGGACATCGACTCAGACAATAGAGGGCAGGAGGGAGGTGGCAGGGGTACCAAACTGACCTACAGGGCAGGAGCCAGGGGCACTAAACTGACCTACAGGGCAGGAGCCAGGGGTTGAAGTAGCACAGTACGCAATATAGGGCAAGCGACAGGGCATTGCAGCGCAACGGACCATGGAAAGCATTAGGTAGGGGACAGGGCCACGCACATGGACAATAGAGATCAGAGGGGAAAGAGGCAAAGGCAACAAGCTGACCATACAGGACAGACAAGAGGGGCAGTTGCACCACTATGGACCATAAAGGGCAGGAGGGAGCAGGCAGCCGCATGCCAATGGACCATGGAAGGCAAGAGGGAGGGAATAGGGGCCCACACATGGAAAACAGAGAATGAGGGCAGAAGCAGCAAGCTGACCATTCAGAGCAGGATGGGTGGGCACTGAGAGCACCACACACCATGGAGAGTGTTAGAACTGTCATCCTTAGGGTGGTCTGCCCCCAAACATTTGGCCTTCTTACCTCCCCTTTTTGCTGTATCCTTTTCTTGGCATTAGAAATCTGAGCACTTTACCACTGCTGACCATTGCTAAAGTGCATGTGCTTTTCCCCTAAACATGGTGACATTGCTGCATACTCAATTGGCATATTTAGATTACTTATAAGTCCCTTGTAAAGTGGTATACCATATAACCAGGGCATGTAATCTAAATGCTACTAGTGGGCCTGCTGCACTGATTGTGCCACCCACACAGCTAGCATTTCAAACCTGTCTTGGGCCTGCCATTGCAGGGCCTGTGTGTGCAGCTTACTATCAGTTCTATTTGTCATTTAAAGCCCTATTCTAAGCCTTAAACTCCACTTTTATTACATAAAAGTCACAACTAAGGTAGGCCCTTGGTAGCCCATAGGGCAGGTTGCTGTGTAACTAAAAGGAAGGACATGTACTTCAATGTTTTACATGTCCTGGTGGTGAAAGAAACCCATATTCTCTGCTGTGAGGCCTACCCCCTCATAGGTTAACAATGGAGGTTTCTTATTGCATCTAAAAAATATAATTCCTGGTTGAGCGGGAGAAGATCAGTTATGTTTGGTACTTATGGACTTCTAATAATAAACCCTCTTTAATGGCAAAGTTGGATTTATGAGTACAACTTTAAAAATGCCACATTTAGAAAGTTACCATTTTTCTGCTCTTAAGCCCTGTGTGCCTGCCTCCCGTTTCCAACACATCACTGGGGTGAATGACAGTTGGACCTTGTGCATTCCCTCTAGACAGCCACACACAAAGGAGCTTAGGTGTGACTGATAGGCCATCAACACCCTGATGGGCCATCCTGGGCAGGTTGGGCGGGAGGAGCTGAGCACAACCTCACACTTACACCTGGAAGGGCTGTGTGCTATCGCCACACAAAGGACTGCTTAACCCCCTGTAGTGATTCTGGAGCCACAGCAGGAAGGAAGGACCTCTGTGCACTTCAAAACCTCTCTTTGAAGTCTCCCCTACTTCAAAGGCATCACTGGGTATAAGAACTGGACTTCTGACCCTACCAGCTCAGTACACTTCTGAACCTGTAGATATTCTGCCAGGAAGAAGGACTGCTGTGCTTCTGCTCTGGAAGAACTGCTTTTCTGACCAGCTGCTTTGCTGACCTGCTGCTCTCCTTGACTGGGTGAGAAGGACTGGATCTATCCCACTTGAACCCAGAGTTGCTCCAAGGGCTTGTCGGCTTGTCTCCTGTTCTGAATTGCAGGGACATCAGAGACTCTTCTTCCACCTGCAACAGCACCTGGACTTTGCCTGCTACAAGTCTGCCCTGCAAAATGGTTTCAATCCAGTCCTGGGCCCTTAGAAGTGGGTAAAACGTTCTGCAGCTACCAAAATCTATGCATTGACGATGTTGCTCTGGTCAGAACTCATGCATCTCCCTCGATGCTGACGCATTGCTACAGCAAGGACCGAGGACATCATGTCCCCATCTGCACGGCTCTTCGCCTCCAGCTCTCGACGCATCGCCTACAGACTGCGGCTCAACGAGGATGCATCCCCGATTTGCACGGCTCGCTGACGATGCATTGCCTATCAATCCTGTACTTTGGCTCCCATTCATCACCTTCTGCTCCATGCATCACCGCTCCATCAATGGTTCAGCCAAGGTACTTTTCAGCAGTACCAACTTGGTTCCTGTATCCGACCCGTGCTGCAGCGTGGTCGGCCTGAACTTTCTGATTTGACCCAGTCCAGCGCGACCAGATAGCCCTGGAAGGCAATTTATGCATTTAAATACTATATTTCAAGATATTCTGTGAAAATTCTTTACTCAGGTTCTACATATTGATTTTTGTCGTTTTGGTCTTGTTTGTTCAATAAATTAGACTCTATTTTTGTATCCAGGTGTGAAATCTTTTTGTGTGGTGTTTTCACTGTTTACTATTTTATGTGTTGCACAAGTTCTTTACGCATTGCCTCTTAAGTGAAGCCTGACTGCTATGTGTCAAGCTACCAGAGGGTGAGCACAGGTTAATTTAGGGTGTGTATCTGACTAGGATTGTGGTTCCTGCTTATACAGGGGGCATATCTCTGCGAACCAGAAACCCAATTTCTAACATTGCCCCCTACCCTTGTTACATATGTTTTGGCCCCAGGGAATGGGGTCCCTGGGGCATGAAGGCCAACCCTATGCCGCATGCACCAAAAGCTGTGCTCAACGTGGGGTGGCAGCCTGTGGAGAGGTGGGTCTCGCGGTGCATGGCCAAAGGCTGTGTGGAGTGTGGGGTTGGCTTCTTCCAGGTGTGTTGGCAACAGGGCCTGGATGGGACTGGCCAGAAAACAATAGTGTGTGAAAGGGTATTTGAACTCTATGTGAGTGGTTAGGATGTAGGGTGCTATTTAAGGTACAGGGTTCATTCGTTGTTTGTTTTTAACTGCAAAGGAATATGTAATATATTGGAACTAAATTGTTTCTCTTCTATGAATATACATTTCTTATAAATTGCTCCCATTTTGTATTTATTGTAGAATCGTTTAAGATGAATAGACCAACAAGAGCCCTGAAGAAGCGGCAGGGTGCTGCGAAACATATGATGGGTTGGCTCATATTTGTCTGACTTGGCTCTGATTTGGCTCATGTCATATAAAAATATAAAATGAGCTACATTGTGGATAAATCTGAGTCTTGATTTATATTAATATGTCTCTGATTGTCAGTGATCTATTTTTTTTTTTTTGCAGAGTTTTATATAGCGCAAACTTGACCCGCAGGAATGGGGTATCAGAGCGCTTTACATAGCACCAGTTGCGTTACATGAGGACACATTCATTTTTGTTAGGCACGGGGAGATTAAGTGAATTGCCCAGAATCACAGGATGTTCAGCGTCATTGCCTAGACTCGAACCCAGTTCCCCAGATTCGAGGTTGACCGCCCTAGCCGTTAGGCCAACTCCTCTATGGTTTGGCTCATGCCTAAGAATAAAATTAGCTATTGTCTGCAAGGAATTTGAGTACATATTTAAAAAATGATTTCCTTTTTATAAATATGTAATGATTTTTTTCTAGTAACCAAATGTTTACCTATATTTTTGTAGGAAAATAATACAAGGATATATATTATGCAAAAACTGTGAAAATGTTGTGGTTACTGTATACCATATAATGAGCCTATAATTAGATTTTGAAAGAGTGTATCACTTCCCTTTAATTGAACGTATTACTAATTTGCAAGTCAGGGGGGTTCCTGACCTCTCAGTGTGTGAGCAGCGCAGGACCACTTCATTGAAATGACCTTAATAAATATATAAATAAGTAAATAAATATATATGATTTATATACATTTATGTATTTATATGTGTGTGTGTGTATATACTAATATTTGTGTATATATATATATATATATGTGTATATACTTATATATGTGTATATATATATGTGTGTATATGTGTATATATATATATATATATATATATTCTGAAGATTCCTCTCTGTTCTTTGTTGAACCCATATTTACAGGAATCAAAGTTGCTGTGCTGCATTGCATAAGGAGGTGCTAGCAGAACAAAACTATATCTACTAAGATATGGTATTTTGCTCTTTTCCAAAATGCTTGTAGACAATTAGGTTGCCTTGCACCACACACACACACCTTTGCACCAAAGGTGTAGGTCTAGCTTAGGTTTTGTACTGGAAGGGTACCTTCCACTACAAAATAGTATGCTCAAACACACTTTAATCCTTTTCCTACTTTGAAGGTGTGCTGCGCTATATAGCACACATGCAAAGTTTGAAAACTTTAGAGCAAAAAATAAGTTATCCTACTTTGCGCCTGCCTCAAGGAGGTGTACTTTTTGCCACAAAGCCCTGTCTACAATATTACTACATAGGACTTAGTTTTAAGGAACGTGGGTGGTAACATCAAAGCACCCATGTTCCACCCATGGAGATTCCCTTGATGCAAAGTAACACAAAATAGCGCAAATGTTATTTCCATTATTTTTATACAAATTTCCAGGACAAAAAAATATTTTGAGCTGAAAGGTAGTAGGTTGTAGATTTGCTATTATTTCAAGCAATGCAGCACAGCAAGGGAACGTACTGCACTGCCCTGTGTAAAAGGGGAGAGCATAGATGAAACATTGATTTGTGCCATATGTAAATTCGTGATATGGAATTTTATTGGTGCATATTATGATGTTTTTAGAAATGTATCTATGCTTCTTTTTTTATAAGTGCTTTTTTTTATAAATGCATTTGTGCAAGTATTCAATACAAAAATATAGTTTGTTTATGTCCATTATCAGGCTATTGAGCACTGTCACTTTAAATAGGACGATCTACCCTTTCAGCGTTGTCATGTGATCAAAGCCGCTTGCGGCCGAAACGCGTTATGGCGGATTTGTAATGAGTGTGGAATAAACATATATGCACTAAACCAGAGTCCACTCTCGTTTTTCTCCACGGAGGAGAAGGAAGCTGGCGAGGATTCTGATATTTACCGGAGTGAATTCCTCCGGTGTAGTGGACCCCCTCCCTGAGAAGACGGCTCCATGATGGGAAAGTCAAGTTTCCGGTGGACCCGGTCGTTGGCACCGCGGTGGCGGTGATGTGTGGCTGGAAAATCCAGAAATCACTCTGTACACATTTCCGGTGACGGAAAGTGCGGAAGCCCCCTGTGAACACAGAAGACGTACCCTGGAGAGGAGGGCAGCGCGAGGCAGAGCTCGACTCGCGGTGACGGCTCGGAGGAGCGGAGCCACGCAAAGTGGCTGCACCGTAACGTCCACCAAGAGCAAGGTACGAGACACGTGTATTGCCAAGCAGGTGGGGAGGTGAGCGTTCATGGTGGCCCCCAGCGGTATCGGACTAGCTAGGAAGCGCCACTAAGAAAATCAAATGATAACTAAGCTGTGCTCAAAATGTCCGCTGCAACGCTGAGGGATCGCGAGTCAGCCGCTGAGGAGATGTTTTCGGAATCTCCCTCGGAACAACGGGACGCCAGTAAAAGTGCCAACGAGGAAATAAGTGGAGGGGTGAAAGGCTTGAAAGACAATTTTCGCACCTTGGAAAAGTTAATGCGCCAAGAGCAGTCAAAATGGTGGGAGTCCAAGTCACTCCAAAAATATTTGGATTTCGGAAGAATCCCCAGGGGCTTGAGGATTAGGATTGCCCCGAGTTACGAGACGCCCAACCCACGGATGATGGTGGAGGGGGCGGAATGTAACCTGGAGTCCTCTCGCAAGCTGGTTGAAATACTAGTTAAGTACACCAATAGCGATAGGGTTGACATCCAGGGTAAAATTGACGCTCTCAATGATGAAATAAAGGTGCAAGGGGACTCCCAACAAAGACAGAAGCTACACGATGAAATGATGATTAGGCTGCACAAGGAAGAGGAGAAAATCAAACAAAAGAAAACGTACAAGTTTAAAAGGAATAAGGAGGATTATGCCAATGGGCAAATCTTTACTTTTGCCGGCAAATATGATTCTCTAAGAAATGCTACTGCCAATAAACGGATGCAACCGACCCACCAAACGGATAAAAATCAACACCAGGCGGAGACCACATCGGCGTCTGAGCTAAGCTCATCACTGGAAAGTGAATCGGAGACGGAAGCAACAGCGAATCGATCTGACCAGAACACCATCAAATTAACATTGGGGGAGGAACTCAATTTTATAAGGAGAAGCAGAAGAGAAACATTGAGGCCAAGAAACAGCGGGCCGGCAAAAAATGAAGTACCCAGAGGCGAAGGGAAAGAAGGAAGGCTGCCAGAAAACACAGGCAACAAGAAATCGGCACGAGGGCGGGGGCAATGGAAACACAAATAGATGTGACAGCACGGTCCCCCATGACCACCACAGGTGCCAATACCATCATTAATTTAGCGAATGTTAACCTTGATGCAGCGGTACAGCAGCTGCTTTCTCTGGGATTGTCTTACTGTCCGGAGACGAATTTTGATTATACTCAGACCCGGGCAGACATATATGTTTATTAGAAAACTTAAATTTAAGAAAATTCATCTGCTTCAAGCTCGCCCCAAAGACATGGGAAACAGCACATCAGCGATGAACACTCCCAATATTTCTAACTTAACAGTGGCAGATTATGGTTTGTTGCAAGATCTACACAATTTAGAGCAGGACAATGGAGCTGTGGGAGGCAGCAATATATTGCAAGAGATCTATGGCACCGAGCATGGCATGGAGTCTCCGGTACATGGGACCTGTGTTAAACCGGACACCCCATTCAAGGTCAGATCTAAATTCATCCCAATTATGCCACGGGACTCCCTGGATGTGTTCAATGAGCAAGTTGTAATACAAGTGAAAAAACTGAACATTGACATTAATAAAGTTAAAAGGAAAATTTCTAACCAGGAAAGGAAATATTACCAACTGATTGAAAAGCTTAAAAAAGAAAAGCAAGTCGTGGTCAGGAATTCTGACAAGGGAGGGAACATTGTGTTGTGGCCCTTGCAGGATTAAATGGATGAGGCGTCATCTCAACTCAATAATCCAGACTGCTATAGAAAAAGCTCGTATCAGAAATTTAAAAGCACACAGGATCTGTTTTTTACAAAATTGTTGGCATGGAAAAGCCTGGGCTTATTGAGCTTAGTGGAATATAAATATTTGAAAAAGGAGCAACCCACCATTCCTGTAATATATTTAATTCCAAAAATACATAAGAACATGCACAAGCCTCCAGCCAGGCCGATTATAGCAGCATGCGATGGGCCACTTGAAAATATGTCAATATATATCGACTACTTTTTACAGGAACATGTCAAAAATGTAAGATCCTATGTGCAGGACACCCGCGATTTTCTTTGCAAGATAAAAGATATAAATTGGCAAAATGGGTATCTTTTGATAGCGCTAGATGTGTCCTCTTTATACACATGCATAAGGAATCATGATGGTATTAGGGTGATAGAGCATTTCCTGGCAACTAGACCGTTAAAATATGCTCAACACAACAAAATGTTGATCAGTATGTTGATGTTCTGTTTGGAAAACAATCTGTTTCTTTTTAAAAATCAAATGTACCAGCAAATACAAGGGGTAGCCATGGGGGCCAGCTTCTCCCCCAGCTATGCATGTTTATTCATGGGCTGGTGGGAGGAGCTGGTCCTCAGGAAACAATTTGAGCATACCTATAATGAAAAGGTAATTTCTTGGCTGAGATTTATAGATGATTTATTCATTGTATGGAATGGCACAGAGCAAAGTGCGGAGGAGTTTATTGCACAAATTAATGATAATGATGTCAACTTGGGTTTCACTTCTTCCGTTAGCAATGAAAGTGTTACTTTTTTGGATGTGCAAATCCACATAGTAAATGGTAAATTGTCTACATCCTTGTATCGTAAACAAACAGCTGGAAATACAGTTTTACATGCATCTAGCTCGCATCCTCCACACCTCATACAGAGCATCCCGTATGGGGAAATGCTTAGAATAAGGTGGATCTGTAGTGATGAGATTGATTCCTCTATTAAACAATCAGAAAGTAAAACACGCTTTTTATAAAGAGGATACAGCACTAAGACTATAGATGCAGCCATCACTAAGTCTAGGAAGCGAGCTAGACAAGATTTGCTCCAATATAAAATGAAGCCCCGGGGTGCAGCTAGCAGCAATGCCGATGCAACGAATGAGCCAACTAGACTAATTCTCTCCTATTCTAGACAGGAGTAACAAATCCGGGCTATTATAAGACGGAATTGGCCTATTGTGTTGGACGACCCAGTCATTGGTAGTATTCTCCCGAAAAAACCTGCTATCACATATAGAAAAACGGCATCAATTGGTAATGCATTGGTCAAGAGTAGTCCAGAGGATCAAGATGCAGGGATTTGGCTTTCAGCTAGGAAAGGTTTTTATAAATGTTCGAGCTGTAAAGCCTGCCAGTACGGCATGAATAAGACTACTTATCAAACAGCTTTTAACAATCGAATTCAGGTGATCAATCAACATTTGACTTGTAAGACAGATTATGCAATTTACGTGTTGGAATGAAGTTGCAATCTCCAGTATATTGGCAGCACCAAGGGGTCCATTACGATGGCGGGCGGACAAAGTCCGACCGCCATCGCAACGGAGCCAGGGACCGACCGCCGAAGTTGCGGCGGTCCCGCAATGCATATTATGATGCGCCCGCCACACTGGTGGGCGCATCCTGGGCCTATTACATTGCGGGTGGATCTGCTGGCTGCAGACCGGCCCGCAATGCAATAGGAGTGCGCATATCATTGCCATGCATTACATGGCATGCACCACGTGGTACCTGCCACGTAGTGCATGGCAATGAGGGGGGTACCATGGGTACCCCCCATGTGCAACCCCCCCCCGACACCCTGGGGGCCCGCAATGGGCCCCCTATACCAGACACCACATGCCTTTCCATGGCGGCAACGCCGCCATGGAAAGGCGAATCTCCGCATGCATCATAATATGGATGGCGGTGTCTGTTGCAGACACCGCCACCATATTGTGCCCCTTTTCCGCCCGGTCGACGAGTCGACTGGTGGAAAAGCGGCGGATGGTTTTTCCATCCGCCGCGGACCCCCCAGCCATACTAATATGGCGGGGGGTCAATCAGGCATGGATGGCGGGCGGATCGCCCCCGCCGGCCCAGCGGTGGCTACCGTCGGCCCGGCGGGGTGATCTACCCGCAATCCTAATGGGCCCCCAAGTTGGCTGCCCATAAGAGGATTTTACAACACACATGGGCTATTGTCAAAAACGATTCAAGCTACCTGGTTGCGAGACATTTTAAAGAATGTCATAATAGTAGTCTTAAACACTTGAAGTACTTTGTCATTGATGCAATACCGCCGCAAAAAAGAGGCGGTAATCGGGAGGCTAAGCTAAGGCGCCTTGAGACCTGATATATATTGGAGTTAGATACCAAGTACCCAGGGGGCCTTAACACGAGTGAGGACTTACACACATATCTTTAGGTTCAGAGTGGATATCATTTACATCACTGAGACCATCTTTGTCCTACTCATGAGCACGCATACATGCATATATGTATATATAACAATATAGGTGATTATATGTAGTGTTGGCCCTGTTACGATTTATTATGGAGTTAATATTAGGGTACTATTGGGTCTATATGCTTTGCAACTAGATTTTATCATTTACAAGTGTCATTGATATAGTGTATAAATGGATTTTAGATGACCAATTTGTTCTTTAATTATATGTGCACTATCGATAGAAATGATAAAATGCAATGTGCAGCTTCTAAACTTTATGATAATTTTAATTTTCCAAAGAGTGGTTTTGAACAATTTTTATCTATTTTGGCAGTTGGAGTGTATTTATAGTTATATTTATGTGTATTTATTTTTATATTTATATATCTGTATTTACATTTGTCGGGATCAACTGGTTGAAAAATATTCATTGTCAGAATTATAGCCTTTAGCTCGCTTTGCACAACTTTTTGCACTTTATATGGATATGTATTATCAATAGAACATAAGGACATTATGTCATAAATATAAGCTATTGGTAATACGGGATATGTAGCACTTAGCACTTTAGGTGGATATGCACTTAATGAGGAGTTGAGCACTTAGTCACTTTGTTTAGTATTTGTCAATTATCTAATCTAGCTCATAGCTTAGAGATCATGTTGCACATAAATAGTCAGATATTTGTATTGGTAAGGTTGTTATTTGGCAAGCTGTGCATACTCATTCAATATTAATTTAGTTGGGTATTAAATAAGACGCTTTAGCGAGCATGTGCATAATCATGAGCCTGCTGAATAAGCATAGATATAGACAATAGTCAAATGAATATAGGGGTGTATAAATTCTGTAAGTTCTGGGGTCATATTGTATTATATATTTATAATACAATATGAGGTGTGGCACTAATATAAAATAAATTAAAATCTCATAAAAACCTACATTTTAAAAATAGCCGTTTGATTTTGGTTTAAACAATGATAATACTTATGCATTTAAGCAAAATACCAACTGGTTACTTGATGAAACATTGATTTGTGCCATAGGTAAATTCGTGATATGGAATTTTATTGGTGCATATTATGATGTTTTTAGAAATGTATCTATGCTGCTTTTTTTATAAGTGCTTTTTTTATAAATGCATTTGTGTAAGTATTCAATACAAAAATATAGTATGTTGTTTATGTCCATTATCAGGCTATTGAGCACTGTCACTTTAAATAGGGCGATCTACCCTTTCAGCGTTGTCATGTGATCAAGGCCTCTTGCGGTCGAAACGCGTTATGGCGGATTTGTAATGAGTGCGGAATAAACATATATGCACTAAACCTGGGTCCACTCTCGTTTTTCTCCACGGAGGAGAAGGAAGCTGGCGAGGATTCTGATATATATATATATATATATTCTGAAGATTCCTCTCTGTTCTTTATTGAACCCATATTTACAGGAATCAAAGTTGCTGTGCTGCATTGCATAAGGAGGCGCTAGCAGAACAGAACTATATCTACTAAGATATGGTATTTTGCTCTTTTCCAAAATGCTTGTAGACAATTAGGTTGCCTTGCACCACACACACACACCTTTGCACCAAAGGTGTAGGTCTAGCTTAGGTTTTGTACTGGAAGGGTACCTTTCACTACAAAATAGTATGCTCAGACACACTTTAATCCTTTTCCTACTTTGAAGGTGTGCTGCGCTATATAGCACACATGCAAAGTTTGAAAACTTTAGAGCAAAAAATAAGTTATCCTACTTTGCGCCTGCCTCAAGGAGGTGTATTTTTTGCCACAAAGCCCTGTCTACAATATTACTACATAGGACTTAGTTTTAAAGAACGTGGGTGGTAACATCAAAGCACCCATGTTCCACCCATGGAGAGTCCCTTGATGCAAAGTAACACAAAAGAGCGCAAATGCTATTTCCATTATTTTTAGACAAATTTCCAGCACAAAAAAATATTTTGAGCTGAAAGGTAGTAGGTTGTAGATTTACTATTATTTCAAGCAACGCAGCACAGCAAGGGAACGTACTGCACTGCCCTGTGTAAAAGGGGAGAGCATAAATGCTTCATATTTACAAAGATCTGGAGCATTTCTGCTGTCTCCTTACGCAGGCATAGTGTATGCTGCCTAAAAAAAGAATCCAAAGAGGCATTTTCATCTTTCTATGAGTGATGCATCATCTGGGGGACATACTGATTTGACACAACCCCTGATTTACTAACTTTTGTAATTCCAGAATTGCAGAAAATTCATTGGTGGATGCACGAGAACGCCAATGCATAACTCATGGAATGCATCTTAGCTGGAAATCTAATGTAATGCAGTGCAATCAGTGGCATTGCTTTACATGAAAAAGCCACGCAAAGCAGCACAAATTGACCCCCAATTTGAATCAAGAAATTGCGCCACCTCGATCTCCTTGTCTGGTGCAAGGACAACACAACTCCTTAATAAATCTGGTCCTCACTTTCTCAAGATGTGCACAATTTTGCTTCACTTTTTGTTACTTTGCATGATACAAAGCCTTGATAAATTTGCCCCTACATCTTAATTTATTTTCCACTTCTTACTCATTGGCTCTATCTCTTCTGGAAAGAAAATAAAATCTGCAAGTTTCATCAACAACTTTCCTGAAAAGGATCTATCTTTAATGTTTCTTTGGGAACAAGACTCAAATATGCATACACCTGTGGACTGAAAAGAAATGATTTGTTTAGAATAATTCTGATGAACTGTTTGAGCGGTAAATCCTAGGGGATTAGTGTTGCAGACAAAATGGGCACCTTTACTATCGTTTAGGTGATCAAGGTATAAACAGCTATTTGTCTGGTTGTCTAGGACTGATGCTAGATTGGTCTTAGTTAATGGTCCTCGCACATCATCTTTACCCTGACTTTAAAAAAAGAATTCTATCATTTATCCATTCTTCTCTTCTGGAAGGAACATCCATAACACTCCTGTTCTACATTTCAGCATTATTCCCAAGCTGGAATCTGCCAGAATGTAATTTTACCATTTACTTACCTAAATAACATAATGCTGTGTCTGTCTCTTTCTCCCTCTCATATTTTCACTAATTAACCCTGCCCAGCCATTGATTAATTATATAACCCTCCACCTCCCAATTATGAGATCTGTTGTATTATAATCTTTTCTCACCTTCAACAGATTGCACGTTTGGTGTTACAGATATGGTGTCAGCAAATGTTATAGAACGGGGAAAAAATTATAATGTTACAATTTTATTCCAATGGACTTCCTGGTGTTGAACATAACACTCAAATTATAAAAAATTGTATTTTTTAAAATCTAGCTCACATAGAGAATCCAATTGCTGAAGATGCCTCCTCTTGATTTTTTAACTTGTTTATGGATGTATAAAATAATAATGTATTCTTTGTCTGTAACTAAATTCACTTTGTTTTGTGTAATAGACTACTTTTGCATTTGAACAATATAGGATGCTTGATTTAGTTAAAAAGTCTCTGTCTACTGTGTTACTTCACGCTGGCCTCTGTTTTGAGTTAACCACAGCCTATCTCTTTTTTCATGTTGCAGTATCCTTGTTGCTGATCCACCTGTATCATGCTAAATAAAAAACCTTGCTTCCTGTTCCTTGACTAGGCCTGTTATCACTGTCAGAAATTGGACCCCTTAGGCAATACCCCTCCATAAAAGCTACTCAGTGGGGAGTTGAGTTGACTCCCATCTGTAATCACGTGAGGAGAAGGAAAGGGACTGGGTTGTAATACGACCTCTATTGTACTCATCTATTGTACGCTACTAATATTTAGTGGTTATTTCAGAAGAGAATGCCACAGCTATTACTAATGTAAGGAGCTCAAATTACAAGAAGTCACCAAGGAAGTTAATGTGAATGGTCACATTTCTGCACTGATTTCAGGAGGACTGATATCCCCATTGTCCTTGGCGTGGCAAGGAAGTTCACGAAGATGAGAACTAGAGAGAGGGAGATGGAACTTCTTCGTTCTTTGTGATTTTCTTGAATTAGAGGTGGGCCTCTGTTGGCAGGAAGGTGGCATTAGAGGTATTTCAGGCATGCTGTTGAGTAAACAGTTACAGTAAATAAAAAAGACACCATTAGGTGTGACACAAAAAAAAAATTATTAAAAAAAACAGCCACCACCCGCGTAGACCCACTCCTCGCAGTGCCCTAAAAAACAAAAAACTAAACAACTCCTTCCCTAATTCATACTAACCCACACCACCCACAACAGACCCTCCCACCTCCCACCTCCCTAAACACTAAACCTGCACTAACATATCACCTACTCAACATACAACAAGCCCACCCATGCCACAAAAAGCACAAAATTGAAATACCCCTTACCCAACTCATACCACCCATGCCACATGCAACACACCCACAACTCACTCTGCTGTAAATTAAATGTCCTTTCAATTTATCCATCCTCTCCATTAGTTGTTGCTTGGCCTTAGACAGTGTATCTATTCCCACAAAGGCTTTGTGAAGGAAGACCTATGTGGTTGTAGTGAGAGGTTGGATGTTGCATGAAGGTGGGTGTATGTATGGGCTGTCTGTGACAGCTATGATGATTCTTTTCCAATGGTTGTGAGGTTGATGGAACTGCTCCTACTGTGCTGTTGGTGCTTCTTACTGTTCGTTTGTATTCCCTAGTCGAGGGAAGGCCTGCTAACTTGTCTGTATATTCTCCAGGTAAGGTTCAGTGGCTATCTACTGCTCACCTTTCTTCATAGGACTTCTTCTTTCTGCTTTTTGCCTCCAGTGGGAGAAGAAGGATGGTCCAGGGTTATACAGTAGTACCACACAAAACGTGGCACATTAATTTAGGAAATAGAAAGCACAATTGATTGGGATTTTCGTGCAACACATTTAATTGAGCTTACCCAGCTGCATGATTTTTGCACTACTACTGGCACATATTTTCCGTGGCCGTGATCTTGTACTCCCCAACTCCCAAACCACACCACACCCTGCTTAATTTATAATTAGTACAACAAATATTATTAATGGATTAGGAACAAGTGAGTGTTACTCTATTAGGTAAGTTTGACTTCAGACCAAGACTTCGGCTAGGGTTAGGTTTATCGATGGACAGATTAAGTGGTTAATGGAAGGTAAGAGCTGGACCAATGTAATGTTACATTGCCGTGTTAGACCCATGTAGCAAAGCAGCTTATTTCTTACATTGTCCTAGAAAATAACATTTCTGCTGTGAACTTTTGAACACATTTGCATGCACGACAATGTTGGATTCATTTCTCTGAAACTACTTTGGTTACACATCCAGCTTTGCACAACATTATCACGACACCTTGACCATCATGTACTAGGCCTATCTACGCACTGGGTACAAAAGTCGTCCTATCTTCATCCACAAGGCGACAAGGCTATCTACATATCCATAAGATCACTAATCTTTTGCGCATATGGCGAGCCCACCTTTTATTATAAATAATAGGCATCCTGATAGATTGGTAGTGGAGGTATTTCTGTTGACACCGAGGGTCCGTGCATGCTGAGAATCCACCATGCACTGGTCTGGCATTTCCGTGAGGGGTGTTCAACTCGAGACACATACGGGGTCCTTCACTCTATCAAAACAAGTTATGGGGTTGGATCGTCGTTTGGGAGGATTCTTGGCTCTACACCTACACACACTCTAGGTACACTTAGAGTAGGGTTCGAGTAGTAGGAGTACTCTAGATTACTGTCTTGTTTATAATGCTGCATATAAACAATTGTTTAGCACCATAGTAGAACTATATCTACTATTTACGCTATTGGTGCTTGTAATCACGTGTATCTACTTCTGTCTACTTATCATTGTAGCATACATATGTTATGCAAGAATAACATTAGTTCAATAAATATTATTGAAAACGTCCCACTGTGTATTCTCTGTATATTTCTTTGAGAATAAGTGAGCATGAGTGACTGAGCGAAAGGTTCTGTCCTGTTTCCACTATTCCTGAGGAATCAGGGTTGCCATGTTCAGCGGTTGCCAGAAACCATTTGCTACCTGGTAAGGCTAGGGGGGGCTTAGAGTGGCACTGTAACCTAGCTGGTCTATAGGCCAACATATCCTGTGGGGGTGTCTGGAATCAGTCTTGACACAAGTCCTTAGTTTATGTTGTCCGAACAATGCGCAGGTCCAACAGATTGGTAGGAACTACATGACAGTAAATAATGGCAAAAGAAGAAACTTAGAAAGAAGGCATGCGAGAAACGTGGACCCTGCCTTGACTGGAGGGCGATGCAAGGGAATGGATGTACATTGAACAGTACACCTTTTGTGGCAGTTAAATTAAATGGATGAGAGGCAGAGACAAAAACATATTAAGGTGACTAAGTTAAAAAGGGTTGGAGTGTGGACTTGGTTAAGCGGCAAGGAGGAAAGACCTTAAAAATGCAGATATTTTCATTATGAAAGGAATTTGATGTATCACTTGTACTAGCAAACCACTTGCTCCTGTCCATCTTTATGAAGTACTCTTGGTCCTCCTCCCACTCCAGGTTCACCTGAGCAGCCTCTAGAAAAAAGCACGTATTTAAGTAACATCACTTCCAACCATAGTATTTGCACAAGTAAAACAAAAATACCTTTCAGAATTTAAACGTTTTGCTTTATATAAGGAGGAAATACCTAGCAGAGGATAAGAAAACAATGAATAGGGGAAGGAAAAAGGGAGAGAGAAGGAAACTAAAACAGGGATAAGTGAGTGCTTGTTAATATTATAATAAAAAAGTAGGGAAAGAAAAGGAAAAAACTAAAGAGAAAGAAGTGGGCTAAGGAAAGAAAAGGGGGATGCAGAATTGAAGAGAAGGAGTGTGTGGGTTAACAGATGTTAATATAGATTAAAGGGAAGTTAAGAAAATAAAAAAGGAAACTAGAGCAGGGCATGCTATAAGGAACAAGTTGAGATGACTTATTGTTACATCAAAGAAGGGTAAAGAATTATGACTTACCAGCACTGGACACATTGTTAGGCATGATGGAAGTGGCAACTGTGGCCCCACTTTCCTTGGCCTTAAGTCAGGTCTTCTTTGGTTGTCCTAAAAGGAGGAAAGTAAAAGAAGAGACTGGTTATTACTCTCTACCATTGTAAGCCTATGTAAGTTTCACCAGGGAAACAAATTAACTGCTTCAGTAACCAATCATATCCCTTTAGCTGCTGTCCTAATAAGAGTTCTATGACCTACAAATTGCTACAAATTATATTCCTCGTGTACATCTTCATATGTCACACTAAAGCTATCCCCAAAGTCGCAAAGCTTGCACATCACAGTGCTAAAGACTGTCAAATAACAAATGAGTCTTGGAGGAGCCTCATTGCCTTTAAGATATTTTCTCTTTCCTTCACAGATCCTGCCCATCAACCTAAGCTGAAGCATACTTGGCTTCCTTGAAGCCTATTGTAACTCTAGGCGACCCTCCCACTCGCTGGTGAAAATATTTATTTTAAACCCCAAAACTGGACGTTACCTGGTATCCACTTCTGATGCGCTTCCTGACATAGCCTACTACTGTCTCTAGACCAAAAGCATTCTCCAGTTCCCAATTCTTACCTACACAGTTTAAGGAAACCTTATTTCATTCTTTTAAGTTTCAATATATGTAAACTGTAAATATTATTTATGTGTGCATAACAATGTTTATATATTTACATATTTTACTGTATAAATATATGGGGATATCTATTAAAACAATTATGTTTCATTATGTTTAGTGTATACATACATATATATAAATATATATGTGTTAATATTTTTTTACATATGGAAAAGTGTCTATATACGAGCATGTGTATGTGTGTGTGTATAAACTCACATTTATCTGCGATGTGGAGTAGTAAAAAAAAGTAAAAAAATGTTAAACATCACTTACCTGTCACTTTCGAGCAGATCAACCAGGCCTTGCTCTCAATCTATGATGTCAGCTCAGAGGTGCATGACCCCAGTCGCGACTCCTGGAGGGAGTGCTGCGGGGCGGTGGGGCGGGGTGGGGGAGGGGCAGGGTGGGGGGTAGTAAACTCCGGCATAGGGCCGAACGGAGGTAAGTACATAAATAAAACGAATTACATTGCGCGCGCCGCATCGCCATTTGGCGTTGCAGCGCGCTCAATGTAATTCGTTTTATTTATTTCTTTATGTACTTACCTCCTTTCGGCCCTAAGCCGGAGTTTACTACCTCCCACCCTGCCTTCGTCCACCCCACTGCCCGCAGCACTCCCTCCAGGAGCCGCGACTGCATGACCCGCTGCTTGGTCCAGGAGATGCCATTGTGACTGTGCATGCTACGCCACATTTGCCCCAAGTAGAGTGTGCATTCAGAAAGGCTGTTCCATTTGATGAGCCTGCCGCCAACATGAGGGGGAACTGGCTCTACACATAAAATAGTAGTGCAATCACCTCAACCTCTCTGAAAATCTCACGGGCTGGCAAGAAAGACAGGAAAACATGTAAAATAAGAAGAGAGGGAGTTGGAAATAAGATGCAAAGTAAAAATAAAATAAAAAATAGGGCACTTGGGAGATAAGTGGTCAAGCTGGGTTGGGATGGGTAACTAAAGAAGCAGACAGAAGGGTGTTGGGATCTGGAGTGACACACTGTCCAAAACGGTCACTTCCATAAGTCGTGTCATGCATGATTTTGTGCTATTTTGTGTGAATACATTGATTGAGGTCAATAGTTGTGACTAAATTTTGCATAATAACATCTACTGGGTATCATTCATTTTTGGAGATTTCCTGAAATTTCTGCAAAGGATATTACATGAGTTTCACCCCAGCTTAATTGTGATGTGTCTTCTCATGCTTGTGTTGTTTTGCAGTTTTATAATAGTTTAGCTTATTCTTTCATGACATGTAGCCCCTTTGAATATTTTAACAATTGATGCTAGGTTTCTGGATGACATTAGCACAATCTATCACTGTTCATATGCAAGCAATCTTTTACATTGTCCAGGGTGGCAACATAGGACCGTTTAATCTCAACTTCGGCCCAATCACAAAACACTTTTTCATTGCTGTTAATGTCTGAGGCAGCAGATGGAGCCGGGTTTGTTCAAAGCACCGTTTTCAATCTCTCCTCAAAGCAGTAGATACGGGAGGTATTGTATGGCTTATGTCTCCGGCACAGTTACCTTTTCAGGAGCCATATTTCAACTGTTTGATCACAACGTACTACTCTGCTTGCAAGTTGCAAAGAGGAAGAGGGCTGATTTTAACACCTGTACACTTCTGTAGTTGAGGGTGAATTATCTAAATACACATACGAACAGAACAGGCACTTATGTTAAATATGAAATATTGATAAATATGAATGTCAGTATTACTTAGCTTTTTATTTTTCTAAATTAAATTTCACTTTTGTACATAGTGCAAGATGTCATTGAAAGGGATAGGAATTGGTAGTAATCAAAGGGCATATTTATGAGTCCCTTTTGTCGCCAGAGTGTCATCTATGAGACCATGCAAAGTCAATTTGCGTGGGTTTGAATGGCCTCATAGATATGGAGTAAGGCAAAACAGTGCAAATCGCTGCTTTGCCTGACTCTGTGCTCGGGAGGCATTCCATGGACATTGTGGTGGGCGTTCCCACGCAACACAGATGGATTTTGATGCTTACCCAGACTTACAAGAGCATGTAAACCTGGGGAAGCGCCAAAACCTTACACCGTCCGAGCTGAGGTGACTTTTTTTCTTCTCGTTTATTCCTCTTTCCATGTGTGCAGCACACATCGAATGAAGAAAACACCTCTCAGGATTGTTTTTGTGCATTAAGGAGCTCCTTCCTGCATAAAAGCGATCCTGGTGCAAGGGTGTCTGCATTGGTGCTAGGCTGTCGAAACAGCGCCAGCGCTGGGGGAAAGGACAGGAATGCACCATATAAGATAAATATGGTGCATTCATGCCCTTTCGCTTTGACGTAGGGCAGCGCAGCAAGGTGACTTACTGCTCTGCCCTAAGTCAAAACCCCATAAATGAGGCCCCAGGTGTTCAGGGAACTGAACAAACATTCACTAATTGCCATCTTCTAACAAATGAATTGCTCTGCAAGATGTTCAAAAGGAACAGGGAGACACTTAAGTCATAATTCTTGTTTGAACATTTTTAAAGGCACAGCACAAAGAGATTGACAAACTGCTTCTTTAACAGACTTTATAAATCTCTCTTACGTTTTCAGTAAAATGCATAAGAAAGTATTATATATTTAGGTGTTTTCGCAGAAATGCTTAATCTCCTGGATGTGTGGAAAGGTTACGCTCATTAGCAGTAAAGAAGTGATAGAAAATTAGGTCTAATTGTAGTTTGTTGAATACCTTCCAGTAGAAAACTGCATCGCAAACTATCACATTCATTGGATGATTTAATCAGTGATTGAATTTGAGATGTCATCAGTGATGTCTTCAATGATGTTATTTAACATGTTAAGAGTGATGCAATACATGAGGTCATAAGCAGTGTATGGTGAAGACACAAGTTAAAGTTAGTTACTCAGTAAATTAAAACTGATAAATGTGAGTGTTTTGTTTTGTTTTGAAACATTAGTTTTTGTGTTATTTAAACTCCTACTTATAACGTCACTTCAACCTTTGTTTTTTTCAGTGAATTTTCTAGTGTAGTGCATGATCTTATTACCATGCCTAACTATACCATCGCTGTAAACTAATGGAAAGCACCAAGAGGATGAAGTAAAGCATGTGCTCTAGTGCGAAATTACGAATCCAATAAATAAGAATACAAACTAAGAATGAATATACAACCTGCCACTCAACTGGAATAGACAGGTCAACAAAACAATATCTTGTCCAGTATCCTTATCCAGTAAAGTGCAATCAATGATTTAACTCTAGTGGGCAGACTACAACCTTTTCCTTCATTTGTTGACTGCCCCACCAGAATTAAAATGTGACTGCTTCTGAGATGGCTAGACTGCAATATTACTACAGAATGGCATGTCAAAATATTGATATATTGCATTTTACTGGTTAGGGTTACCGATATTGTTTTATTGCTCTGTCTGTTTAAGGGAGTGACCGGTTTTAAATACATTTTCTAATTTCTATTCTTTTTTATTGGACTTTGGTTTATTGCTTTATATTGTCCTCTTGCTTCTTTTCTTTCATTTTGCTCCTCTAAACCCGCCTACCTCTCTTTTTGCTATTTCGATTTAGTGCCATTTTGGGCATAAGGCTAGTGTGCAGTCTAGACACTTTTGCTTCATGTGTCGGCCCTGCAACAAGATAACTCTATGACTACAGAGGGTAGTAGTATCGATTGGGATTTGCCCCAAGTCAGGGGGATATAGGATCAGTAATTCAGTGTTTAAATCGACCAGATATGTCCTGATATAGACAAGTGTGACATTTTAGACCTCTTGAAGAATGTGTTAATCGATATTGTAACAACTACTATATTGGCTGCAATATAGCTATTCTCAGAGCCATTGTCTTTTAAAGTGTATGTCAACCCTGGAACACGATTTATTCTGATGTTGTATGTCACCTCCAATCTGGTTTATTAATTTAGCAGAGAAGTGGGATATGTGTACAAAATATAACTTGCCCTCAGTTTGCATATGTTACAGATACGTGGAACTATGTGTCCCCTCATTGAGTAGATAATGCACTTTTTATATAATAAAGATTGTACCATTATGTACCTGTCATACATTACCTTATCCGGATTTGTCCTGGGCACTCGAAGGATAAAGATCTATCCTGTGATATTTAGAAACGTTGGGGTCAATGTACACGTGTGCTCATCTAAGGAACCTTCAGACTGATTATCTTTAGGCCATTCTAGCCCAATTTTTAGTAACCCTAGTGTATATACAAGTAGGAAATTCCCGTGCTTGACACCCATGTTTGACTTAGATATGGCGAGGGATAGAAGGCTCCATCAATTATAAATATTTATCCACCAATTAAATTAAGGACTCTCGTTGCAGTATGATTGCTTTCAAACCCCCGCTGAGAAACCTCATTTGCATCACTGGAGAAGGGTTTGTGCATCAATTTTGCACTTTCATATGAGGTATCCCATCCACATGCGATACAAACTACCATCCCCAGCGGGACACAGAGTGAGTGCATGCATCTTCACCATCCACTTAAGGATAAGATGATTTGGAGTTGTGTGGCTTCGCCCGCCAGTACACTCAGCTCTGACACTAATCTAAGGAAATAAGCTGGATAGTGAGCATGTTAACATCCCAGCAATGACGAGCTCCACCCGGGCAATCCAGACTACAATGAGTCACGAGTGTAATCAGAGCCGGCAGTCTTCTGTACATTTACATTGCACTTTTACAGTGAGTAGCCCCTACATCCGTGACTCAGACTTCATTTCCCAGCTTCTTTTGCGGGCGATGAGATATCCCACAGAAGACGCCTGAGTACGTAGCCTCACAACCAATCCGGTTGCCGGCTGCTCTATAATGACGCTTCCGCATCTCCCCTTTCCGCCTTTGATTTGATTGTGGACGAGCCCATGGGTCGTTCTTACCCCAGGACCATCTCATGCAAGGTATGATAATGTATATGTTTAGAGCTCCAGTGTCCTGATTTGTTCACATTTGTGCACGTGTAGTTTCACTCAGGCTGCACATAGCTTCATCTCGGTTGGCAGTATACTTTCACGAATGAGGGGATCACTGTATGCGGGACCGTGCCATTCTATGAATGCCACACCATAGACCTCCTACTGATGTCGGTGATTGACGTATTCAATTTATACAACCCACAGCATTATTCAAGGCACCACTTACCCCAGCATCCACAAAATCATCATGTATGGCCATTCACAACCATTAAGAGTGGCACTAATGAGAGTATGATCCATTGTAAACCCTTTTAGAGCCAAGGTCTATTGACCAACCCTTCACCGGTTGTGAGACACACCCACTGGCCATAGATGCATGCTCAGCAGCACTTAAGTTGAGCAAAACTCTTTGCTATATTAACGTTTACATCCCTCCTTCGGTCTGTTTAGAGGGCTAGAACACTACTCAAAGAATTGGGATTAATTACCTAATCAAATAAATCATCTTGAAATTTTCAGGTATTTCCTCTTTCCATACGCACATGTGGTACCAGAGAAACAAAACAAACTGTATTTCATCGAGAGATATTTACGATCTCTTACGACCAAGTAGTATTCCAACGTCTGAATTTTCCTATCAAATTACTGTGAAGGACCCGTACTGGGACTAGATTCTTTATCCATATGAAGATGTAGGACCCCTCACTTGAACAATGTGTTCACGATGTCACTTCTCCCCTGTAAATAATACAAAAAATAAACTTTACCTCACAAGAGAATGACATGGATTTCTTTGTGATTTTTCCCCCTTTTCTTGCATAGCCCAAACCCCTACAAGCCCTTAAAAAGACCTTCAATGATAAAGAAACAGGCCCTACATGAAGGTTAAAACGTGGCAGCGTACTTATTTATGTGGCCAGGAGTTATCTATAAACAAAAATAAATAAATTTAATCACTAAAATGGTGATGAGAGTAGTGACACCTCTGAGATCTAGCCAATGATCTCCTACCACAAAAGAAAGGGCTACATAATATTATTTGGACTACACTACTGAGGGTAAAATCATGTACCCGAAACTAATTAATATGTAACCTTTTTATTGTTACACTATAGGACACTTTCATTATTATTTGCTTTTTCATTGATATCACATGACACACAAACAATCAATGTGATTTATATATGTTATGTCCCAAAGATTTTGTATGCATGTGTCCTTGATATTCATGTTGTTGTTTGTATAAGCTTGTTTCACAAACTGTATATAATCTGTCTTTTGTATATTAATGAATGCACTTTAAGGTGCTTCTTAAAAATAAGAATGAAAAAAGAATGATATTTAAAAGAAGAATGATATTCAACTATATATACATTGTTTTCTTCTCTTGTTTCGGGAGAACAATGTTGTATTAAGAATAGACACATTGTAACAACAGTGTTCATTATCTAAGCTCTATTGTGGTCATAAGTTCACTATTTGAGAAACAAAGGTGAGACGTTTCTTCTTTGAAAGTTTTCAAGATCTAAGGTATAGAGGGTACCTTTATACTTTTATAAATTCACTGATCCCAGTCCCCTAGGTCCAAAATTGGATCACTCTCCGTTATGATAAACAAAATATAATTATAGCACTCCCTAACTTCTAATATAGAGGGTAAGTAAATTACAAGACACAGCGCGGATGTTAAGTGCAAGACCACAAACAAGGAATTATCCATTGTCTAGCAGTTTCATTTTAGTTTGTTCAAAAAATACAATTGTAAAAGTGCCAGATAAGCTAATTTTACGCATAAAACTTTCTGGAAGACCGCAGAACGAGATTGACCTATAAAATGATAATATCCAAAATGTTTTATTTAACTGCAAACTACAATTCTAGCACAGCCTAACTTCTAATATAGACTTCTAATATAGAGGGTAAGTACAGTAAGAAACACAGCACGGATAATAAGTGCAATATATTCTATAGCTCACAAGCAAGAAATTATCCATAGTATAGCAATGTAAATATTATTTTGTGCAAAATACAATAATTGTTGTGCAAAAATGCAATTATAGCAGCAAAAAGCCAACCTTCACTTCTCAATTTAAAGAAGAAAGATCCAACTAAAGCTGAAAGAAGTAATACTGCGGAGGTCCATCCAGTTCATACTTTATATCTTCTGATGTTCTGCAATACTAATAAGTAAGACCAATTTGACATAGCTCACAATTCATCGATATTTAGGTCACATGTACCTAATCCATCAGAATGCATCTATTACTATGAGGAACTCAGCTCAATGAGGTAATCAGCTACAACAGACAAAAATGTCCCTATGACGAATCACAACCTCATATTACTGCACTTAAATATTACTGCTATTAAGTTGTTATTACGACGAACCTGTAAATTTCTAAAAACAGGAAGTAACAGACTCCTTCTTAGTGTGTCGAAGCAAGTGCAAAATAAAATTATGTGCACGAAACTCAGCAGTGCATTTTGACAAAGGGGACAGATGCCACTTTTTTCTCTCCCACTTTATAAAGGCCGGGATCTGCTCCAGCCTAACCTTCAAGGCCCATTCCTAACGCAGCCGCTTTTTATACCACGCAGACCGGGCTGAAAATGACCATCCCTATTTGCCGTGTGGTGCTCAGAGTGGTTTTTGATGACATTGTTTCTCTACTGAATGAGCAAGTTGAGTTACCTGTGCAAGAGGCGAGCATCTTAATTTGGAATGTTCATGGTCTATGTTCTTCCTCTAAAATTCAAAAGATAAGCCAATGAGTACACCATTGGCCTGAGTATAGGAAACGTATTTGACACGGACAGAGTCATGTAAATTGGAGGATTTAGGGTAACGGCTAATGGTGGCTACTGGGTATGAGAGGCCAATAAGAGCTGTTGCAATCTTAGCATGAGGCACTTCTTGGTTATTCACGACCTTCGTACAAAGGGACAACGTGGGTTTTTGAGTCATTACTAGGCTTAGATCAGGTCATGCGAGAGTAACGTTGTATTGTGTGCATGGAGCTAATGAGAATGACCCAACACCAGTGCAAGAGTTAGCCTTGTGGAAGACCTGATAATTGTGTGTGGGGAATTTAACATGACTATGTTCCCTCATATTGATGGCTCAAATAGGAATTGCATGCCCTGGAAAATATACACACGAGCTGTCTTGTATCATCTGGTGCGCACATATAGGTTCATTGAGAGTTGGCGCCGCATACACACGTGGCACTACCTGGGTATTCATATTATTCGATTCCTCATCAGTGCCATTCCAGGCTTGATATTTTTTATGCCGGAAATGGGCAGTGATATCTCAACCTGCCTTTTTCCATGTATATTGACTGATCATAACCCGCTGTTAGCCACAGTGGTTTTTTCATGCGATGGCAACGATGGCAAGGGTGAGCCTAAAAGATGGATGTTTGATCATTCGCTGCTACAGATAGTGACTATTGTGATTATATGAAGGAGACCTTGGTTACATTTTTTGAAGAGAATCAAGGTTCTACCTCTCCAGCTGAGGTTTGGGATACCATGAAGGCCATGATGTGGGGTGCCACAGTCAATTATGTTTCTCATCAGAATAAAGCTATACGTGTGCAGGAGGAATCCTCATGGCAAGTCTTCTTCAGCTAGAGTATGCACATGCAGATGCATTAAGTCCTAAAAAGTTGGAGGAAGCTGTTAGCGGAATTTATCAGAGACTCCAGGGTGTCAAAACTAAGATCCAGATGCTAGTGTGGAGTAAAGTGGCAAAGGTATCTCAAGCCTCAAACACTTTTGATAATGGTGAAGAAATGGGGTTCATATTAGCACTACAGGTGAGGGATAGGATGAATAAGAATGCCATTGATTCCATTAGAGATGCAAACAGCATGCTATAAAGGGGCACGGCTAGGTTCTTGAGGGCTTTTCGGACATATTGTGGTACATTATATGGGGAAATATCTGTGGCCCCCCAAGGTGACATCAATCAAAATGTTACGTCTGTTGTACCAGGGCTAGTATCTGACGGTGATCGTATAATTATGGAATCACCTATTATGGGGTAGAGAGTTTAAGAGCTGTTTAAGAACTCCCGGCTGGTAAAGCAGCAGAGCCAGATGCATTACCATCAGAATTTTTTAAAGCCTTCTCAAGTATCCTTCCTAACAACTTTTTGCAGTTGGTGAAGTACGTTGAAGAGACAGGAGATGTGCCTCGGTCTTGATGTGAGGCCTTTATAACTGTATTTTTGAAAAAGGGGAATGATCCACAGAATTGCTCTTCTTACCAACCAATCGCGTTGATCAATTGTGATACAAACACTTATGCCAAAATATTGGAAAATCATATTGCCCCTAGAATTGCCGGTTGGGTGGACAGTATACAGCATGGGTTTGTCCCACATTGAGACACCACAGCACATATTAATCTTGCTGTTGCAATACTTAATGTGGCAGGTGTATTAGGTATACCAGCAGGTATGATTATGCTGGATGCTGAAAAGGCGTTCAATTGGGTATCCTGGCCTTTTTATGGTCAACGCTTGCCGCAATGGGTGTTGGGTCTCAGATGTTGGCTAGAATTCAAGCTCTTCACTTTCACCTGTCAGCGCAGGTGGTCTGTTGTGGTTCCATTTCTGAAATAGTGGCTATGAAAAGAGGAACACACCAAGGGCACACGTTGTCCCCACTATTATTTGCACTTTATCTTAAACCATACCTGTGCGGTTTAAGGAATTCAGGGCAACTGGTTCCCCTAAGGTATAATGCCTCTACATGTACAATCACAGCATATGCAGATGACACAGCAGTATTTACATTCGATTCTTCTGCATCTATGGTGGCAACTGAGAATGAAGGTCTCACATTTGGGGCTTTGTTTGGCTATGAGCTTAATATGCCTAAGACTCAATTTCTTTTTAATCAAGCCAGTCCATAGGATGACAAGCAATATGGAGTGTCTGCACAATATTTGGGAGTTTGGCTCTCTCCAGTGGTTAAGGACAGTATGTCACTTAACTATGAACTTGTTGAGAAATCAAGACATGTTTTCGTGTATTGGAATAGGCTACCTCTAGGTCTTATTAGGTGCTGCAACATGACCAATATGGTGATCCATCCTAAATTTTTGTACTTATTTAGGACCTTTCCTCCATATTTAACAGTTGCTTTCTTTTCTCGGGCCAGTCATGGGGTAAGTTAATCTGGAAATATAACCGCCCTCAAATGGCAATTCGGATTTTACAACTTTCAAAAAATAATGTTGGATTCTCCCTCCCAAATTTAAAATTTTATTTCAGGTCTGCTTTATCTGAGACCATGACTCGAGTGATGATTTTTATGAATCATGTCCTTATATTTTGAATCTGGCCCGCGGGTATGGTTTCAAGATCCATCCTATTTCAAGCGAATGGAGAAGTCTTAAGTATAAATTTTCAATTGCCCCTCTTACGCTCTATATGTCCCTATCATTTAACCCAATATTTCCCTCCTTTTCATATGATTCGCATTTGGTAGACTTGTCTAGGGCACACCTGGAATCAGTAGGTCAGTTGGTTGGGGTCTTCCAGGTTCTGCCCTTCTCGGATATAGACACCCAATTTGCGGTTTCGATTACAGGCTTTTTAAAATATTTGCAGATCAAAATTTTTGCAACAATCAAGTTAAGGACTCAGGGATGCTGAATAGTATACCCTGTGTTTAACTTTTGTGCCCCACCCGCTGTAAATGGAGGATCATAATTTTGGACCAACCAGATCATACATCTGCTGTAGCCTCTGAATGGACTCATAAACTATCGATACAAGTTCACATTAACATGATCAGGGAATTAATTCAGTTGAATAATCAATTATTTGTGAATATATCTAGGCTGAAAGTGCATCATTTCAAGATTCTTCAAGATATCTATTATACTCTAAACTGATTATTTTATTGGGGTTGTCGGAAAAGCTCTAAAGGTTTTTGGTGTGGTGAGTTAGGTGCACATACTGGGGCTTATTTACAAGCCCCTTGCCCCACTTTTGCGTAATTTTTAACATGGGAAAAGTGACGTACGGGTGGCGCAAGGGGCTTGTAATTAAGCCCCACTGTGCATATTTTCTGCTCATTTAGGGTGCTGTATCATTACTGGAAGAGGGTCTTTGATAAGATCTCCAGGGTTATTCGAAGTCCTATTCAGCCATCTGCGCACTTGATTGTTTTTGGTACATCGGGGGTAGTTCAGTAGCGGCCCGTGGTGGGAGTGCTGCCGGGCGCTGACGTGGGGCGGGGGAGGGGCATGGTGGGGGGCAGTAAACTACAGATTACGGCCGATTAGAGGTAAGAAAACATATAAATAAATAAAACGAATTTCGTTGCGCGCGCTGCATCGCATTTGGTGATGCAGCGCGCAACGAAATTCGTTTTATTTATTTATATGTTTACTTACCTCTAATCAGCCGTAATCCGTAGTTTAATACCCCCCACCCTGCCCCTCCCCCGCCCCACGTCAGCGCCCGGCAGCTCTCCCACCACGGGCCGCTACTGGGGTAGTTCCCTCAGAAGTCAAAAGTATCACTGATTTTATGATTTTAACTGCTAGGATCCTTGTTGCATGACAGTGGCTTGAACTGACTCCACCATTGGCTAGTAGTTGGTTTAAGTAATTCATAGATATTTATAGGCTTGAGCAGTCCCTCCTTAACAGGAACCCTGCAAATAAATATTTAAGGCAAAAGTGGGCACGGGTTGATATAGACGAGGCGGTGGGCAGGTGGGGGTATCTCTAAGTTTTTGTTTGATTGAGGGCTCGCCTCTTTTCTTTTTGTCGTTGTTTATCTTTTTCCTTTTTTTATAAGTGTTATATGGTGTTAAGGCTCTGTTACATTATCGGTGTAAAAGTATATGGAAAATCAATAAAAATCTTTAAAAATGAATGGAAATAGTGAAAGGACTGGCAGAAAGGCTTAGTGGAAAAAACGAAGGGAATGCAGGCAGAGGATTCTTAAATGCAAAATTTCAAATCCAATAATAATGAATTAAGAATAAATGTAAAACATGACGCTCAACTGAAACAGACAGGGTGATCAAACAATATCATGTTCAGTAACCATAACCATTAAAGTGCAATCAACCACCTGACTAGCAGCGTTTTGGTAAGTGGGACTTTAGTAATATGTATTGCTCCACAACCATTCTTTGAATGTCCTTAAGTGTGTCCAAAGTGAATATAAACGTTTCTTCCTGGGTTTTGTAAAACTTCATAAATCATATGCTTTCTCTATGTGCCTTATCTTTTGTAGGGTGGGCAGAAACCTCCGCTCGGCCAGCGTAGCGGATAAAGCCAGCCACCCCTGCTCCTCGGCCCGGTCCCTGCTTCTGAAAGCAGCCAGGCCGGGGAGAGCCTCCCCGGGCCCCGGTGGACCCCCGTCCCCAGCGCCCGGACCCTCGGCTGGCTTGCAGGACGGGGGGCTCCCGCACCCCGGTGCCTGCCGGACGGAGCACGAGCCCCGGGCCCGGTCCCAGCTTCTGAACCCTAGCCAGTTCGGGGAGAGCTTCCCCGGGCCCCGGTGGACCCCCGTCACCAGCCCCCGGACCCTCGGCTGGCTTCCAGGACAGGGGGGCTCCCACACCCTGGGACCCTGGTACGAAGCACGAGCCCCGGGCCCGGTTCCAGCTTCCGAACCCTAGCCAGGCCGGGGAGAGCCTCCCCGGGCCCCTGTGGACCCCCGTCACCAGCGCCCGGACCCTCGGCTGGCTTCCAGGATGGGGGGCTCCCGCAGCCTGGGACCCTGGGACACAGCACGAGCCCCGGGCCCGGTCCCAGCTTCCAAACCCTAGCCAGGCCGGGGAGAGCCTCCCCGGGCCCCGGTGGACCCCCCGTCCCCAGCACCCAGACTCTCGGCTGGCTTGCAGGATGGGGGCTCCCGCACCCTGGGACGGAGCACGAGCCCCGGACCCGGTCCCAGCTTCCGAACCCTAGCCAGGCCGGGGAGAGCCTCCCCGGGCCCCGGTGGACCCCCGTCCCCAGCGCCCGGACCCTCGGCAGGCTTGCAGGATTGGGGCTCCCGCACCCTGGGACGGAGCACGAGCCCTGGGCCCGGTCCCAGCTTCCGAACCCTAGCCAGGCCGGGGAGAGCCTCCCCGGGCTCCGGTGGACCCCCGTCCCCAGCACCCAGACCCTCGGCTGGCTTGCAGGATGGAGGCTCCCGCACCCCGGGGCCCGCCAGACAGAGCACAAGCCCCGGGCCCGGTCCTAGCTTCCGAACCCTAGCCAGGCCGGGGAGATCCTCCCCGGTGGACCCCTGTCCCCAGCACTCGGACCCTCGGCTGGCTTGCAGGATGGGGGGCTCCCGCAACCTGGGATGGAGCATGAGCCCCGGGCCCGGTCACAGCTTCCGAACCCTAGCCAGGCCGGGGGGAGCCTTCCCGGGCCCCGATGGTACCCCCGGACCATCGGCTGGCTTACAGGATGCGGGGATCCCACACCCCGGGGCCTGCCGGATGGAGCTCAAGCCCCAGGCCTGGACCCAGCTTCAGAACCCTAGCCAGGCTGGGGAGAGCCTCCCCGGGCCCTGATGGACCCCCGTAACCAGCGCCCGGACCCTCTGATGGCTTGCAGGGCGGGGGCTCCCACACCACGGGGCCTGCCGGATGAAGCTCAAGCCCCAGGCCCAGACCCAGCTTCAGAACCCTAGCCAGGCAGGGGAGAGCCTCCCCGGGCCCTGATGGACCCCCGTAACTAGCGCCCGGACCCTCTGATGGCTTGCAGGACAGGGGCTCCCACACCCCGGGGCCTGCCAGATGGAGCTCAAGCCCCAGGCCCGGACCCAGCTTCAGAACCCTAGCCAGGCTGGGGAGAGCCTCCCCGGGCCCTGATGGACCCCCGCAACCAGCGCCCGGACCCTCTGATGGCTTGCAGGACAGGGGCTCCCACACCCCGGGGCCCACCAGATGGAGCTCGAGCCCCAGGCCCTGTCCCAGCTTCAGAACCC